>ML790703.1:476540-524539 GCA_009831015.1 Picea engelmannii
CCTCTGTGTCTCAGCATCTGTTCTGAACTGAGTGACAGCTCCGTGTTTCAGCATCTGCATTCTTGAACCGTGTAGCTGCTTCGTGTTTCGGCATATGCATCCTTGGACTGTTAGCAGCTCCGTGTTTCAGCATCAGTTCAACAGCGCCTTTGGATAGTTCTGTGTTTCAGCATCGGCCTTGATACTATTCTGCAAATATGGACACTTATGCACTTCTAATCAAAGGTTAGGTCAAAAAGTAATGTAAAGTGTTATGCAAAATAGATTAAGCATATAATAATGAGAAAGGACCTTATATACCTTGGAATGATCAGGTGTAGTGATATTATGAGTCTAAATACTAGTGATGAAGGGTATAACAATGGCAAAAAGTATGGGCAAAAAGGGTACAATATGTGGTCCTAACAACTATATGGATACCTTCAACTAGTTGTAGTATGCATGAAATACAGCATTGGACTGTCACTGTTTATTCATGTCGCTTGAATACCACAGTGTGTTGAACTTCATAGCCAATGGTTCAAAGGGATCAATGTCCGGGAAGGTCACGCCTTCCGGCATCTCCCAAGCAATGAAGGCGATCAGGATCAATAGCCAACTGAAGTGGAATTTGTACCCTTGATCTTGGGATTCTCTATAGTCAAGTTCTAATTGGTTCACCAGGTACTATGCCCAATTCATTTGTAGGCCCTCCGCGCACTTCCCTGCGAGATCGACTACAAAACCAGTCACTTGGGTGGGTCAATTCTTGCGTACTAACTTCCCTGAAATAATATGACAGGAGAGGTTCATTGCACCACTCTAGATAGAAGCTACCTTGTAGCCTCACATTCCTTTCTTGGAATCGCCATAAGTTTCCTTGATCCTTTGAGTGAGAGCGCGGTCCATGGCTTTTCCAAGATAGAAATCTTGTGGGTTGGGTCCTTGCATACTAAGCCCAATGATCTGATTTATCAACATCGGATCCATTGTTATGCGATGGTTTAACCATAGATAACCTCTATGGTAACAATATAGAAAACATTTGACACATGCATTCACCTCCTGGTGTTGTCTGAAGTGCAGAATCTTCATAACTTTCAGCAGGGTGGACTGCGCAAGGTTATGGGTCCATGACTGAGGGACGATCTTCAAATTTTTTCCCTTTGTTCTGGTCAGGTACTTATGTGGGGCGAGCATGTTGTAAAATTTCCAATCTTCAAGGTTGAAGTCGCTAAAATTCAACACTGCAATCTTATCTTGGTCTATGTGAACTGTGTGTATCCCCTTCGAGAGGTACGCAATGACCAAGGCATACTCAAAATCTCTAGGTACGTTGTCACGGTTTACATCACCGCTCACAGGTGGTATATAGGTAGGTAATATGCTCGGAATCAACTTATCATTCACGAGATCATCCCTATGCTTAGTTCACTTCTCATCTGATGGTCGGGATGGTCCAGCTCGAGTAGTTGACAGAGAGCCTAGTAGCCCTCTCATGGATGATGCTTGTACACCTATGGATAATCCTCTCTCCAACATGACTCTTTCAATCATCAAGTCGATCAAAACTTCTTCAACAACTTTCTCTATGACGCTCAATTCGTCCGACATACACACTTGGGGTTAACAATCGTGGGTTCGAAGAATAACTTAGACATAGTAGTGAGATATATATCAAGAGTTCAACAATCATTGTATAAACTCGGCTTAGTCTGTGGGCTCAAATTATCAATCAGAAAAAGTGTTCTTGGTGTGTGGTGCAATGGGATAAATAGGTAACTCAAAAACAGGTCTCTTGCAATGGGTATGAAGCCTTCATTAACTTTGTTATGTCCATTATGGCGTAGTCCAACAGTCTGGTGTCGAGCCTTAAATGATTTTCCACCCGTTCGGGGTGGCATTCGAACGGTTATAATGTCCCCAAGGGCTATATTGCTTCGCCATGGCGAAGTGCCATGTGTCGTTGTTCTAATATCCCGATGAAGCTCCAATTTGGAAATTTTTCCGTCTGTGAAGTTCCCTCTGGAACCTTCTGCAACTTTTCGATCTTAGCTCTTTCTTACTTAGCTTCCTATCCTTCTTTCCAGTGAGCTTCATCTTGGTAGTCCTTTTTCCATTCAGATTCTTATCTTCTTTTGACGTAGTCACTGCATGTTGTTGAGATTCCTTCCTAGGACTCAGGGGTAATACCTCGCCTTTATCTGGGGTAGGTACTTCATTCTCCTATGGGTATTCTAATGTTCTTGTAGCTTCAACATCTGGGTCTCTAGTGTTAAATAGCTTCGATCTGTTCTCTTATTCTGCAATCAAATGTGTGATCCTTATAGTCATGAATTCTTTTAACTCCTGTTTTTTTTGTTCTAACATTGCTTCTTATTATTTCCTTCTGGACTAGTCTCTTTCAATCTAAGGGCTGCCTAGTAACATGGTAAATGAGGCATTGTATTCAATAAATTTAATAATCTCAAAATCTTCTTCTGTCGAAGTTCCATTAACGTGCATAGGTACACGAGCGATCTTCCCACATAGGTTTACCAGTTTTCCTCTGAATAATCCTATTCCTTCTAATGAAGGAATCATAGCAAGCTTCCCTATAGCTTCCCAAGTTCTCTCTGTCATGATATTCCCCTGTGTCTCTTCATCTAGAACATAGTCAATGTTGAAATATCCTATTCTTGCTTCGATGCATTCTTTTTCTTTGAAGATCTATGATAACCTGATATGTCGGTGGTCATTCAAGGTTTCCTTCATATGTAGCAATACTTTCTCTGATTCTTTTTGGGATTCTGCTATAGTCTCTGGATCAGCCTTAGGGTTTTCTTGGTTTAGATTCATTATTTCAAGCTTAGCAATCATTCTAGGGAAATCCAACACTTCATGGTCCATAGCTTTGCAACAAAGACAACTAGGTCTTCTTCCAGGGAATTCCTTAGCAATATGTCCTAGTCTTCTGCAGCTATAACAGAGGGTTAATCCTCTCTTTCTTTTAAATGATCCCCAACTTCTCATGTATTGCACGCTAGGAGCATAGGAGCTAACCTGCAACAAATTCTTTCTAGGATCCTGCATCCATTTGTTAGTACAAACATTCTTTATATGCATAGGTATAACATATCTTTCACTATTCTTATCAGATCTACTAATATCAAATCTTCCTTCATCTATCAATACCCTAGTTTTCAAGCTTGGACAGAACCTATCAAACATACCTAGATCCATACTCTAGAAACAAAAATTTCCACTTATCTTACTTCTACAAAGCACAAATCTTTCAGATCTAAAAATTTTCACTATTCTTACCTTTATCAGAGCATAGAGTTTTCAAATATTACCTCTTTTACCCAGAAATTCTTAATTTTACCTTTCTTAGAGAACAAAGATTTCAGATCTTGATTCTTTCCTTCAGATCTGACCTATTTTCTTCAGATCGGGCTTCTTTCTTTTAGTACAGAGTTTTATAAATCAAGTAGAATACTACGCACTAGAGCGAAAAATCTATGCATAGAGATTTCACAACTTCCGGACAAATCTTTTCACAAAGCTTCTTCTCTCTCAGTTCCCAGTAATCACAGTTTCAATCCCGGCAACGGAACCATTTGTTGGCACAGGGGCAGACCCAGGGTTCAACGCTACAACGGTGCACCAAAAAAACCCTAACTACTGACTCTTTCGACAACACCTACGAAGCATATGAAGTCTCACCCAAGGTAGCGGCAGGGGTGGTTGTGAGACTCAGGTGTCTGCAACCTTAGCTGGGACACAGATCTATGATTATGATACTTAATAGAGTACTTAGCATCATCAAATCCTCAATATGCAATCAATATCTACTTCACTAATAAAACAGAGCTTCATAGCATTCACACTGATCTAATGTAACTAATAACTTAGCACAAACAGATGGATCAGATCTAGCAAAAGCAAGCACTAAGCACACTCACAAAATTCAGATCTAACATCCTTACATATCATTAGCACAAAGCATGAACAGATTTATCTATCTCTATCAAATCACTTAGCAAGAGAGTTATAAAGACCTTAATACAAGCACAAAGAATAACAACACAGTGTTTACATGGTTCACCCCCACCCTGGGGCTACATCCCCCAACTCTTCTTCTTTATTGTATTCAGTCAATTGGTTACAAGCATAGAGCCTCAAAAATCTTATTCCACATAGGACAGAAGATCTGTGTAGCTCGCTATATCCTTCTTTCTTGCGTTCCATCACTAAGCCTTCCACAATCTTGCTACAATGACTTGTACAAGTCTCATACAGTATGCACAAAGCCTTACAATTCCTGATCACACAGATCCAACTCTTGGCACTTAGCCTACTTACATACTAAAATAACATAGATGCCTTCATTCTCTCCTTCTCTTTTACATTGCCTATACATCTATTTATACATACAAAATAGGTTTAAACATGGGTAAACCCATGGGCCGACATCCCAATCCCGTTACATATTCCTACATCCCAAAAAGGACCCAAAAAGGGGTCGAGATCCAGCGATCTCTGCTTCGTCTTGCGCTCCTCCTTCGACAGGCTGTTGAAGTCCAAAAATAGGTCAAACTTGACCAGATATCAATAAAACCTGGTCAAGGGCCAACAGGGACCCAAAAGGAGACCCCCCTCTACCCATGGGAAAAGAAACATCTCATAGCACAGAGGTGGAAATAGAAAGGGTTACAAAAAAAGAAAATACAATGGAATCCTTGTCCCCCCAACAGGCGATACCCCGGAAAACTGGCAGGCAAACGAAGAATAGAGAGACTGGGGAGTCCCAAGCTCTAAGTAAGTCGTGTGCCAAATCGATTGTTGAGGAGTTACTCTAGTGCATTATTTGACTAGAACATGTCGAAGGTTCAATATGAGAAACCTGTGACAAACAGAGAAGGCCAAACACTGAAGACATGGATATTCATGAGTCATCGCAGTAGCTAAATCAAACACAACTCACTATTGTTGAGTTGTACCAGAAGAACATGGAGTCGAGAAATCAATTAGCAGAAAGGACCATAGTGACATCAGCATCACAGAGTCGAGAAGGGAATGTGACTTGTCTCAAGAGGTAGCTCATAGAAGTGCAACACATGATCATCTAGTTGCGTGAAGCATAGAGAATGTCAAAGGAGAGAATCGTGGAGCACTTCAAGGAATGTGGACTGACCATGGAAAAAATTTGCATGACTCTAGCCAGTGCTCAAACAAAGATGAAGGGGAATGTGGTTTTGTGAAGACATGTAAATAATCTGAAAAGGCGCAATTGGTCTCTCAGGAAAACATTTTGGATATCAAGACTGCAGATAAGGCTAGAAACATAATTGACCCGACCCTGTTTTGTCTTTTCGAACTTGGTGCAAGATTCATGTTTCCTCGTGTCATGTTTCCTATTAGGAAGTAGGGACTCTAACATGTACTTGCATGGTGGATATACGTTGCACAGATGCTGAAAACCCACTTGTCACGAAGGACAAGTGTAGGTTGAACACACAACAATTTTGAAGAAATGCATTGTCCCTTGACCGACGTTTTCATATTGGAAACACAAGTGATAGTCCACAGTTACCTGCCACATGCATACCTCAACCAATGATCATTTGGAATCAATCAAAGTCATTACACTAGGTGGCATGAGTCTGACAAAATGATTGATCATCCAGATAACCTTTCAAAGGAGAAGCGTCAACACATCACTTATTAACGATGGAATCTTGCTGATGACTGAACTATCATGGCAAAGACATTGGTTATTGCATGATTGGGTATAGTCAAGTTTATATTATTAGTAAAGTTCCATCCAAAGTATCATCTGGCAGAGAATAATCAGAGACTAATTTATAGGAATAGTAGTCAGGGGGCATGGCAGCCCAAGCGGCACATCCTTTTCTATATATTGCATTGTTTCAAGGTAAGCAGGTTGGTTGGCAAAGTAATGTAGACAGTGATTGTTGAATGTAACTTTCGAACCCAATTGAATTTTAATTAAAAGGTCCAAATACTTTGATGAAAAGATTCTAATGGTAGTGGTTTGATATATTGTGACCTCTCTTATGTACGTGCTTCTTGTGTTATGTATATCCATGTTTGTATTTTGCCTAAATTGGAACGTTTTATAATTCTAGAATTCATCGCATGATGTTGTAGATTTCTCCGTTTAGATGCTTGTGTTCTCTTCTAAGTAAATTCATAATTCATCTCCAATGGTGCTCTGAGTTAATTTATGTATTTTTCTCTCGCCACACACAATGACTTCGAACTAAAATACCATTACCTACTTAGCCTTTATCCTCTCAAGTTTTCGTCACCAAGTCATTTATTTCTCTTGTTGTCTGGAATTTGACTCCATGGCCCAAGGTTTTGCATTATCTTTCCAATAGAACCAGAAATAATGCACAAACATGTTAAATCTAGCTGAAAATTCAAAGCCATAATCTGTATAGAGACAAAGTCTCAGAGAGAGCCCTCTCTGGGTCGGAGAGGCTAGTTTTTGGCCCTAAAGTTGGTCTGTAGGTTAGTTCTGTCATTTTTTTTCTCATCCAAATGAATTAACAGAGTGATAACACCATTAATATTGCAAAGAAATCAACCTTTCATTCAAAGACTAATAATATACAACTCAAGTACCATTTCATACGATCAGTCTTGGAAGATGGACATTTGAAGTTGGAAAAGATACACACTAGCTAGAATCCTGTAGACATGTTAACTAAGGGAGTAACCAGGGAGAAACTAAGTTCCTGCTCAGTTTCATTTGGTCTTCAAGCATGAAGGTGAAGATGAGAAATTTTCCAGGTCCAAGAAGGTTCATAGTCCAGAAAATACAACAACGGTGGAGTTGCTGAGATCTGTCTTCAAGTGGGAGATTGATGGTTATGGATCCTGATTATATTCTTGATTCAGAGGTCTTTGTTTTCAGTCATTTTTATAGCCCATGAATACTTTACGCCCCAGAATAATGTACACTCCTCCACGTGGGGGAGTGCAAAGGGGGATCTGGGGGCAAGTGGTCCCCCAACAGGGGTTCGGCGGCGAAGCCCTCGAAGGAAAAATTGCCTTGTAATTGTATATTGTAATTTCATTGTAAATATATACCTTTCATTATAAGGTCGCGGATCTGATGGTAGAAGTTATGTTAGGGTTTGTTTTCCTAGAAGGCAACCCTCTTTTATGAGGGAAATGTATTTCAACTATCTATCATTGTGAATATTTTATTCTGAGAGAGGAGACTATGAGAGAAATAAGAGGAAGTCACAGCGGGTGTGTTGTAGGTTGTATCCCTTCATTTTTTGGATAATAATAAAGGAAGAACCTAACAATTTCTTTAGTGGAAGTAGCCCACATTGGGTGAACCACGTATATCTGTGACTTTATTTCATTGTGTATCTTGTGTGTTTTATTTCCGCATTTGTTTTATTTTATTGCTCTACAATCCTATTTTTCTAACATATCTTATGAATGAATGATTAACTAGATGTATTAGAATGCATGCATGAGCCTAAAGATGAATGAATCCTAGAAATAATTGAATGAATAACAATATTAATGCATGAAGATGATAGAATACACCCCCATATCCCCACTCATTCCTAGACTGCAAGCATTTGAGAATTGTAATCACCCATAAAGCTATCTTGGGTGAGACTACATTGTGCACTTTGCGCATAACATTGCCCTCTGGTTTACCAGGAGGGCAAATAGTTTTAGAGGATTTTGTTGGAAACCTGTTCAGATCTGAACCTGGGTAAGACCAAGAAGTAGAAGTGAGAGATACAACCAAAAACACCACATGCATGATAAGGCTATAGATCAGGGTGGAAAGGAAATAGTTGGACATCATGTTCATCTTACGTTGGGATGGATGGATGGTTGTACTTGGTACCAATTGGCTACATTTCTTAGCATGTCATATTATATGGTCTTCTCATGTTTTGAGGATGAAACATGCGAAGGGGGGTGGAATGTAGTATACCTAGAGAGGTAATATGGGGTACCTAGGGAGGTACCCAATGGGAATGTGGTTATGTATTATTAATGGAGGCCATTCAATGTAAGGTGGACTAGGTTCACTATATTATTAAATAAGGCCCATTATGGTAGTTAGATATAATAAATAGGATTTCTTGGAGATTCCTTCTCTAGATTGCTCCTAGGATATAGAGAATGTTATATAAAGAAGTGTAAGCAATGTATTGGAGAATGGTGAAGAATATTGTTATTGTAACAAGCAAGGATTAGTTGAAGAGTTTTATCCTTCCCTAATGATTTATATATGGTGTTACCCTACGTCAATGGTTTTGATTATTTCTTGCATTCAATATTTTGGTCAATGGTTTGGTTTATTATTGTTGATATTAATGGTTATTTATGAAGTATATTTTCATATCTATGTAGGTACATAAAATTTGGTATCAAAGTTCTTTCCTTGGCCAAATAAGGGAAGAATTATTTTCCATTTTGCAGATTATTTTAAAAGGAAAAAAGGGGGTGGCGCAGTTCAATATCAGTTCTGAAACTTTCTGCTAAGAATTTGCAGAAAATAATTGGATATTTGAATTCCTAATGGAACAATACTCAATTTCAAAAAAAAAAATCAATTAAAATGGAGTCCGAGAAGTAAATTTATAAGCATTTTAAATTCGACCATTTTTTTAGGAAAAAAATCGCACGATTTTTTTTAAACCCTAGTTCTATTTTTGGGGTTTTCATAGCAAGATGTATTTTGCAGGGAAATTTGATGGGCCTAATAAAGAATAATTCCTAAAACAAGAGAGGTCAGTATGGAAAAATAATTGGATAGGTTTGGTAATTTTACACTTACAAGGTGATGCGACCATTTGGTGGAAGCTACTTAACTATAACATAATAAGCACACTCTCTAATGAAGAATTTGAAAAAGTACTTTTCATGTTTAAAAACAGGATACAAAGAGAATTAAGGGTTTATTTTCATGTGAAAACTCTATATTACAAGTTCACAGATGTATTTAGAAAGAAAATATAATTGTTTCTATTAACCTTGGTTACATGTATAATTTTATCAATGTTCAAGTAGTTAATAGATTGCAAGTTCCTGCAAAGAATATTCAAATCACACAGGTTCAGGGTGAAAATATTCAAATATTTAAATATTTGAAGCTAAGTTTGGACAGATATGTGTTGCATTCATATTTTTATGTTATGGACATGGGTGATGTGGATATTGTTTTGGGATATCCTTGGATAGACTCAATGGGTACTATTAATATTAATGTGCAAAAGAAATTTTTGAAGTTGTGGTACAAGAAAAAGAAAATCACAATGTAGGATGTGTCTCTTATTCAGAAACAAGGGCCCATAGAGGCAAGTAAAGAAGTTATTGTAGAGTATGAAGTTGAATCAAAGGCAGAGTCTACAAAAGGAGATGAAGCAAAGCCACATGAAGGGCACAATAAAGATGTCAAGGAGATCATTGAGTCAAAGGAACACTATGTTATAGAGTTAAAGAAAAAATAATTGACTACAGTTGTTGTATATTTTCATCCACACCTTATAGAGAAATGACAGTCATCCAGGAAGGGGCGTGAGAATCAACACACTTATGCACTAGCATGACACCAGAAAGGAAACCAATCAAGAGGCACATGGTGTACTACCAACATTGCAGGAGGATATGAAGATAAAGAAACAATCCCATGGCATCACACGTACGATAAGGATAAATATCAGAGTGGAAAGGAAATAGTTGGAAATCATGTTCGTCTTCCATTGGGATGGATTGATGGTCATACTTGGTACCAATTGGATACATTTCTTAGCCCGTGTTACACATCAAAATTACTCACTTCGATAGTGTTGCAAGTGTCGTCATTACAAGTGTCACAAGTGTCGCATTTTGCTCACAAGTGTTGCAAGTGTCAGGAAAAGAATACTACCATAATGTCTATGTCATACCTATAACGACATTAGAAAGACACTTGAAACACCTCAAACATTTGATTTGGAAGAAGAGGAATTGTTAACTGGGTTTATGAACCTCTTTCCATTTGAAAGAACCACAAAAATTGAGTTTTTAGAGGAGAACGCTCCCCTATACCTCTCTCAGGAGTGTTGGCGCTCCCCTATAGACTATCAGGAAGCATGATAACACTCCATATGCCCTTTTGGAGGAGCGCTTCTATTGTCAGGAGTGATGGTGCCCCCCTCTGCATTACCAGGGAGCGTTATAATGCTTTGATTTCCCTTTTGGGGGAGCGCTACCTATTCTGGGCAACAGTTGGTTTGTTGAGAAGAATGGGGGAAAGATCTCTTCAATCTTTGAAGGTAGTTGGATTCGAATCCTTGGTCAAGCCATGATCTTAGGGAAGATCCCTAACTGAAGGAGGAAAATCCTTAACTTACCCCAAAGATATCTCAAGTGGTTGGGCCTCTCCAAGCCTATATAAGTGTTATAACCCTAAATTGCACCACACATGCTTACCTAGCATCAGGCCAACTCATATCCCTTCATTGCCAAAACATTTGTTGAAAAACTCTTTGGAAATCCTCTTGGGTCAAGGCCCATGCACCCTAACCCATTACTGTACTTGTGTGCATGCTGACTGGATCACTACAGCCCGCGTGTACCTAACAAAGCACGAAAAAAGGAAAGTTGTCGACGAAACAAAAAGCTATGGGTCAGTTAACTAGAACTCCCATCCATGCATGGCTGAGAGTTCATCCAACACCCTAGCTCCTTCTAGCCTATAAAAGAAGGGGTAGGGGTACCATTTGAAGAAGGAAAAAATATAGCGAAGAAACTCTGCCCATTTGTGTAATCCATTGTCCCAACTTCTTAGCCTTTCCTCATGCCAAAGGAGATTTAACGCAAAGAAGTTGGAGGGCAAACGAAGAGGAGACCAGGATCAGGATCAAGGAGCGGTGGCCGGTCTCGACTTTGATTGTAAGTTGATTCATTTTTCAAATAATAAAATAATACTTTTCCCATCACAATGCATGAGTTATCTATGGTTTGTTTAATTTATGCTTAATTTCTAACCCTCTAATAGAGAAGTAGCATGCATGCATAGTTGTTTGTCTTGATTGCAGGTTATCTTTGGAAGGAGCAGCGCAAGCAAGTGGTCAAAGCACAATGGAGGATCAACATCAAATGTTGATAACAAGGTTAGTAGTTCCTTTCCATGCATGTATTGTGAAAGAGGGGTTTAAGTTTTGGGTGGTAGGTTAAAAAGTAATTTCTTACGGTCAAAATCTACATGCAAGTCTGACCCTAGTTTGCTAGTCCGTAGGGTATTTTTCCCAACAACAGAATTGGCGACCGTACTGGGGACAATACTCTTTAGGGTTTCTGGATTTCTTTAAAGCTTTTGGGTAGTTGAAAGAATAGGTGTTCTATTTTTCTTTGCCTGTCTTTTTATGTTAGGTCTGAGCTAGCAGGGAGCTTGGTTCTTCATACCAGTTTTCCCTGACTTTTTCTTGACGGTAGTTGTCGGGACACACAGAGGTACACGCGGCCTGCATAAGGCCTGCACGTGTGTACTTGTGCCCTATCCTCTTACAACCCACATGTGAACGCTAGCTATAGGGATAACAGTAGCGTGTGGGAGTTCAGAGACCTTTAGAGGCAATCCACCTCTTCCCTGTCAGAATTATACATTCTCAGGGGGTTTTTTGGAATCATGTCTGAGTCTTGCTGGTTCACAGTCCTATTTCAGATTGCTTTTTTCTCTTTGTTATTCCTTGCATTATTTTTTCTTTTCTGTTAGAAAAATCATCCAATCCTTCAAGGGACCTTGGTTATCAATACCAGAGGCCTCTTCCTGAGTTGGACTGCCTGTTTTCATTTTTATCTTAGAATTATACATACACGTGGCATGTACAAGGTCAACCCGTGTGTACCTGCTTCCTGTTTCAGCTCAGCACGTGTTTTCACGCGTGCTGTTTTAGTGACAGTAGCATGCTTGACAGGCTACTTTTTAATCAAGGTGGGGCAGTCATCCCCTCCTTTGATGAGAAGTATTCATCTCAAGTGTTTGATTCTAGGGTTGAACAGTCAGTAGGTTAGGTCCTCTTACCCTTAGCCTACTTTTTCTCAGTTGATAGTTGACAGAAAATATAAAAAGAAAAAAAAAATTGTTTTATGGTTTTTAGCCAAGCGCAAGAGTCTTTTTTTTTTTTTTTGATTGCCATTGCATGTCTTTACTATGATTCTTTGTGATCTGTGCTTTAAGCCAGAATTTGTTTTTCTTGGTTTTGTGTTTATCGGTATTTTCCCTTTGTTGCTTTATTAGCGCTTAAATAAATAAATAAATAAATAAAAACTCTTTTCATTTTCTTAAAAAAAATCTTTTCATAGTCAAGCGAAATTCCTTTATGATTGCTACATAAAATCTTAGAAAAATTGAAAAGAAAAAGAAATCTTTCTTTGTGAAAAGTTGTTGAAATTTTGCATTTAGTAAAAGCCTTTTGTTTCCAACATTTTTTCATTCGTTTTTTATTTCGTCTTTACACATCATCAGTTTCACCTTCATACCATGTGACATAAGAAAGCCCATAAAAGAAACGCTAATTTAAAATCTATTAGACTTTTTGTTTGTAGGGTTCACAAACTAGTTCAGGACTAGGGCCTTGGATTAGGTTGGAGAGGAAACTCTAAGGTCATTCAAAACCAAACATTGGAGTCTGTGATAGGGAGTGTCTAAGTCCAGTTTCGTGGAAGTTATTCGGGACCCCCCTCTAACACAGGGGATAAACATGAGGTTACGTGCGGAAAGGTAGCGGAGATAACCCCTCCAAAGCCGGACCAATCGTAGTGGAGAACACATATCGAGGGCTTGTTTTGGGATTTCGTCGTTTGCATTTTCCATGGGACTTCATGGGTCTCAAATCCATTTGAGTTCCTCAGTTGTCTTCCAGACCATTTGATCTCGATACCCTTGACAGGTTTCAGGCTTGATACCCTGCTCATTGTGGTCTACCCGACTTTCGACTATACCCGCCTGGTGACTGTTCGCGTGCTAGCAACCTAGTTGCCAATATTTTTAGGGACATACACAAGTGACTGTGGGGGTATACCACGGTACCTAGGACAGACATCGGGCCATGCTTTGTAGAGTATACTTGGAGGGTGCTTCCGTGTTCGAGTTTCACTTGCACCGATAAGTTTCTCTAGTGTTGGTTGTTGTAACTGTTCTTCCAAATAGTTTAGTGATTGCTTGTCTTATCTCTCAAGGGCTTCTTTTTTAGTGTGTGTTACTGTTTGAATGTGTAGAATACCTTAGTGTGTTTTGGATCTTCTCACACAGTGGAGGATCCCGAGCTCCACCGGTCACAAAGGCTTCTGGGCCTACCGCCGGTTATACTGGAGCCACCCACGCCACCATTAAGGCAGAAGCTAGACCAACAAGGGTCTTTCAAAGCGACCGGGTTACAAACCATTGTGCCCAAACAACTCCTGGAGGAATCAACCGCCAATATTGGCTCGGTTGAAACCCCAACCACTAATACTTGGCTATAGGTTATTGTACCAATCCAATTTTACAAACGCTTGTCAGTGCCTCACACATCTATGGAAACAAACATTGTTACTTCTTCTGGGAATTCTTCCATTCCCACCACAGTTGCTACCACAGGAGAATCATCTCCTAACTTACCGTCGTCAGTCTGAGCCACCATGGTCTCAGCTGCAACTATGTCGCACAGTGGACTGACCCCGTCTATGGCGATGGCCACAACCCCCTTCACACCTAGTGCGACAGGCCCTCCATTCTCATACGATATGCCTATTTTGGGTACAAGTCCTGTACTCACTTACTCCACTGTACAGACTTTGGTTCTTGGGGCAAGGAGCTCCAACGCTCCTCTACAAGGTCAACTTGGGGGCACTCCTATCCCTTTTAATGCTTTTCCTTACGCCAGAGGTCATATTCCTCCTTCGTCCCCTTCGCTTGGTGGTCTGCATCAGCAGTCCACCGAGTAGCCTACACACACTAGTTTATTTGGAGACGGGATTCAAGGAACACCTGCACACAATATTCCATTAGGTTCGTCACCATTTGTTTGGAATGAGATGTTTGGTAATAACACTTTCGCATCTACTGTTTTCCCATCTGGGGGCACTCCCATTTTTGGACAGTCTACTCCGGCACAGGGTACTATTCCTACATCGGGGGCACATATAGCAGGACCTTGGAACTCGGGACAAGGATTCGTTCCCTCCTCTGGAATGCCATTCTGGGGTAATTCTTTCCACAGTCAATGGAACCCTGGACAGACTATTATGACTCTCCCATCAGGACCGGCATGGGGTAATCCTTCCCAAAGTCCTTCAAACATGATGCATGCCCAACATCCTATGTCCTTTATGGGAAATCAACCAATGATGTCTCCACAGATGCAAAATCCTTATGTTGGTCAGGGCCATGGTTTCTACCAGAACCCGGGCCAGCAGCCAAACTTTTCCTGGAAACCTGGTGCCAGTCAAACTCCAGGACCCTTTTTCCCAGGTTATCAGCAACAACCCAAACTACCATTCCTGGCAACATTACACTTGCCAGATTTAACAAGGTTGTTAAAGGATCATATTTGTCACGATCCACGTTGGCCTCCTATGCCAACGAAGTTGCCTTCGGACATTCCAAAGTTTGAGGCCAAGCCTAATGAAGATCCAGGTGATCATGTGACTACCTTCCATCTTTGGTGTTCATCTAACTCATTAAAAGATGACTCCGTATAGTTGTGATTATTTCAACGCACTCTTATCAGGAGTGTCATGAAATGGTACATCGAGCTCGATCGCTCAAGATACTCTTCTTTGGGCGAACTGGTGATGGCCTTCCTTACCCATTTCCAGTTACCTGTGAGATACAATGTTGGCACAGAGCTACTCGCTAATTTCGAATAGACAACAGCGGACCATATTTTTGATCATATTCGAGAGTGGAGACACCGGAAGAGTCTAATCAAAGTACCAATCTCACCAGCATTCCTACTTGAGTGGTTCCTTAAGTCTCTGGTCCCACAATTATCCAAAGACGTCGCGACTTCCGGATTTTTCTCCGAAGAAGATGCCATCATGAGGGCTCAACAGTTTTAGCTCATCTATTCTCAGTCTGGTTTATTATACAACATCCTGTCGAATGCACCACGATCGATACTGGATAAAACTAGACAGAGAGTTGGACCACATGCCGATGGTATTGTTGGTTCAGCACAAACCAATCCTGCTGAGCAATTGACAAAAATAATTGAAATAGTTATATACAACACTCATCAACCAGCTAGACTACTGCTTTGGATGCTCCTCCTACCCAAACGTTGGAAGTACACTCCGTGCAGTCGACTAATCCAAAGGCCACCCAACAGCCTGAAGGGAAGAAAAAACAATGAAAGAAGGGTAAGGGGGATAAAAAACCCACTGATAATGCTGGCAGGGACAATATAGAAAAATGGAAGGTGAGGTATCCATGCAACTTGTGTGTGGAATACCACCCGACCCATCTTTGTCCTCGACTTGCAGAGGCCCAAAAGTTTGTCACACAACAAAAGCAAGCAGTGTTGACTAATCCCTTTCAACATGGGAAAAATCTAACTCAAGCCTCTGCAAGCATGCAAGGTGGTAGTCAAGGACCCCCTCCATCTTCAAACAACCCCACGAATGTATATATGGTGAAAGGTGATGCTTTCATAACGACTAGAGTGCACAACTATAGTAAACCAAGCACTTTTGAGAAGGGTAAAGAATCTTAACTCCCATCTCTTCCTCTACAAATCGAGAAGACATTGGGAAAAACAATGACATGCATTCCAAAGGGTGCAATTAAGAAAGCTTCTCACAACCCAAATGCAAGGGCCGCCTAGAATTACTCTGTGGTGGAGGATTTATCACAAACCCCTTGTGCGATGTCTGCTTTGGAGGTCCTCCAAAGATTCCCTGCTCAGAGGAAAGCCTTGTTAACTTCTTTGGGCTCTACTGAGACTTGTAACCTGGGTACCATCATGTTAGATACAACCAACTTAAAACCTCATCTTCCTTACCATGTAGCATTTCAGATAGTAGTGGCTCATCCCACGAAAAATTTTACACGGAATATATTTCGCACAGTGGTCGACGAGGGTGCCTCGACATGCGTTATGTCGTTAGCATGTTGGAAGGCCATTGGCCAGCCTGCCTTGTCTCCATCACCTACTCTCCTCACTGCGTTCGACGGTAGTTCTTTCTAACCACATGGCATCATTCCTTCTTTCCCTGTGCAGTTAGGAGGGAAAACCGTGTGTGTCGAAGTATAGGTAGTTGATGCTCCCCTCGACTATAACCTCTTGTTAGGACAGAGTTGGACTTATTCTATGCAAGCTGTGGTTGCTACAGTTTTCCGAGTCTTGTTGTTTCCACATGAGGGTCGGATAGTGACCATCGATCAACTATCTTTCTCCAAACCTAACCCAGCTTTGGGGGCATCCATGGTCCCCATGATTGATAATCCTCAACCAGGTGTCATCAACATAGGAGTTGGTTTGTGTCCATCCTTGATGGGTACCTTTGATTACCCACCTCCTCAGGACGATATCAAATTTATATCCAATCACCATAAGATTGAGATTTTTCAAGTTTCGTTGTTCTGCACGACTTACTTCGAGGATCCATGGATTCTTCCTTCCCCATCATCCACGATGGATGAGACAGGGCACTTGGCTATGTCCATGCCCTTGTCCACCGCTGAAGTAGCATACTCTTTAGTCCAGCAAGCTTCAGTTAACACTGATCCAACTCCTGCACAAGAGTTAGATCCACTACTAGAGCCTATTTGGACTCAGGGTTCTCTCACCAACATCGATTCGTTAGACTTAGTCTTGCCCTCTCACAAGGCAGTAATTGAAGCAATGACTAGTCTGGATAAACCTTGGGAAGATCTTCATCACAGATCATATTTCCTCCCAAATTTAAGCCAAATAAAAGCAGGAGAATTCACCGTGACTATGACTAGAGATAGGTCTTGTCATACTAATCCCTTAGCTACACATAAGATCTATGTTGAGGGTAATATGGAAACCATTGCTGAAATGATACCTATAAATATCTCCTGAACCCCTGACATCATAGACAATGTTTTTGTCGGAGCATACAGCTCCCCCAAGGAGATGCTAGGCATCGACCCACAAAGAGTCTATCATGAGCTAACTTTGTTGTTTTTCAAGATCACTTTGAGATCCGAAAGAAACATCTAGTGAGACTGCATTTATGCTTTTCGATCTCATCCAGATTAACTGAGAAAAGTAACCATTATGGAGTCTTCTTTAAGCCCTTTTCAGACTCCTTAAAGATGAAAAGATTGCCAAGTGACCTTGTTTCTTCACACTCATTAAATTGGTCCAGAAGAACGTTCCTTAAACGGGTCTTCTTTTAAGCCCTTTTCAGACCCTTTAAACATGAAAATATTGTTGAGCGATCTTGTGGCCTTTCACGCTCGTTAAACTGAAATTTGAAGTCGCGTATGTCCGACGGTAGTTTACCCCTTTTCGGTCTGGGCGGTCAACTATACGAACAAAGGTATACTCTATAGAACTTCCATTCTTTAGAAGAGTATCCTCAGGTATAATTTTATCCCTTTTTTGGGCCTGAGGGACTAAATTTACGAAAAGGAAACCCCCACGGAGTCCATAGTTAAGCTCTTTTCAGAATCCCTAAAATTGAAAAGATCGCCGAGTGACCTTATTCTTTCACACTCGTTAAAATTGGTCCAGAAGAATATTCCTGACGGAGTCCATAGTTAAGATTTTTTTAGACTCCTTAAAAGTGAAAAAATAGTCGAGTGATCTTGTCCTTGTCACACTCGATAAAATGGTTTTGAATTGACGTCTAATCAGTGCTAGTTTATCCCTTTTTCAAACCGACTAGACTATTGTCGAAAAAGGTACCCCAACGGAGTCTCCTTTTATGCTTTTTCAGACTCTCTAAACATGAAAAACCACCGAGCTTACCTTCTCTGGGCTCGTTAAACTTACATTGAAGGATGTTACCATTGTGTGTTCTATCAACTGCATTTGCATACCTTATCCACCAGCCTTGTGATAGTTTGCTTCTACGTTTTAACACCTTTGGCCGCCAGGAGGATTTTTCCCGAGTATCATTTTACCAGAACATCAGTCTTGTCCTTGTGCCTCGAGCTTGTATTTTTGTAGTACTCGTTCCTCCATTGTAACGTAATATTCCTTTATTCTTTTTCAAAAATTATCAAAAAGAACAAAAAAATCAAATATACCCCAAAAAGAGGATGGGAAAAGTATTTTCTTTATTGGCATCATAATGAGTCGCCCTTGGATAAAGCACATCTATCCGTTTGATCATCAGACTATGGGATGTAGTACGACCTTAGGAAGCTTTTCTTGCTATATATAGTTGTGTCCTCCACCGTTTGGTTACTCTTCCAAACATATGGATAGTTTGTGTTGCCTCCTGCTTCGTAGACTTATGATTAACATATATGTTGCCTGAGTCTTATCACTTGTTGTGCTATTATCCAAGGGAATTTTGTCACTAAGCCTAAGTCAGCCCCTCTGCAATATGTCTCTTGTCTGCATACCCGGCCATCCTGAACGTCCAATCAAGTCCTTGTTCGAAATCACTGAAGCCTTCAGTCCGATCATCAAGATTATCAAGTCCATAACTGACGAGCCGTCGAAGACCTCTGGGTAGTGCAGTCATACACTCATATTACACTCCTACCCAAGTTTTAGAAGATTTTGAAGTTGTTTCTCGAGCTCTGAAGTACAGCCATCAGGCCGAATCAGCTTCTGGAAGAGGGGTACTCTATATGTCTATCTTTCTGATTTCAAGATGTAGCTCCACTGTGTATTATTCGTGGCTACTCTTTATAGTTATTTGACATGGATCTACAATGTATTTGATTGGTATCCATGGTTCTATTTTATCCCGAGCATGGGTATGCCCGCCTCGGTGAGACATTTGTTATTTTTCAGACAACACCTCCTGGTTCTTGATCCTTGGGCTCACTCATTCAGCACATCAGTAACGATTGGTAAAAGATTGGTAATGTATTTCGGCCATCAGATGCTCTTCTGACCTCACACATTAAGGGGCATTTGTTATAACCCTAAATTTCACCACACATGCTTACCTGGCACCGGGCCAACTCATATCCCTTCATTGCCAAAACATCTGCTGAACAACTCTTTGGAAATCCTCTTGAGTCAAGGCCCACGCACCCTAACCCATTACTACACATGTGTGCACGCTGGTTGGATCACTACATCCCACGTGTACCTAACAAAGCATGAAAAAAGGAAATTTGATGATGGAACAAAAATCTATGGGTCAGTTAACTGGAACTCCCAGCCATGCATGGTCGAGAGTTCATCCAAAACCCTAGCTCCTTCTAGCCTATAAAAGAAGGGGTAGGGGTACCATTTGAAGAAGGAAAAAATATAGCGAAGAAATTCTGCCCATTTGTGCAATCCATTGTCCCAACCCTTTAGCCTTTCCTCATGCCAAAGGAGATTTAACACAAAGAAGTTGGAGGACAAATGAAGAGGAGCCCAGGATCAGGATCAAGGAGCGGTGGCCGGTCTCGACTTTGATTGTAAGTTGATTCATTTTTCAAATAATAAAAGAATACTTTTCTCGTCCCAATGCATGAGTTATCTATGGTTTGTTTAATTTATGCTTAATTTCTAACCCTCTAATAGAGAAGTAGCATGCATGCATAGTTGTTTGTCTTGATTGCAGGTTATCTTTGGAAGGAGCAGTGCAAGCAAGTGGTCAAAGCACAACGGAGGATCAACATCGAACGTCGATAACAAGGTTAGTAGTTCCTTTCCATGCATGTATTGTGAAAGAGGGGTTTAAGTTTTGGGTGGTAGGTTAAAAAGTAATTTCTTTACGGTCAAAATCTGCATGCAAGTCTAACCCTAGTTTGCTAGTCCGTAGGGTATTTTTCCCAACAACAATAAGCAGGCTTTCTTATGGTGAAAAGGGGGAAGGATTGGAAGCATGAAAGCTATGATCTCATAGGAAACACACAGTGAAGTGGAGAATAATCAGTGAATCTATTGTCATTATGATCATGGGTCTTTTGAGAAAGGGTTAGACAAGGAGGACTTGATGAAGTTGTTGCATTTACATCCATGGTTGTAAGTTTCCTTCATTGTTGTTCTCATCAATATAATATGCTTGGCCTATTTCTTTCTAGTTTGTTCTCAATCTCACATGAACTTGTCTCTAATATATAGGTCTATTTCGAGCTAATATCAGTAGAGTAGGAAGTGGTTGTACTTTTGTTTGTCTACAGGGCTTATCAAGGAGCGAAAGATTGGAGCTCAACTCGGATTGTGCAGGGACAAACAATGGTAAAAGGTACTTCTTTTCTCCTTCCTCCTCACACATTAGTTTATATAGATCTAAAAAGAAGACAGTGTCCACGATAAGCATCTTCTGTCTTAAGAGTTAAGAGTCTAGCTCTCAAGAGGAGATCTACCTGTCCGCAGGGAGATTTTCCTTCAACAGCCTGTCATATTGTATGGTTTCTTCTCATGTTTCGAGGATGAAACATGTGAAGGGGGTGCAATGTAGTATACCTAGAGAGGTAATATGGGGTACCTAGGGAGGTACCTAATGGGAATGTAGTTATGTATTATCAGTGGAGGCCATTCAATGTAAGGTGGAATAAGTCCACTATATTATTAAATAAGGCCCATTATGGTAGTTAGATACAATAAATAGGTGTTGGCCCTTGGTTATGGAAGCAAGTGAAGATCAAGGAAGAAAAGGGAGAATGTGAACTTCACGAAATACACAGTAATTGTTACTAGGTCGAAGTGAGCAAAAGAGAAGAAAAGACGGAGTGAAGTAATACGTTAGATGATGAGATCAGGAATGACAGATAAGTAAGAAAGAAGGATCATGGACAGCTCAGCATATGGAAAAATCCACCATTGGATGCTTTGGAGCACCATGCGAGAAGGAAGGAAAGATAGGTTGGTGAAGCCCTGAAAATATGGGTCAAGTTGACCTAGGGTTTTGGTATCTAGGGTTTTGGACACCTAGGTTTTGGCCAAAGGATGTCGGTGAGTTATTGTAATGTATAAATAGAGGTCTAAAGGACCTGGGATGGGTTGGTGTTATGATAATTGTTGTTTTCTTTGTCATTGTGGGAGCAAGCGAGTAGTAGTGTGTGAGAAAGAAGTGTTGAGTACGGGAGCCTTCTGGTGTTGTAAGATCTTCAGTTGGGTGTGAAGATCAACCCTACAGCTGGGTGCATAGGGAGGGGAGAGAAAGAGAGGAGAAGAAAGAAGATCTGCTAGCTAAGAGTGTAGACAAGAACTGTATGCTTCATCCTAATATATTATAGCACAGTTCTGTGGATGTAGCTCTAGAGAGAGGGTGAACCACGTATCTTTTGTATTGTGTGTGATTGATATTTTGTCTCTATCATCGATATACTGTGATTGCAATACTATTTTGGATTTGATAAGTAGATGTATAGAATAAATCTAAGTTGGTAAGTGATATATGAATTTTGTGTTGTTCTTGTGTTAAATCTACTTGATATCCCTTTTGGTTGTAGACATCTCTGTCTTGCAACCCCCTCATAACTGCTTTAGGTGAGACTACATCTGCTTCACAGGTGTTGCTGAAAGGGCCAGTAGTTAGAGATTGTTGGTGCACTCTTGGAGCTGAACCCTGGGTCTGCCCCTGTGCCAACAAATGGTTCCGTTGTTGGGACATGAATCTTCTTGAGGGAATTTCAAGGTGTTTTCCATCGAAGACAGAGACTCAAAAGTGGATAGAGGATCAAAAAAATGATTTCGTTGAAGCCCAGAACAAGAACCATAATCTTAGTACAGAGGATTGGTTGGATAAATATATCTTTACATATATACATGAAATTTTCTTTGGGGGAATCCATCAGGAGCTATATGAGTGGCTAGCTAGATTAGCAGATACCAAGTTTGAGATTCAATCTAGATCTCTTGTGGTTTGTATGTCAAAGCTGATCAAGAAGTTCAAAAGTGATGATAACATTGTATCATGAGAAACATATCACTGGTTTGATAGTACCATTAGAGGGTACATCACAGAGTTTGTTTTTGACAGAGTAGAGTCATACAGCCAAGCCGAGAGATATTTCTTCAAGGGACCCAGAGGGAAATTTTTACAATTCCTGAAGTTGAGACTCAAGATGTTATTGCATGAGAAGAACATATTGAAGATACAGTAGACTGTTTGTATCTAGAATGGCTCATGTTCAATAATTCGGACAGCGACAATGACACAGAATCTTGACATACGCACAGTGGGAGAGTGTTCAGAGAAGTTCACCTTGCAAACCTGTTTAAGAAGAACTACAGGGAGGAGGGTTTCTACATTGGAGAAGAGATAGAACTGATAGAGGAAGAACATTCAGAACCCACTAGGGAAGAGGAAGGAAAAGCTGAAGAGCTTCGCTGAGAAGAACCTAAAACTTTAGAAACTGCAAGACTATTGAAGTAAGTATTATTATCCTTCCTATTGATTCAGTAGTATTAAGCAATCAAATTAATCCCAGCCACCAGAGTACCTAGAGCACTGTCACTAGTAATCCACCACATACTTAGTCAGGGACCCTAGGAAGATCTATGGCAGATGAGATGAGGCTTCCTATCTTTAGGGGAGATGGATATGAAGATCCTGACCAGCACTGGTTCCTATGTGAAGCCGTATGGAATATTAAAAATTTCACTGACGAAGATGTCAAAAGAACCCAGTTTAGTACCACTCTAAGGGACCGCGCACTGAGATGGCACATGAAGCTTGTCCAAGGACTTGCATGGCCTAATCCAATGAATCAGATTAAGAATGTGTTGATTGCAGAGTTCAAGAAACCCAAGTAAAAGTCACAATTTATTACAAAGCTAAAATATATCAAGCAGAAGGTGGTTGAAATTGTTTGGGATTTCGATCAGAGATTCAAAACCTTAACAAGCCAATTGACTTTTCAAATCCTGCATGAACAAAACAAAGAATGGTTCATTGTTGCCCTCTTACCACACATCAAAGTTCCTCTGATGCAACAGAATATTTCTTCGCAGTCTGAGGCACTGGAGATCACCATGAAGCTAGAATCATCCCCTATGGGAGAATCTATCTCAAGTATGAGTCAGATCTTGAGTCAGGTAACTAGTTTGTCTCTGCAGGTCGAGGACATGAAGAAAGACAAGGGACAAGATAAAAGAGAAGATATTTGGTGTGTCAGATGCAGATCAGAAGGCCATGACAAGGAACATTTTCCCCTATTCAATGAATACTTGGCTTATGGAGCTCTGAGCCCTTTGAAGAAAGTCACCTTACCTTGGTGTGAGGTATGCAGAAACAGACATCTCCCTATTGAGTACTTACTACATGCAAAAGTATGTTCAGACACCTACAAATTTGTACTGTACATTCTGTAAGTCCATAGGACATGATGATAGGGATTTTAAGGCTTACGATCTCATGCATGAAAGGTCGAGAGACATATATAAGATTAAAGGCGAATTACAACAAGAAGGAAACACTACACAATATAACTCTCCTGGGAGAGGCAACATCAATCCTCATGGTGGATTCAAAGGAAGAGGATGAGGAGGAGGAATGGGTCGAGGCCGAGGATAGATCATTTGTTATAACTATGCACAACCAGAACACCTTGCAAGAGATTGTCAAAACCCTTGTACCACTTGCAACTACTACAACTCATTTAACCATGTTATAGAATATTGTCCAGTGCTGCTAGCTAAGCTTCAAGAAAGACGAGGACCTCAGTAGAACCTGCAAGTGCAACTGATATATGTTGAACCTCACAGAGAATACCCTATATTCGTTGTTTTAACTAGAGGAGGCGTTGTTACAGGAGAAGACAGACTGACCCAAGGGAAGAATATAGAAGATTCACGAATCAGGAAAGCTACAGAGAAGACACAAATGTTTGATGCAAACAAAGAAAGACAAATGTTTGAGGAAGAAACTAAAGAATTCAGAGGAGACCAAGGTTCCTCATCAAAGCCTAGACCAGAAGTGAGAGAATATGGAATGCCTTTGGCATTTGATCAGTCTGCTTCACCAAAATAAGGAAGAGAGGTAAGCAATCTCATGGAATTTTTATATACTTGCATTAAGTTGATTCAGGATGAAAGTGTTGTACAAGAGTTACAAAATTTAATCAGACAATATGAGCTAGGAAATACAGACCCCTTACTGAATAGTGCAGTACACCAAATCGGTAAGAAGAGAAGGACCAAGAAGGAATTACATTTGAATTCTCAAATAGGTGAATATGATATAGATTGTGTAGTCCTCGACTTAGGGTCGGAGGTCAATGTCATGACGAAGAAAACCTGGGCACTGATGGGAAAGACGAAGTTGATGTATTCCCCTATCGAGCTTAAGATGGCTAATCAGCAAGTTGTAATCCCTTTTGGAAAATTAGAACATGTCCCTGTGGACATTGATGGAGTAAGAACATTTGCATATTTTGAGGTAATTGAGATAGTTGACGACATCTACCCTTATCCTGCATTGTTAGGAATCGATTGGGATTTCAATAATTCCACTATGGTTGATTTAAAGAAAAGACATATGAATTTTGAAAGAGATGGCCTTAGGGTCATTGCCCCCTTAGATCCATATGAAGGTCAGTGATACACAGAGCCCATCAGAGAAGAATAACGTGCATATGAACTAGAAAACATATACAAATTAACATCCAGACAGCAAGATTACATTAATCCCACAACCGATGGAAAATTAAGCTAGAGAAGTGACAACGTATGTTCATCTGACTCAGAAGAAGCACTAGAGAACTGGCAGAATAAGATGTATAAATTATCTACAAGAAGATGTGCTAGATTAACCAGATAAGTTCGTTGGATTAGCACAATAGTAAGCAACTTACCTACCTTTGATGGTCTGAATCCTTTAGAAACCTTCTTTTCGTACTTTAAAGAGAGTGTACCAATGCAACAAAGACTGTTGGCAATGGATGAGGCCTTGAGAGAAACCCCAGCAAGATGGTGGGGGGCACACAAAAGTAGCATTACAGATTGGATACAGTTTTGTACCCTGATGATAGCGTGGTTATCAGCACAAGTAGAAGGTTGTGAAGTTTGATACACAGGTCAAAGCTACTCAAAGGACCATGTGCGAAGCTGCGAAGAGGCCTAGAGAAACATTCTAAAAGAGCAGTGGGTGCACAAATTCATTAATACACTGGACACCACCCCTATCAATTGGTACCTTCAAGCAGAGATGCACCTCATCACTATAGATTGGAAAGGTATGACTCAGAACTTTGTAACTACATTCTTATTTGAAAGTCAATATCCTTCAATAGATCAATCATTACAAATTTTGAGACAGAAAGTATTCGAGGAGGCAACTAGCCTTCCTGTGGAACAAGAAGAGGACGAATAGACTGCACCTCTCCAGAAACTACAAGGCTATTACAACATCAACACTGATGAAGACGATGATCCTAGGAAGATGAATATCGCGGAAACATAAGGTCAGAGAGATGTGGAAGGACCAGGAGTTGAGCTACCATTTATTGGACAGCGGATTAAGATTAAGAAGGTCAATATTGGAATAGAGCAGACACCAAATTTTGCAAATGTTGGAGATTACTAGGATGTTGCCACCATTGACAAAATTACAGAGTTACTGCATGAATATCAGGACTTGTTTCCAACCAAGTTCATTGATATGAAGGGAATTAAAGGGCCTATGGGAGAGATGAGGATTCCTTTAAATCCAGATGCAAGACAAATTAAATAGAGACCTTACAGACTGAACCCTAAATATAAGGAAAAATTGAAGATTGAGATTGACAGAATGCTGGAAGAAGGAATCATAGAACCTATTGAAGAGTCAGAGTGGATTATCCCTATGGTGGTGCAAGAAAAGAAGACAAGAGATATTAGGATATGCGTAGACCTCGGAAAGCTTAATTATGCATGTTTTCATGATCCCTTCCCTACACTATTCACTAACGAAGTGTTAGATAATGTGGGAGGCCAGGAAGTATATTCTTTTACAGATGGATTTTCAGGATACCATCAGATCCGGATTGCCAAGGAGGATCGCCACAAGACCACATTTGCAACATAATGGGGATCCTACCAATACACAGTGATGCCATTTGGATTAAAGAATTCCCCAGCCATCTTTTCCAGGGTGGCATTCGAAGCATTCAAGGAATTTCTGCATAAATTTCTAGAAGCATATTTTGATGATTTGACTATTTTTAGTTTATTAAAAAATCATATTGAATGTCTAAGGATAATGTTGGATAAATGAAGGCAGTGTCAAATTTCCTTGAACCTGAAGAAATGCATTTTTTATTCACCATTTGGAGTTTTGTTAGGACATATTGTATGTAAGAAAGGATTGTTGGTAGATCCATCCAATATCACTATTATAGTTGATCTACCCCCTCCTACTTCAGTTAAGCAGTTGCGCACTATGTTGGGACACATAGGATACTACGGGAAATTCATTAAAGGATATGCTCAGATTACAACACCCATGGAGAACCTGTTGAAGAAGGATTGTTAGTTTAGTTGGACAGAATAATGCCAGCAGAGCTTCAACACACTAAAATAGAAAATGGTTACTACACCCATTTTGGTTTTCCCATATTGGACCATGGAGTTTCATGTGCATGTCGATGCATCTTCCATTTCTTTAGTAGCAGTGTTAGCACAGTCGAGAGAAGGAGATATTGACCACCCGTTAGCCTTTGCTAGCAGGAAGCTATCGACTACTGAAATTAATTACACCACCACTGAGCGAGAAGGGTTCGCCATGGTGTATGCATTGAATAAGTTTCGCCACTACTTGTTGGGAGGACACTTTAAAATGTTTATTGATCACTCCGCGTTGAAATACCTAGTCAACAAGTCAGTGTTTGGGGGGAGAATATGCAGATGGCTTCTGCTATTTCAAGAATATGATTTTGAGATCATGGTTAAACTAGGAAGAATGAACAAAGGCCCTAACCACTTGTCAAGGTTGGAACATGGGGAAGAGCTGACCAGTTTGGAGGATACAATGTCATATGCACAGCTATTGGCCATTAGAAATATTGATGACCACTTCGCAGAGAGATTTCAGTTCCTATCAACAGGAATGGCACCTAGTGAGTCCACAATTCCTCAAAAGAAACAACTTGTTGTGCACGTTGCAGACTTATCACTTATAGTTGGACATCTATACAAGATGGGGCCTGATGAGATATTGAGAAGGTGTGTTATGGAGACGGAGCGACCACTGATCCTCGCAGAAGCTCATGAAGGCATCGCAGGAGGGAATTATGCAAGAAAAGCAACTGTGTAGAAGGTTCTGAGAGATGGCCTTTGGTGGCCTACTTTACACAGAGATGCTAAAGAATATTCCAGAGCCTGCAATGTGTGCCAAAGAGTTGGGAAACCATCTAGAAGAGATGAAATTCCATTGGCACCACAACTGGCTCTACAAGCATTTGAGAAATGGGTCATTTACTTTGTTGGACCTATAAACCCACCAAGAAAGTGCACATGAGCAAGGTACATAATTACTGTGACATAGTACTTAGCTAGATGGGCTGAAGCAAGAGCAGTCAAAGACTATAGTGCAACTACAGCTATGTGCTTCATATTTGATGACATCATAACCAGGTATGGATGCCCAAAGATCCTTATGAGTGATCAAGGAACACATTTCATCAATAAGACAATTGAAGCCCTGACTGAATAATTTGCAGTCCACCATCAGAAGAGCACATTGTACAATCCTCAAGCAAATGGGATAATTGAAGCATTCAACGCAATTTTGGAAACAGCACTAACCAAGATTTGTAGTGTGAACATGGATGATTGGGATTTAAGAGTACCAGTAGTATTATGGGCCTATATGACCACTTGCAAGAAACTAACAATGTAGACCCCTTTTAAGTTAGTATATGGTCTTGAAGTTGTTGTTCCAATGGAATATTTGGTACCAATCCTGAGAATTGTTGCTTTTACAGATATAGATGACCCTGGAATTGTTCAAGAGAGGCTTGCACAGCTGGTTGAATTGGAGGAAGATAGATTCATTGCAGGATTCCATCAGCAGGTTCAGAAGGAAAGAGAGAAGGCCTCTCATGATAGGCACATTAAGAAGAAGGCATTCAAACAAGTTGATCTAATCCTGATATATGATAGTAAGTTCATCAAACATCCTAGGAAGTTTAGAATGCATTGGCTAGGGCCATACGAGATCGCTTATGTTACAGAGGGAGGAGATGCACAATTGCAGATGTTGAATGGAGAATGGAAGGAAGGTTTGGTGAATGGGAGTCGGCTGAAGTTGTACTATGACAACCAGTTTCCTCACAACTCTTAGTAAAAGCATGAAGAAAAGGGTCTAAGTACTAGTTGCAGTTGAACTGGGTACCAAACACAAAAAAGACAGTCTGCACAAGGGAAAAAGAGGAGGCATTGAGTAGAAAGTATAGGTTTCACTGCACAGTCTAGAGTTGAATTAAAATAGAAACCTCATATCTGAAGTTCCTCAGGATGAGTCACAGGTGAGTGTTGGGGGCCTGTTGGCCCTTGGTTATGGAATAAAGCGAAGATCAAGGAAGAAAAGGGAGAATGCGAACTTCACGGAATACACAGTAAATTTTACTGGGTCAAAGTGAGCAAAGGAGCAGAAAAGACAGAGCAAAGTAAGTCATTGGATGATGAGATCGAGAATGATAGATAATAAAGAAAGAAGGATCATGGACAACTCATCAAGTGGGAAAATCCACCATTGGATGCTTTGGATCACCGCACGAGAAGGAAGGAAAGACAGGCTAGCGAAGCCCTGAAACTACGGGTCAAGTTGACCTAGGGTTTTAGACACCTAGTTTTTTGGTATCTAGGGTTTTGGACATCTAGGTTTCGGCCTAAGGATGTCGGTGAGCTATCGTAATGTATAAATAGAGGTCTAAAGGACCTGGGATGGGTTGGTGTTATGATAATTGTTGTTTTCTTTGTCATTGTGGGAGAAAGCGAGTAGTAGTGTGTGAGAAAGAAGTGCTAAGTACAGGAGTCGTCTGGTGTTGTAAGATCTTCAACTGGGTGCAAAGATAAACCCTGTAGTTGGGTGTGCAGGGAGGGGAGAGAAAGAGAGGAGAAGAAATAAGATCTTATAGCTAAGAGTGCAGACAACAACTGTATGCTTCATCCTAATATATTATAGCACAATTCTGTGGACGTATCCCTAGAGAGAGGGTGAACCACATATATTTTGTGTTGTGTGTGAATGATATTCTGTCTTTGTCATTGATATACTGTGATTGCAATACTATGTTATATCTAATAAGTAGATGTGGAGAATAGATCTAAGTTGGTAAGTGATATATGAATGATGTGTTGTTCTTGTGTTAGATCCACTTGACATCCCCTTTGGTTGTAGACATCTCTATCCTGCAACCCCCTCATAACTTCTTTGGTTGAGACTGCATTTTCTTTGCAGGTGTTGCCGAAAGGGATAATAGTTAGGGCTTGTTGGTGCACTCTTGGAGTTGAACCCTGGGTCTGCCCCTGTGCCAACAATAGGCTTTACTGAATATTATTTCTTTAGAATGTTCCTAGGATATAGAGAATGGTATATGAAGAAGTGTAAGCAATTTATTGGAGCATGGTGAAGAATATTGTTATTGTAACAAGCAACGATTGGTTGAGGAATTTTATCCTTCCCTAAGGATTAGTATATGGTGTTACCCTACCTCAAGGGTTTTGACTATTTCTTGTGTTCAATATTTTGGTGAATGGTTTGTTTTATTATTTTTGATATTAAGGGTTATTTATGAAGTATATTTACCTATCTATATAGTTACATAACACCAATTCCTTTGAAATTTGTTTTTTTACAGATGAGTCAAGTTTTAACCATTTTTAAAGCACTAATTGCATTACAACTATTTTGATTGTAAATTCATGGTCATGGTAATTATATGTTTTGATTGCAAATTCTTGGACATGGTAATGATATACATTAAAGTTTTGGTCCCAAATGTTTGTAAATTCAACTATTGTTGTGGTTATCATCGTTTGAAAATTGTTCAGAGACTAGTTGTTTATAAGTAATCCCAATAATCAATAGTTTTTACTTTTCCTTCAGTTCAAAATCAATGATTATGTTGTAGATTATGTCAGAAATAGAGACATGAACAAGGCGCATATAATATATATATATATATATATATATATATATATATATATATGAAAAAAATAACAGTTACAAATTCAAACATAGTAGAAAAAAAAATTAATAATTACAAAATCTACACAAAATAGACTAATCCACCATGAATATTACTAAAATAGTGTTGAATTAATGAGAGGGGGGGTGAATTAGTAATAGTGATTTTTAATCGTTTTTAACCACAGTGTATATAAGTGTTGTTAACCTTATGATCAGTTTACCAATAACATTCAATAAGTGTAGAATAAATAAACCATGAATAATGAGCAATCATACACATACACAGTACACCAATATTTTTACGTGGAAACCCAATGTGGGAGAAAACCACGGAATGATTTTTCTAATATGTATTTAAGAAGTATATTCATTGAAAGCACCAACTTCCTTTGTTCTCTAGCTGCAACTGGAAGGAGTCTCTAACCCCCTAGATTCTCAGGCTACAACCTGAGGGAAGCTCCAAATCCCCAATTCTCTAGCTACAACCAAAAGGAGACTACAACCCCCTATGTTCTCTGGCTACAACTGGAAGGTGGCTACAACCACCTATCCTTGCCCCGTCCAACCACCCTGAAGTATAAATGAAAAATGTAGACAACCTGTCACTGTCACTGTCACTGAATCAACTCTGTCACTGAAATCTTGTCACGGGCTGTACCAATATTCTTCAAAAAATTCCTGCAGATCTGCAACCTATCTATTTTGCAACATGCAGATGTTTGCACCTTTCCCTACTGCAACTCATGGATGTTCACGCATCTTTTTTCTGCAACTCACGGACTAGAAAAAAAATATTCTAGTATCACTAATGTTGTCTATGTCAGTCTATCTATGTCACTGTATTAGTCTCGGTCACTTTCTGCTCTCTCTGCATCTTCTCACAAACTAGTTGATCTAATAGAAAATACTACTCATCCAATATCCAAGTTTATATAACACAACCATGTACTAGGTCAATACATATGTCTCACTGATCTTGTGTGATATCAGAAGCCCTTACATTAAACATACATCAACCCCTTATTGTTAATAAATCACAACATGTACTAATAACACTATGTCTCAACCATAAACCCTCAACCATACTTCAATTAACATAGGATGTGTCTTAACAAGATACCTAATGAAGTATCCCAACAACAAACAACTAATATAGTAGCAATGTATCCCTATATATCTATCTGATACAAAATATATCATTCAACCAATAGTCCCTCAAGAACAAAATCTCAATCTCCCATGGTTATACCCCAAGCATTCACCAAATATATAATTAATATAAGCATATAACATACCTTTTGTTACTGTATATAGATTTTTTGTACCTTCTCACGCTTAGACCTTCCTGTAGCCTCTTCTCATCTCAACAACATGTCACTGAAGATAGATCTGATCTCCCTTTTCATATTTGGAAACAGATCCGCGCTCTATCTTCAGTAAACTCATGGGTATATTCACTTTGTCCCACTATAGCCCGTAGATGTCCACGTCCTTCTAGCACTACAACCTGTGGATGTCTTCAGTAAAACCCTAGTTCAGTACCCACAGTCTCGACCCTTCTACTTCTGCAACTTCTCTTGTCGTTGCTTCACACTCACTGCTTTAGATTTGTCAATAATACCTTCCCATAACATTTCACAAAAGATATATTCAATGTTCTCAATTAGGTGCTAATGGGAGTCCCTTTCTCTCTTATTTATACTCTCCAAATGACTTCCTTTAGGGGTTATCTTCTAATTGTTTTACCCAACTTCCTCCTTTTAGGGCTAACCCACTTTTAACTACTTTACCCACTTGCAACCACTTTACGATAAATAGGAAACTCACCACTTCTTGTTGCAACTAATTTATTTTTAATTATTTTCTTATTGCAACAAATTTACCTATAATTAAATCCTAACCACTTTGACTAGTAAACTTCTTCTAGGATCTTCTAGAATAATTGACTTCTTTGAGGAAATCTATAATCTGAGGATCATCATTGAACACTCTCTTGTTTGAGACATTGTCTTGTATAGAAGGCTTGAAAAGGATTTCAACAGTAAAGTTGTTATTCAAGGGTGTGAACCTAGATGTTGCTTTTTCTAAATTGTTTGCAGCAACATTTTGAGATCGAGGTATGGCAACAATATTAAATGCATCAAAATAATTGATCAAGTTCCATACCTCATGTTGGTACCCTTTTAAATGAGGAGACATGAAATGTATAGTGTTTCTTACCTATCTGACAATTATCTCTGAATCACCAAAAACTTGAAGGAATTTTACCTTAATTTCGATGGCCTTATTCAGGCCTTCGACTAAGGCTTCATATCCCATTGTATTATTGGTGCATTCGAATTCTAAATGATGGGGTATAAGAGTCTTGTGATTTTTGGATTAATGAGAATGCATCCTTCCCCAACTCCATCTTGATATCTATAGCCATCAAAAAACAAAGTCCAAATGTTAGTTCCTACGATTAAGTTAGTAAAACAAAAACTATCTACTTTTACTACAGTACAGATATTAGCTTCAGTCTGAGTGCAGTGAAGGAGTTCATACTATGTATATGTTTGAATAGAATATGGTGTTCTAATGTCAATTTCCACCATTAAAGCATTGATTCTCTTATTCTCCTGGTCCCCATCCTACTTGTAGACACCTTTTCCCTATACCTCCTTGAGATCTTCCAAAAAAACATTTTTTGGAACTTGTACGCACCCTGACAGTTATGCAACATGCATATAGTGGGTTTCCCAAAGGAAAGTCTTGTACATCGTAATAAATACCCCCAAAAAAATATTTTGCATAATTGTAAATTTGAGTTACGAGTTTGGTTAGTTACCTAACTCCATTTACCCGTACTCAACCGTCTTTAACCATCTCTAACTAATTGAAGATGGCTTAAATAGGGCATTGATCCAAGGAGAAAGGTAATGAATGAGTGCATACCAAAGCATAGAAATATCGGTTGATTACCACCATGTTTTCAAACCCCTAAATCTCCCCTTCTTTGCTAGTTCTCAGCCTATAAAATCTTGTTTCCGATCATCCCTAATCACCACCTTATCTGACTAGGAGCCTCTTTGAATTCTCCTTGAGTCTGTTAGTGAATTGGGAGTTGAGATCTACCGTTTTAGTAGAATATCAAGTGGAGGGAACAAGGATCCTTCTGAGGAGCGGTGTTGAAATAGTACAGGTATACAATGTAATCTACAGACTGTTGATTTTAATAAGATGTCCATTCCTTCAACATGTTGTGTTATTATAGTTTAATTTACAGTTGTTAAATATATGTTGCCTAGAATATTAATTGAAATGTATTTCTTTCATATTTGATCGAACTAATGATTTAGTTATTAGCATAACTACTTTTCTTGGAGGTTCGTTTGCATAAGTTTTGTAGGTTTCAGGAGAAGTTATCAAGAAGGAGTGAGAAGATTTTGTAATTTGGGAACTACATCGAATGTAATACTACAAGTGAGTTAGTCTTTCTCCCTCTTGTAAAATTTAGTTATTTCCTATGAAATAGCTATAGAATATTTTATACTTGTTATTGTTGGAATGTTTTTGCCTTATACAATTATTGATCTATTTCGTTAGCCCATGATTGTAGGGGAATTTACCTGCAAGAAGATGGATGTGCTTCATAGCAACCATGGTCAACCTCTAAAAATTAATTTCCCAATGAAGTATGATAAAAGTTGATGGGCTCATTCTTACCTTCAAGTTCCATTACCATATGTTTCATATGTGCTTCGTAGTTTACCTAGATCCGGTTTGGTTTACCATTATACAAAATCCATAAGTGGGACCAGTCTATAGAGAAATAGCCTTGTAGTTTTGTAGACCAATCTCTGCTCAACAATAAACCATAACCATCAGGAATATCAAAAAAAAAAATATCAATGACATGATGGACTCTAGGATCATATGTTAGCCTAATCATAACATCTTTGAGTTCACCTCTTATCTTAACATCTGATCTATCAAGTGTATGATTCTAATACTACTATTTTCTAGAACAACATTATTCTTTGGAAAACTAAGTAAGCCATGGTATTAGATGAAGCACCAGAGTCCGCTAAGTAGTTATAAACATTGAAATTAAAATTTTCAAATGCAAGTAGAAATGACGATACCTGAGGCCTAGAATGAGATCATATACTAGTTGCATTTATAATAGATTTAATTTCAGATTTTTTTTTACCTTTGTTTCAACAATTTTAGAAGTGTTGTCAGTTGTAGCAATGGTCTTCTTCTGAGGTTCATTGGGATTGAAATTATCAAGAATAAGATCTCGTTGTTGGGGAAGTGTGTATATGTCATAAATGGATATGTCAGCCTTGGTTTTCTGTATATCTTCAATAACATTATATTCCAAAGCATGGGTTTCATATTTTCTTGGTGTTTTACTTCCTTGTGAGGAGCTTGGTTTATTGTTGGTTGTTGTTGGGGTCAAATTGCTTGATTTCTGAGTAGGAGTGGGAGGCGTTATCTTTCTAGGAGCAGTGATGGTTTTTTAGGGTAGAGGAGTGTTGGGTATAGCCTCTTTTCTATGCAAGTTGTAATCTTTAGGAACAACTTGTGTGACTTGTGTATCCCCCATGGAAATATATTCAATATGTTCCTCATATAAATATATACACCAATCCCATAAAAACATAACATATTCTTGAGTGGTCTCCTCATTGGTTTCTTCCTTTTCCACTTCCTTGGTCTGGTTGTCATCATTTTCTTGTTGATCTAACAGTTAGTTAATGACCAAGGTCATAGAGTTAATCCATTGAGGACATGTTTTCTCAGAATGGTTGTGTTGGTGATATAAACATAAAATTTCCATGCTGAAGTCATATGTATTTAATGTGACACTAGGGGTTTCTATAGGTTTCAGTAGGTTATTATTCTTCTTGAAGAACAAACGAAAGATTTTCTACTTTGATGACCCTTCATCAACATTTGTTTTGAGGTCTACTACTTTGTTTGAAATCTTCTTTACCAACTTAACCACATTGTCTAATTCATTGGCCTCTTTCTTAGAAGGTTTGGTCAAGAGTAAGGGTTTCTTCCCAGCTACTTTGGTCTCTTCAGATGGAGTGTGGATGCCCAAAGAAAGAATTTCTTTCTCAACTTCTTTATTTGAATCCTCGAAATTCTTGAATAATGTAGTTTTTTTAGCACACTTAACGAACATGCCTATGGAGGGAAGCAATGTTGAAGTATAGTATTCTAAAACTAATGGTTCTTAAGGAGCGGTTTCGACAGTTAATTTGTTGAGGATCATAGTGAAATGTTGGTTGAATTCCTTTACTTTTCCTTCTTTTCCATCTTTAAAGCCACTAGTTCCTTGAATAAGGTTGCAGGATTTTTCTCATCCCCAAAATTTCTGATGAAGTCCTTTTCAAAATCATTCCATCTGGTTATAGAGCCATCTAGGAGGTTAAAATATCATGTGGAAGCCTTGTTCTTAAAGGTGTAGGGAAAGAGTCTACAAACCACATCTTTATAATGGACATCAAGGAGATGAGTGGCTAGAATGAAATTCTTAACATGGTCTTCTGTTGAACAATTATTTTTTGGGTGAAACTTCGGGAAAAAGTATTTCTGGACACTTGGTCATTTCATGAATAGGTCCAACTAATTTTAAATCACCTTGGGACATCCATGAAGGAATTCTATTATGATTTTCACCCATACCATCTTCCGTATCATATCTAGAATGTTCACCATCAAAGTTGTGCTCAGAATGGGGGGAATAGGACCAAGAGGTGTGGGAGGAATTTGATCCAAGGGTATGGGTATTTCATGAAGATCATTTTCGATCAAATCTTCTACAGAATCAACAAGAATGTTGGATCTATTCTCAGGTCATCTTACGCGGGTTTCTCTCTTCCTAGGGAATGTTGAAGTTGTTGATAGTTGGCTAAGTAACTTGGTGTACAAGCCTGTAATGTGACGAGTTTAAGAAAATTCCACATTAGGGATAGGATACTAAGCTTCAGGTTGGGTCTCGGGGCTCGTAGAAGCACTTTCAAATGCAGGGTTTAAATCTTCGAAGGTAATTTCTTGTTTGGAAGTGATATGTGGGAAGCGTTGTTGGAAAATAATATTATCAGAGAAATGTGTTGGAAACAGAGGTATGATATTGGCATTGATGTCAACAGAGTGCAAGTGATGAGATCAAATCTTAGGAGAGATAACGTACCAGGTCACGCAGAAAACTGATCTTACACAAAAGAATCCCTTGTAAAGGATCGAGTTACAACAACCGTTAGATTATTTCGAGATGTATCCTGATCGTCAGATAGAATCAAGTGGAAGGACATGATAAGAAGACCCCATAAGGCATGAAGTATTAAAAACTTAGAAATCGTGACGTAAACGTCAACCATCATATCACACTAAAGGAAAGAAAGCGGTCAACTCTGGTGCAGACCACTCCAACGAAAAGAAGTCGGAATCATGTAGGAATACTCAAAGGTCGAAGCCTTGAAGTCATGAAATCTCATTGACCATCGGATCAAAGGAAGAGATGGGAAATCCCACTGACCATTGATCGACATAAATTGGAAGGATAGGGTAAGCTTTGAAACCCTAAAGTCCTGAAGTGAATGAGGGTCGTTGGATCAAGAAATCGGGTGAAAACTAGACCATCCAATCTAGAGTAATGATACAAAGGAGAAATACATATGACACATCAGGGGATCCACCTCAACAAGACCATGTCAGCAAGGACACGTGGACCAATCAGATGATGAAAAGTGTCAAAATACATATGGAACATACAGTCTGTGAAAGTCACAAATCAACGTGACACATGGTAGACTCACTAAGGGTCCAAGTCATCATAGGTGATGTCATCACTCCACATCAGTCCTGGATTATAGCCTCCAGGGATATCTAGCTTCTCTTATCAACAAAAATTATCTAAGCATCGAAGGTCAAAGTCAATGTTACTCATTGATCTAAGATCCTCAAGAATTTTTTTGATCGTTCGATTGAGTATAGTGGGAGTATAGCATAAGGAGTACTAGTAACCGACAACAAGAAGTCACTACAGCTTTATGAATTATTCGGTAAGTGTTGGCACCAGGCCGAAGAGGAAAGAATAACGATCGTGGGAAAGAAAGCGTGCAGAAAACTGAAGTAACAACTGGCAAAAGAACAACACGCACACATGGAATAAAGCATGCACAAAGGAAAGCAACAGCTAGAGGAAGAATAGCACGCGTATGGGAGCAAGACCTAACGTAAGAAGGGTTAGGGTTTTGGTAATATTTTGAAAAAGGATGAAGAGCCCAAAATGTATAAATATAGATACAAAAGTATCATATAGGATTGGGTTTTTGTTGTTATTATTGGGGTTGTTGAGGGTTAGGCTTTGGAGTGAAGTTTTGGAGACTGTAACCACATAGGAGCATAGGCGATGTGTAATGTTTTTAGCTGTATGAACCAATTTTGTAACTTGTTGAGAAAAGAAGATACGAGGGAAGGTATATCTAAGGATTATACCACAGGCTATAGAGCTTGGTGTGATCTAGTTTGCCTTACATAGATCTTACCCATTTTTCTGGAGAATTGTAAGCGCGTGGCGCCAGGAATACAAAACTGCCATAATAAAAGAGCCAAGAGCCAAATATTTGTGGACGTAACCTAGGAGGGGGTGAACCATAGTAATACTTGCGTAATGTGTTGAATGTATGCATGTCTCTACTTGTTTTCTGCAATTAATGGTTAATCTTGATGAATGAGTTAATACATTGTTATGAATTTGTTTATACTTTGTTGGAATTAAACTGTGGGATATACGTATGTGACTTCAAGGAATAAGTATTTTACCTTACAGCTCATGTACTTTACCTTACAGCTCATCGTACATGGCTTTAATCAATAAACCCCTATCCCCTACTCTGTCTTAGTCTATAAACACCTGAGTCTTACAGTCACCCATTTAAAGATATCTCGGGTGAGACTGTGCAGTACCTTCCTGATGTTGTGTTGCCTTCTGGTTTACCAAGAGGGCCGATAGTTTTAGAGGCTTTGTTGGAACCCAGAATGACATGAACCCTGGGTCAATAACTTAGACAACTCGAGAAGGGAGATAGTAACCAACAAATGGTTACATTGTCATGTTAAGAGGAACAAGAGAAGACTGAGTAGATGAGATAGGATGAATAAGAACCGAAGGAGTGGAACAGAAGAGAAATGAGTCATTAGAAGGGAATGTTGAGACCTTGGAACCCCACGAGAGAAGAAATTGAGGGCTGGTTGAGAACTAAAGAGCTAGAGTTTGCACAGAAAGACAATATAAACCCCAGTATCAGACCACGTAAATACCTGGATAAATATGTATTTACGGAAAATTCACCCGTGCAATCGACTTTTGGCTTGACAGTATTGTGGCAGGATTTATCACAGAATTTGTGGTAGACACAACAAAGTCATACAACGCAACCGAGCAAGAGTTCCTATGAGGACCCAGAGGAAGGTACATTCGATCACTGGATACTTCTATCAAAATATTGCTATATAAAAAAGGTGTAATGACAATGGAATCAGACAGCTAGACTTCCATGCATGCATGGGGGAAGTGGAGAAGCACTGACAGAGAAAGGAGGAATAGAAGGAGGGAAGGATAAAGAGAAGAAGGAGGAGGAACCCTTGGACCCAATCTTGTTGGATGAGGACCAGCTTAAGTGGATCTTGGCATCATAAAAAACGACGCCTAGCGGAGCACCCTACCAATATAATGTGAATACCAAGAAGAGATTCATAGATGAGAGGGAAGGCTTGGAAAGCGATGAGGAAGAGGTAGAGGATCATTGGGATATGGAGAAGATTGAGTAAATCATGCACGCCACATATGAGAGGAAAACAAGAGGCCCAAGAATAGGAGGAGAAGGCAGCCATCCCTTTCATATTAATGTCAGTGTGGAACCCATAAACCCATGTGCGACCAATACACCAAAGAGAACACCACCATTTAGAAAACCAAAGTTCGGAGGAAGTCCGACAGCAAGAAGTACATCTACACAAAGAGCGACAACTAGAGGAGCCAATTCAGGCAACCTTAGTCAAGTATCTACACCACGCGGAGGAGGGAGTAGCTCAGTATTTGGAATGGAAGGACATGATCCTACTATCAGATTACCAAAGTTTCAAGGAGAAGCAACAAAAGACCCTGAGAATCATCTATTCATTTGCACAAAGATATGGGAAGCAAAGCATATCACTGATGAAGACACCAAACTTGTGCAACTAGCGATCACGCTAAGAGACCGAGCACTATACTGGTACATGAGTCTAGACACAAACAATGTTCCCAAAACGAAAAGGACACTGGATGACATTAAGAAACTATTGATAAATGAGTTCTAGAAGTCGAGCTCAGAGGATCAATACATGAATAAGATGATTGAAATAAGACAAAAACTAGGAGAATCTGTATGGGAGATTGATCAAAGATTCAAGCAATTAAAAGGAAAGTTAAAATACCTTATGATTGATATGCATCATCGACACCTGTTTGTAAACTCACTACTCCCACACTTAAAATATCCATTATGACAACAAAATTTTCAGACGCACGCAGAGGCTCTGCAGGCAGCCTTGTAATTGGAAGAGAATCAGTACCAGCAGATGAACCCGGCTATCGAAGAACTGAAGGAGGATCTAAAGAACTTAACATTTCAACTGAACCAAAATAAGAACAAGGACAAACGAGAAGTCATTTGGTGCACTACCTATAGAATGAAAGGACACCATAAGAATGAATGCCCAACATTCGCACAGTATATGGCGACGGGGATGCCAAACCCACTACCACAGGGAGGATTATGGTGAAAAATATGCAAGAAACCGGGTCACGACCCTTACCACTGCACAATGATGCAGAAATATGAAACAGTTCCAAAGAACTCATATTGCACCTTTTGCAAGTCAATCAGCCATGACGACAAATATTGCAGAACTATGGAGCTGATGTGGGAAAGAACATCAGACGCATACAGGGTATAGGCAGAAATGAAGACTGGGCAAGTAGCACCATAGTTCACTCAAGCCCCAACCCCATACAACACCATGCAGCAGCAATATAATATTGCGTTGTAATTGTACAATAACGCGTAGCCACAGTACAACTCAGCACAACCCCAGTATAATACCGCACAGTATAATTAGGGACCACAATATAACATGTCGTGAGGTGATCGCGCAACTTATAGAGGAGCGGGACAAGCTAGAGGAGGTTTTGGATGCGATAGAGGACCAGTCACATGTCACAATTGCCAGCAACTAGGACATTATGCATGGGAGTGCCCACTACCACCAACGACTTGTATGTATTATCATGCATCGGACCATGATACGTAGGAATGTTCGACATTACTTGTAAAGATCCAGGAAAAAAGGAATCAAAATAACCAGAATGTTCAGTGGATCTCAAAAGAAGCAAGGGATGATAGATGGAACATCAACATAGTCACTTGAGGAGGAACCAAAATAAGAAATGACGCAGTTCGACAGGAACCATCACAGAACAATGGGTAAAGAAGAACACTGACCCCAAAAAGCAATTTGACACGCATAAGGAGAAGGATATCTTTATAGAAGCCCGACAAGAATTCCAGAAGGAGAACATTGCGCTGACTGCACAGCAAACCAAGGAAGCTCTAAAATATGAAATGTCACCATCACTGGACCATACCAACATAATACAACCCAAGGAAAAAGTAAGTACTATCAAAGACTTTTTTCAATCATGCATCAAAATGTTAAGTGATCCTTCATCTGTCAAAATATTGCAAAACATCCTAGAAAAATGTAGCAATGAGACGGAACAAAAGCCATAATCGAAAACTGTCAACCACCTACACACAAGAAGAAGAACAAGTAGGGAATTTAGACTAAATGATAACATTGGGGATTTCAATATGGGAGATATTATACTAGATCTAGGATCCGAAGTGAATGTACTACCAAAAGCTACATGGCAATGCATGGGAGAACCTACACTAGGATACTCAAATGTTCAATTAATGCTATAAAATCAACATAGAGTCCTACCAATAGGTAAACTGAAAGGAGTGACGGTAGATTTGGATGGTGTGCACACTAAGGTAGACTTTGAAGTCATTGAAATAAGAGACAAAACAACACCTTACCCGACGCTACTTGGTCTGGATTGGGCATTCGACAACCAGGCCATAATTAACTTTAAAACCAGAAAAATGACATTTGATTCGAGGGACTATAGGGTCATAGCCCCACTCGACCCATCAGAAGGCGAGAGGTTCATAAAACCCACGTGTCTAGATTTAGAAGAGATCGGCCAGTTGTACAGAACAACTGTGCAGGATGCGGACTATATAAACCCAACTGTAGACGGGGTACTCAGTTGGAAAAGCATTGCTTCATGTACAACAAACTCAGACATTGGGTTAGAAAATTGGTAGCAAAGACTACACGAAGTATCCACGAGAAAGTGCACTAGAATAGACCGTGCAGTAGGGTGGATTGGCACATAAATCAGAGAACCACCCAATTTTCACGGGCTAAATGATTTGGAAACTTTCTTAACACAATATGAAGATGAAGTATTAGAAAACCATAGATTTCTAGCACTGGATTTAGAACTAAAGGATACACCTGCAAGATGGTGGGGTGCACACAAAGAGACTATCACATATTGGTACCAATGTAAGTGATTACTACGCATAAGGTTCGACGCAGAATAGACAGGTAGCAAACAAAAGAAATATGAAGGACTAGGCACACCAATAGAACACTTGGAGGCATGTAAAACATGGTGGAAAATGACGCCACCGGAGGAATGGTCTTACCACTTCATTCATAATTTAGAGGGCATACCAGCAAATTGGTATACAGACCAGGAAATGTGCAAAGGAACCAAGACATGGGATACACTCCAATAAAACTTTACAGTCACTTTCTCATTCGAGCATGAGAACCCCAACATAGACATGGCCCTGAAATGGATCAAAAATGCCATATTCATTGAAGAACAGGAAGTAGAATCTATCACAGAGGTACAACAGTAGAATAAGAAGACAGTCAAGGATCTACTATCATGCTACCACGTACAGGAGGAAGCACCGGATGAAGATGATCCACGTGATATTCAGATCAAAGAAGTCGAAGGCGAGAGAGATGTGGAAGGACCACCCTTAGAGTCAGAGGTCATCTCTGCACCAATCCAGATAAAGAAGGTTAACATAGAGACCGTTGAGCAGCCCAAAATGGTCAGCATTGGAGATTACTAGGATGAACAGACACTAGAAAGCATCACAGAATTGTTGCGCAAATACAGTGACCCTTTTCCCACAACCTTTACAGAGATGAAAGGCATAGCTGGAGAATTAGGAGAAATGAAGATACCATTCAGACCTTATGCGAGACCCATTAAACAATGACCATATAGATTGAACCCCATATATAAACAGAAAGTTAAAGATGATATTGATAGGATGCTTGAGGCTGGCATCATCGAACCAATCGAAGAATCATAATGGATAAGCCAGATGGTAGTACAGGACAAGAAATAGGGAAGAGGGATCGAGATATGCGTCGACTTGAGGAAGTTGAACGATGCATGCCTACATGACCCATTCCCCACACCGTTCATGGATGAAGTACTCGAGAACATAGGAGGCCACGAAGCCTACTCATTCATCAATGGATTATCAAGATATCATCATATTAAGATAGCATGGGAGGATAGACACAAGACCACATTCGCGATAGAATGAGGATTTTATCAGTATGCAGTCATGTCATTCAGACTGAAGAATGCACCTGCGATATTTTCTAGAGTGGTCATCGCAGCATTTAAGGAATTCATCCATCAATTCCTCGAAGTATACCTGGATGATTGGATAATGTATAGCTTACTAAAAAACCATGTGGAAGTTTTACAATTGATGCTAAAACGATGTAGACAGTACCAGATATCACTGAATATAAAGAAATGCATATTTGGAACACCATTTGGGATACTATTAGGACACATAGTATGCAAACAGGTTTTGCTAGGGGATCCGGCCAAAATCGCAGTCATTGTTAATCTACCAACACCAAAAATAGTCTGCCAACTAAGAGCAACATTAGGACATACGGGATATTACAGGAAATTCATCAGAGGCTACGCACAGATTACAATGCCAATGGAAAAATTGTTAAGGAAGGATACAAAGTATCAATGGAACGACGAGTTCTAACACGATCTGGATACCCTAAAGGAAAAGATGGTCATCGCACCAATATTGGTATTTCTAGATTGGGAGAAAACATTCCATGTACATGTAGATGCATCAGCGATAGCACTTGGAGCTATCTTAGCACAACCAAGAGCAGGAGACTTGGATCACCCGATAACGTTCGCAAGCAGAAAATTATCAGACTCAGAACAAAATTACAACATGACAAAAAGAGAAGGCCTAGATATGGTTTATGCACTACATAAATACAGACATTACCTATTGGGAAAACACTTTATGATGTTTACAGATCACTCAGACCTAAAATACCTAGTCAACAAGCCAGTGTTGGGGGGGAGAATCTGTCAATAGTTCTTGATATTTCAAGAATTCGACTTTGAGGTAATATTTAAACCAGGAAAATTGAATGCAAGACCTAACCACCTATCGAGGGTCACAAATGGAGAGGAACCAACAAATTTAGAATACAACTTTCCAGATGCACAACTATTCTCAATACAGATTTCTGACGATTACTTCACAGAGATCATCCAGTACTTGAGCACAGGTACTGCACCACAAGAATATACCATTGTGTAGAAGAAGAACCTAGTAGTACGCACAACTGACTATCAATTGATCATAGGACATCTATACAAGATGGGCAAAAATATCATCTTATGAAGATAAGTATTAGACCATGAACGACCAAGAATTTTAGCAGAAGCCCATGAGGGAATAACAGGAGGGAATTATGCAGGAAAAGATACCGCGCAAAAGGTACCACGTGAAGGATTATGGTGGCCAACGATCCACAGGCTCGAAAGAGTACTATCAACAATGTGATGTCTGTCAAAGGGTAGGCAAACCCAACAGAAGGGACGAGATGCCACTACGACTGCAAGTGACACTTCAGACATTCAATAAATGGGCAATAGACTTTGTGAGACCCATTAACCCACCAGCCAAAAGAACGGGGGCAATATATATTATCACCGCGATGGAATACCTAACAAGATGGGCCGAAGCCGCACTAGTAAAAGATTGCAGTGCAGAGACAGCTGCACACTTCTTGTTTGAACAAGTAATTACTAGATTTGGGTGCCTAAGAATTTTTATGAGTGACCAAGGAATGCACTTCATAAACAACACCATCCAAGCGATGCTCGAAGAGTTTGAAGTTCATCTCCAAAAAATTCACACCGTATCATCCATAGGCAAATGGCACGGTAGAAGCCTTCAAAAAAATTCTAGAGAATGCCTTGACAAAGATATGTAATGTCAACAGGGACGATTGGGACCTCAAGGTGCCAGATGTGTTATGGGCATATAGAACCACATGCAAAAAGTTGATAGGCCACACACCATTCAAACTAGTTTAAACAAGCAGTAGTGTCGTTAGAACTTTTAATACCCAGTCTATGTGTAGTAGTTATCACACACATGACAGATCGAGGCACAGTACAGGAAAGACTGAATTAGTTACTGTCGATGGAGGAAGACCGAATCTTGGCAGGATTCCACCAACAAGTACAGAAAGCAAGAGACAAATTTTGGCACGACCGCTGCATCAAGAGGAAGACGTTCAAGGAAGGAGATCTAGTATCTCTCTACGACAGTAAATCGTTGCAGCATCCAGGAAATATGAGAATGCATTGGCTAGGACCATACGAGGTAAAATATGTCATGGATGGAGGAGTTGTACAGTTAAGAGATCTAGCGGGCGTAAATCTTAGAGGAATGATCAATTGGAACCGACTGAAGTTGTACAAGGATAGTCGACCACCCACCGTGCAGTAAAAAAAAAAAAAATGAAACACGAAGCCAGCAAGGGAAATGATCATTCTGGCACCACCGAAGCTCGTAGAACTAGGCTAGATAGCTAGATCAACTATGGTTCAGACTAGGTCATGGGGACCACTTGAAGAAAACAAGCAGCAACCACCGGAGATCGTCGATATTGAAAAAATCCCATCGCCAGAGGAAATCCCAATAGAGTCCATACCAATACTAGAGGAGATTTCATAACCATAAACAAAGGCCATGGAACATGATACACTAGTAGCGGTGCACGAGCCTCAGAACAAAGAAGAAGAAACCCACCAGGAAATACCACCGAAACATATTGAAGCAGTCGTGGAAGTGAATGGAACGGCACAGCATCTGAGAGTAGAGGAACAACCAGATGAGACGTAAGCACTTGGCTTAGGTCACCCGGTCAAGGAGACCGCTAGAACTGCCTAGGTGTGGCCAGAGTGGATGACAGGGGAACAACCAGGAGTTGTTGGAACTTCAAGCCATCCAACACAGCAGGAGGACTGAGTTTAGATACCGAGCTCACCTCGAAAGAAACCGACTACAGATATTGTGTTACCTTGCATACCATAGGGAGTACAAGTGGACCCATAGCTATTAGGTCACGTTGGGAAGCTCAAGTATTCTGACCATGACGTAGTAGATGAAACCAAATATCTAGAGATTTCACCACAGGTCTTTATGCAGAAAATAGTCATGAACCAACTCGGAGAAACCATTACTCAGCCACAATAGTGGGCAACTGGACTAGACAGAATAGGAATTCTAGGATTGTTGAAGATACCACACTTTGGCAAAGGCCAATATGAGACATCATGCATCAAGCAACTGTTAGAATTTATGCATGGAGGGGATGTATGGCTGGACAAACCCATCCCCATAATTGTTGAACTTATCACACAGATAACGGGCCTACCCACCCGGGGTATGGATCCCACACCGATTCTGGACGATAAGTCCAAGGAAAAAACATTGGTAGAAGAGATGAAGAAGAAATATGGCACCGACAGGGGAACAAGGGGAATTATAATTAAACGGATCAACAATGTCACGACGCAATTGGGCGTGAAAATCTTATCCTGCAAACTGCTAAGAAAATTATGCAAAGATGAAGTATCGGCAAGAGTCATTGTTGTTGCAGCTCAGCGTACAGAAGGCACCTCCATGATCTGGGCGCCATACCTATCAAACTTGTTCCAAGTAGATTGTAAAGACACATAGGACGCAGGTACGTAATTTCATTACTCATGGCTGATCACTCTCATAGCTTTCATGGGATGGCGAGAACCAGAATACATCGTCTTTTGTACCACACCAGAGCCAGGAGGAGCAATATATCACGTCCTGAGATCCGCACCACTAGCCAAGCATAAGAGGGAGAATGGAATCATATTCGAAGCTTAACTATGGGAGATACAGGAAGCCATCAGTCGAGCATGGAGAATAACACTAGAGGTTGTCGCACAATATGGGGGTGTCGCCAATTTCTGGGCTAGTCTACAAGCCCTGTGGATACAACCAAGGCAGGACCCAGATAAATAGTGGCTATAGATGCGCTACTCCATCACCGAGGGAGATATCGACATGATCATCAGCGAATGGCCTGATGAATGGAGGATTCCAACCATACCCAGAGAAGTATTGGGACAAATAGTATAATGAGGGGCTCCGTAGGTGAAAACACAGCCTCCACAAATCCCAATACCCAAGAAACAAAGAATGGTCCAAAGCAAGTCAACTCGGGCAGACGACGGCTTAGAGTATCTAGGGACCCAGAAGGGGAGGAAAGAAACCATTCAGTCAACCATTGGAAATAGGAAACCGGTTGAGGCAGCACAGAAACCGCATTGAACCCCATCACATAGGAACCAGGGGTAACTAAGAGACAAGTGATATAGGAAGCAGGTGTGCACAAGAAAACTAAGGCACAACAATCACCACTGGACTATAAAATCATGCCACGCACCACAGGGATAAACTGCATAAGGAACTGACAGAAATGGGACAACTCCTTAAGAAATTCGGGGAAGCCCAGATCATGAGTAGCAGTAGAGGCATAGAGCCATCAACCACACAAACCACAGAAAGGGTGGAGGTAGAAGAACGCGACTCAGTTCTTTCGATACCACATGCACATTCCACGGTCTACATAAAGCCTAGCATGTTGTGAATGGATGAAATTGTGGGACAGACACCACTGAAGGATTTGGATCATATCCAATTGGTCTTGAAATGGATGCCATCAAGAGTATTATACAAACTACAAGTTAGTGTCGACCGCGAGATGCAGTCGCGTGTTAGAAAAATAGGACCGCGGAGCAATAAAATAAAACAAATGCAGAAACAAAAACACAGAAGACACACAATACAAGAGAGACACAGATTCACGTGGTTCACCCAGTGTGGGCTACGTCCACCAAAGAAATTGCCAGGTACTTCCTTTATTATGATCCAGCAAATGAAGGGATACAACCTACAGCAAAACCCGTTGTAACTTCCTCTTCTTTCTCTCACAGTCTCCTCTCTCAGAATACAATATTCACCCTCGTACATAGCCGCAATACATTTCCCTCATAAAAGAGGGTTTCCTTCTAGGGCAAAAAACCCTAACATAATCTCTACCGTTAGATCCGCGACCTTATAATGAACGATCCAGATTTACAATGAAATTAAAATATACTTTTATAAGGCAATTTTTTTTACTTCGGGGGCTTCGCCCCCGAACCCCCGCTTGCCCCCAGACCCCCCAGTCGAGGGGATGGACCCCGCAGACGGGGTACCCCC
>ML790703.1:529052-541331 GCA_009831015.1 Picea engelmannii
TGTAACTTCCTCTTCTTTCTCTCACAGTCTCCTCTCTCAGAATACAATATTCACCCTCGTACATAGCCGCAATACATTTCCCTCATAAAAGAGGGTTGCCTTCTAGGGAAAAAAACCCTAACATAATCTCTACCGTTATATTTGCGACCTTATAATGAACGATCCAGATTTACAATGAAATTACCATATACTTTTATAAGGCAATTTTTTTTGCTTCGGGGGCTTCGCCCCCGAACCCCTGCTTGCCCCCAGACCCCCCAGCCGAGGGGATGGACCTCCCGGACCCCACAAAGGGGGTACCCCCCCTCTGTACTCCCCCGCGTGGAAGAGTGTACATACTTCTGGGGTGTAAATACTTCATGGGGTATAGACACGGCTGAAAGCAAGGACCTCTGCATCATGAAGATAATCAGGCTCCACAACCAACAGTCGCGAGCACATAAAAACTTACTTGAGCTATAGCAAGCAACAAAGAAGTGGGAAGCACTGGAAATAGTTTGTGTGCAAGCCAAATCTGAAACTCAGGAGGAGAAGGAACGCAAAAATGAGCTGGAATGTAGAGTGGAAGAAATTTTTGGAAAAATTCCAACCACTGCGCAAGGAAATGAACTCCCAGCCGAAGAAAAGATCGACCAGATTGCGCAAGCAATTGATCAGTATCAGAAGGAGATCGAGACTCTCCACAGATAGATTAGACTGACAACTCCACCAGCAGTGAAGGAGAAAAGGAAGCAGGAAGCAGCATTGCAACTGCAGGAGCTAGAAAAACAGGTTAGCATGGCAGCCGACTTGCTGGATAAAGCAGCACAACTTTGGACAAGGTTGGAAGAGGATCCACAGGTACAACACTGGACAAGGAGGAGGAGAGGATCAATGCAATGATCAAAGAACTCAAGTAGCAATAGAATACCATTCCAATTCCAGAACGGGTCAAGGGAGCACAAGAGTTGAAGAAGATACAGGTAGAACTTATCATTGCGCAAAAATAGAAATAGGAGTGTCAGGCTCAAATAGAACCGTTGTAGGAATGGGTAGTAGAAGTACTTTCGCAAGAAGAAGAAGCTAGAAAACAGACATCATAGACTCAGCTAGAATGCGCAAAACTAATGAGTAAGGAAGTGACAGCTCAAACAATCGACACCATCAAGGATAAAACCATGCAGGCAATGACAAAAGCAACAGAGTTGCAAGAGAAGTTCCAGACAATCACCAAGGAGATCGAGGAAGCACAGAGCAATTAGGTGATTCGAGAGGAGTCACATGTTAGTTTTGGGGGCCTGTTGGCACCAGGCTGAAGAGGAAAAAACAACGATCATGGGAAAGAAAGTGTGCAGAAAACTGAAGTAACAACTGGCAAAAGAACAGCATGCACGCATGCAACAAAGCATGCACAAAGGAAAGTGACAATTGGAGGAAGAACAACATGCGTATGGGAGAAAGACCTAATGTAAGAAGGGTTAGGGTTTTGGTAATATTCTGAAAAAGGCTGAAGAGTCCAAAATGTATAAATATAGATATGAAAGTATCATATAGGGTTGGGGTTTTGTTGTTGTTATTGGGGTTGTTGATGATTAGGCTTTGGAGTGAAGTTTTGGAGACTGTAACCACGCAGGAGCGTAGGCGATATGTAATGTTTTTACCTGTATGAACCGATTTTGTAAGTTGTTGAGCAAAGAAGATACGAGAGAAGGTAGATATGAGGATTAGACTGCAGGCTGTAGAGCCTTGTGCAATCTAGTTCGCCTCACATATATCTTACTTGGTTTTGTGGAGAATTGTAAGCATGTGGCACCAGGAATACAGAACTACCATAATAAAAGAGCCAAGAGCCAAATCTTTATGGACGTAGCCCAGGAGGGGATGAACCACGGTAATACTTGTGTAATGTGTTGAATGTATGCATGTCTCTACTTTCTTTCAGCAATTAATGGTTAAGCTTGATGAATGAGTTAATACATTATTATGAATCTGTTTATACTTTGTTGGAATTAAACTATGGGATATACGTAGGTGACTTCAAGTAATAAGTAGTTTACCTTACAGCTCATGGTACTTGTATTTAATCAAGAAACCCCTATCCCCTACTCTGTCCTAGGCTGTAAACACCTAAGTCTTATAGTCACCCATCTAAAGCTATCTTGGGTGAGACTACGCAGTACCTTCCAAGTGTTGTGTTGCCTTCTGGTTTACCAGGAGGACCGATAGTTTTAGAGGCTTTGTTAGAACCTCGAATGACATGAACCCTGGGTCAATAACTCAAACAACCTGAGAAGGGAAATAGTAACCAACAGTAAGTAAACCTCCGAGGGGATTGAACTACTTCAAATTTTGAGTAGCCCGGAGTCCCAGAGTCATGAATATCTGAATAAATAGAGAGTGGGAGCTCCTTTGTGCCTAATTCTACGGTCCTATCTCTTGGACATGTGAAGGTTATCAAGCAAGGATTGTTGATACACCCTTTGACTGAATTTTCTCTGGAATATTTGGAAGACTACAAAGGGAGGAGTCCTGAAACACTGAAGTCCCGAAGTGAACAAGAAATGTCCACTCAACTACATATTAATTCATGATCGTCGATTTGTTTGAAGCCTCTAGATAAGCCAATATTTTCCATCCAATGGAAGATTAAATATTGATCGTTTGATCTACTAGTGAATACAGTATATGCACTTCGACTAAATGTACTCTGGGAGGATTGAATGACTGAAAAGGCTAGAAGTCCCAAAGGATGAAGTACCGGAGAACCCGGTTCCAACACCGGTCACATGATAAGGTAAATAAGCTAAAGGGGCTAGAAGTAAATAAGCCCTCAGACATTTGAATACAGTCCCATGTAGAAGAATAGGGGCAGAAGAATAAAGAACTAACAAAACAATGCTTGGAATGGATAAGCTCGTGGTTTCGAGCTCGCGGTCACACTAAATTTGGTTTGAAGGGAGTGCCTATTGATTAAGACTCAAATTTACAATAATTCGAGATATTTAGACCAATGAACCAATACACAATCATCATTAAAGAATATTTAAAACATAAGCATTATGAATAAAGAATAAAAAGGGAAAATGATATTATTTAAAGTTTAATATTATTATTTAAATGAAAGGGTACAATGGTTCATTGTCAAAATACACAATAGTTCAAATTCACCCCAATTGGAAGACTATACAAGAAAGAATAGTGAGAATAAAGTGTCTCTGCAGTCCATCTCAGAAGATCAAAAGTAGAAGAAGAGTCCAAGAAGAAAAATTAATGATACTTATGCAGTGAGGGTGGAAGGGAGGAGCAAGGAAGGATTCATATCCTTTAGTAAGTCAAGTGTGAAAACAAGGGATGTTGTGCTTCCTAGGGTTGGTGACCTAAAAAACAAGGGAGTTGGTGCTTCCTAGGGTTGGTGCCCTAAAGACAAGGGATTTGGTGCTTCCTAGGGTTGGTGCCCTAAAACAAGGGAGTTGGTTCTTCCTAGGGTTGGTGCCCTGAAGAAGGGGATTTGTGTCTCTAAGAGTTGGTGCTCTAAAAGAGGATTGGTGTCATTCACAATCTCAGACTACTCTTTATAAAGCCTTGTAATTATTGTTAATTATATTTATATAATTGATTTTAAATACAAGTCCATTGATAATATATTGTGATGATTAATAAAATAACAAAGTAATTACTAATTGTTTAAAAAAAGGTAATATTGATTCACCCCTCCCTCTCAGTATTCCAACAATTGGTATTAGATCCAGTACCTTCAACACAGTCTAATAACTGGAAGGTATATCTTGAAATAAATGGATCGACAAGAAGGAATCTCTTCCAACAAATCACCATTGTTTAACGAAGGTGGTTATGCTCTCTGGAAAATAAGAATGAAAAGCTACATGTTATCTCTTGGTTTTGATGTTTGAAAAATTGTTGGAGATGGTTACACTACACTAGATACTCCACTCACAGATACTACAGGAAAGAAGATTTACAATGACAACTCAAGAGCAGTCAATGCCATTATAGGAGGATTAACAAATCCTATATTTGTGAAGGTAATGCATTGTAAGTTACCTAAGGAGATCTGGGAAAAAGTGGAGGTAGTATATGAAGGATATAGAAAAGTCAAGGAAGTCAAACTACAAACCTACAAAGCTTAGTTTGAAAATTTGAAGATGAAAGAAGAAGAAAACATTGTTGAATACATTCATAGGGTAGATGAGGTAATTAACTCAATCAAAGCAGCAAGAGAAGAACTTACAGATAAACCTATTGTACAAAATATCTTAAGGTCATTACCTATGAGATATGATGCCAATATTACCACAATTGAAGATAGACCAGAACTTGAAAAACTCACAGTAGATCAACTCCATGGAATTTTTACAACATATGAGATGAGAACATGGAATGAAAAACCATCAAAAGGAGAAACAACCTTTAAGGCATATAAAACAAAGATGAAGCAGGAGCAAAAGACCAATGAAGAGTTATCAAATATATCTAATGAAGAAATTGCCAACTTCATGAAGAAACTCAAGAAAGGGACTAGGAAATACAAAGGAAATATTCCTCTAATATGTTTCAACTGTAGAAAAATTGGACACTTTGCCAATAAATGTCCCTATACTAAGAAAGAGGAAAGTGATGATGAAATAACCTTCAAATATCAAAATAAAAACAAAACCAAAGATAAAAGGAAGTTCTACAATAAGAAGAAAACTTTCTTTACCCAAGAAGACAATAGCTCATCTGAAGAAAGTGAAGAAGAGGTGCTAGAGCTTCTATTTATGGGAATGAAAACTCAAGATGATAATCATTTGGAAGATGAAGTGAACCTCGAGGAAGAATTTATCCGTGCAATTGAAGAACTAAGAAAATCTAAAAAGAAAAACAAGTTACTAAGGGAACAACTTCTAGAGATTGAAGAAGCTACTAAATCAAGAGAAAATGAGGTTTCCAAAACCATTAGTGATTCAAAACAATTGATTATTAAGTTAAAAACTCATCTCCAAGAAACCAAAAGAAAAGAAGAAATCTCGAATAAATAACTCAATGAAAAACAACAAATATGTAAGATATTGGAGGATGGAATAGTTCAACTAAAAAGGAAACTAGAAAAAGAAGATATTCAGTCTAAGTTTGAAAACAACTCAAAAATCTTGAACAACATTCTTAGCAGTTAGAGATCATCAAATGATAAGACAGGACTAGGATATGATCCCTCTACAGAATAGGAGTGACAAAATCAACTATGCAGATGTTCTTAAGAACACCATAAGAAGAAAAGAAAATAATACAAGAACGATACCATTGAAAACTATCCCAAATAAACAGAAATCTTCACTTCCTACTAAAGAAATATATGACGAGAAGAATAAAATCATCAGAAGGAATCCCTCTAACAAAAATCAATATATATTCCTTCGTTATTGTCATTCCTGCAAAAAATTTGGACATAAAGCAATACATTGTAAACCTTATAGAAAGTACAATCCAATAAATGTTCAAAGATATGAAAATAATAAGGATAATGCAAAAAGAAGAAATTATAACTCCTTCTCTCCCTTACAAGACTACAATGTTTAATGTTACAAGTGCAACAACTATGGTCATGAAGCTAGTGAATGTAGATTGTCAAAATATGACAAAAAGATAAATAATCCCAACAATCAAAAAGTATGGAAGAAAAAGAAAATAAAGAAAACAGAGTGCAATGCATCCCTATATGCAAGAAACCAAGGATTTTAGTGGTATATATATAGTGGATGTTCCAAACACATCACTGTAGATCAAAGAAAGTTTCTCAAGTTAAAAAAGAGAGGAAAAGGAAAAGGAACCTTTCGAGATAATATGTCAACCAAAATACTTGGAAAAGGCACTGTCAATTTAGGGAATAACAAGACCAAAGCCGACGATGTACTTCTCATAGAAAATCTCAAGCCTAATCTCCTAAGTGTAATTCAAACATGTGATCAAGGTCACATACTTACCTTTGATTCTCATAAATGTGAGATCATAAAAAAGGATACTGGAAAGCTAGTAGCAATTGCACCACGAACATCTAGCAATGCACACATCCTTGATGTAGATGAAGGAGAAAAATGTTGTTTAAGTCAAGAAGATGAAAGCTGGCTATGGCATAGAAGGTTGGGAAATTTAATCTTTGACAACTTAATCAAAGCCAACAAGAAGGATGCAATAAGGAATCTGCCAAAATTTATTAATCCTTCTGACTATTTGTAAACAATTTCAAATAGAGAAGAAAACAAAAGTTAGTTTCAAAACAAAAGAACATTCCACAACAAAACCATTAGAACTTATTCACACATATCTATGTGGACCTACCAAAACTAAAAGTATTTATGGTGAACATTATTTTATGTTGATCATTGATGATTACATAAGAATGACCCGGGTATACTTTCTAAAAGAAAAATCAGAATCCTTCGAGAAGTTTAAAACATACAAAGTCCTTGTAGAGAATGAAACATATCTCAAAATTAAATGTTTGAGATCAGAAAACGGAGGAGAATTCACCTCTAAAGAGTTCATTCAATTCTGTGAAAATCATGGTATGAAAATATAGTTTTCATCTCCCAGGACTCCTCAATAGAATGAAGTGGTGGAAAGGAAAAACAGAACAGTTCAAGAATTTGCAAGAACCATGTTAAATGAAGCCAGGCTTCCAGACAAATTCTGGAGAGATGCAATCTACATAGCAGTCCACATATTTAATCAAGTTGAATTGAGACCCAACCATGAAAAAACTTCTTATGAACTATGGTTTGGAAGACAAACATTTGTTAAACACTTTAGAGTTTTTGGTAGTAAATGTTACATTAAGAATGATGAAGATAATTTAGGAAAGTTTGATCCAAGATCTAATGAAGGCATATTTTTAGGTTATTCACCTAATAATAAAGCATACATATGTTATAATCTTAGTCTACTAAAGATAGTGGAAAGTGTCGATGTAAAGATAGATGATCTAAAACTAAAGAAGAACATATCAAAAATTGATAAAGAATCTCAGTAAGAAGATGATGATGTAGAATCTCAATAAGAAGATGATGATAATGAAACATGGGAAAATGAATCGTATATTGATGAAGAAGACAATCAAGAAACTCCCTTGCCAAAAGTTCCATCGAAAAGAGTTCAAAAGAGTCATCCTGAGAGTCAGATCATTGGATATAAAAAAGAAGAAGTAGAAACAAGAAGGAAACTCACATTTGACTCAAAATAGGCAATGTTGTCTATGATAGAACCTAAATCATTTAAAGAAGCTAGCAAAAGTAAAAATTGGACAAAGGCAATGAATGAAAAACTTGACCAGATAGAGAGGAACCAGACTTGAGAATTAGTTCCAAGACCTAAGGACAAGAATGTGGTAGGAACTAAGTGGATCTTCAAGAAAAAATTAAATGAAAATGGGGATATTATAAAGAACAAATCTAGATTAGTTTGCAAAGGATATGCTCAAGTAGAAGGTATTTATTTTGAAGAAAAATTTTCTCCAGTAGAAATACTGGAAGTTATCATAATGTTCCTAGCATTTGCATGCTTCAACAATTTCAATATTTATCAGATGGATGTCAAGTCAACATTTCTGAATGGAACTCTAGAAGAAGAAAACTATGTTGAAAAACCATAAGGATTCATGTTAACAAAAAATCAAGACTATGTGTGAAAGCTAAACAAAGATTTATATGGTCTTAAGCAAGCCCCAAGAGCATGGTTTTCAAGGTTAGATCAATCCCTACAAAAACAAGGATATAAGAGAGGGGCTACAGACAACAAATCATATATCAAAATTGAAGATCAAACTATGATTGTTGTGGTAGTATATGTCGATGATATCAAATTTGGGAGTAATCTTACTATAATGAGAAGAAAATTTGCAACTGAAATGCAAGAAGAGTTTTAAATGTCTATGTTGGGAGAATTGTCCTTCTTCTTAGGTTTACAAGTAACTCAATCAGAAAAAGGATATTTATTTACCAAACCAAATATATCAAAGAAATGTTGAAGAAATTCCAAATGGAAGATATTAAACCAGTAAGTACCACCATGGTCACTGGATGTAAACTAAGCCTAGATGATGACTCACCAAAATTAGATCAAACTATGTATAGATCATTGATCGAAAGTTTTCTCTATTCAAAAACAACTAGACCTGACTTCATGGAGGTTGTAGGACTAGTGGGAAGATTTCAATATGCACCTAGGGAAACTCATCTAAAAGAAGTAAAAAGAATATTCAGATATCTTAAAGGGCCTTCGAATTTGGATTATGGTATCCGAAAGAAAAAGACTTTACATTAAATGCATACACTGATGCAGATTGGGTTGGTAGTATAGATGATAGGAAAAGCACCAGTGGAAGAGCATTCTTTCTAGGAAAATGTTTGGTAGCATGGATAAGTAAGAAACAAACATCCACATCACTATCCATAGCAAAGGTAGAATACATTGTTGTTGCATCCTGTTGCACACAAGTTCTTTGGATGAAGCAAACTTTAGAATATTTACAAATAAGATGTGATGGTCCCATTACTATTAATTGTGATAACACTAGTGCCATAAGTATCTCTAAAAATCTAGTATTGCATTCTAAAACCAAACACATCCTAATTAAATTCCATTTCTTAAGAGATCAGGTTACTCAAAGAGTGGTTAAAATAGTGTAAGTGGATACCAAAAAACAAATTGCAAACATATTCACAAAACCTTTTCCTGGGAGTAACTTTGAAAATATTCGACAGAAATTGGGAGTAATTCACATACCTCATTAAAACCATAAAATTTGCATCAGAAGAAAAGGGGTGCATGGATAGGGGGAGCTTCGCCACAAGGGGAGAAAAGAAAGATCCCTTCTTTCATTGTTGTCAAAGGGGGAGAAAATTGATAAATAGTAGAAATATTTCAAAGAAAAGGTTTCCATCAATGCCAAAGGGGGTGAATGTTGGACACAATGGTATGATATTGTCATTGATGTCAACAGAGTGCAGGTGATGAGATCAAATCTCAGGAGAGATAACATAGCAAGTCGCGTAGAAGCCCGAGCCTACATAGAAGAATCCATTGTAAAGGATCGAGTTACAACAATCGTTATATTAGTTCAAGATCTATCATGATCATCAGATAGAATCAAGTGGAAGGACATGATAAGCGGACCCCATAAGACATGAAGTCTTGAAAACTATGAAATCATGAAGTGAACATCAATCATTAAATCACACTAAAGGAAAGAAGGCGATCAACTCCGGCACTGACCACTCTAACAAAAATAAGTATGAATCATGTAGGAATACCCGAAGTTTGAAGCCCTAAAGTCATGAACTCTCATCGACCATCGGATCAAAGGAAGATCTGGGAAATCTCGTCAACCATTGATCGACATAAAGTGGAAGGATAGGGTAAGATTTGAAACCCCGAAGTCCCAAAGTGAATGAGGATCATTGGATCAAGAAATTAGGTGAAAACTAGACCATCCAATCTAGAGTAATGATCCAAAGGAAAAATACATATGACATGTCAGGAGATACACCTCAGAAGACCACTTCAGCAAGGACACGTGGCCCAATCAGATGATGGCAAGTGTCAAAATACATATGGCACATAAGGTCTGTGAAAGTCACAAATTAGGGTGACACATGGCAGACTCACCAAGGGTCCAAGTCATCATAGGTGATGTCGACACTCCAGTTAGTCTGAGATTAGATCCTCTGGGGATATCCAACTTCTCCTATCAAGAAAAATGCCTGAAGTGTTGAAGCCTGAAGTAAACGTTGGTCATTGATCTAAGATCCTAGGGAATGTTTTTTACCATTCGATCAAGTACAATGGGAGTATAGCGAAAGGAGTACTAACAACCGACAGCAAGCGATCACTACATCTTTATGACTTATTCAGTAAGTAAACCTCTAGAGGGATTGAAATACTTCAGAGTTCGAGTAGCCCGGAGTCTTGGATTCACGAATAGTTGAATAACTGGAGAGAAGTAGATCCTTTGTGCCTAAGTATACAGTCCTATCTCTTGGACATGTGAAGGTTATCAAGTAGAGAGTGTTGATACACCCTTCAGCAAAATTTTCTCTGGAATATTTGGAATATTGCAAAGGTCGGAGTCCCAAAACACCGAAGTCCCGAAGTGAACGAGAACCATCCACTCAACTACAGATTAATTCATGATCGTCGATTTGTTTGAAGCCTATGGATAATCCAGGATCGTCCATCCAACAGAAGAATAAATATCAACCATTTGATCTACTACTGAAAATAGTATACGCCCTTCTACGAAATGTACTCCAGGAGTGTAGTGTCACTTTTCACTACCGAGGCTTTCAAACCTCTCGCTAACCAATTTGTACATGGACTTTTACATAAAAACATACAGAATTGTATAATCACATGTGTAGCAGCAAAGAGATACATTTTAATTCTCAGAATAAACATATAGTTACTGTTATAATTAGACAATCCATAGTTTTCAACAGTAATTCATTTACACAGCGGAAAACATGATAACAGATCTAGTACAGTCATGATAAAATGTGGTAAAAATATAATTAAACACTTATCTTGTGACAGTGGATAAATCCACCAACCAAATGCAGGCCTTCCACGAACCTCCCAGTCGTAGACCGCACTGCTCCTCAACTCAACAGTGGGTCACCCCCGAGCTGGGACTGAGCTCCACCCCAGGCCAAGGAATCCAGACTCAGGCTGAGGTTATAGGGAATTCAGTCACACACAACCACCAGGAAGAATGCTCTCCCAGGAATCCCCCACGCTCATTGCCCGCAAACCCTCATTCCCCACATGCATGTTCCACCCCAGGAGAGTGCACCTTCTCTGTCACCTAGACAGTCCTTCGGCTGCCAGTCTCCCTTACCTTGGGTTACAGGAACAGACCGAACCGGAAGTCTCCGGGTTCTGTGGTAGCTACAGGGTTCCTTCCAGGAGCTCTCTCCTTCCTCTGCGCACTCTCTCACCTAGAGGGAGTCGCTCACAAGCCAACAAGCCTCACGCAGTCCAGAACTGTGTGCCACAAAAAACATAGGGAAAATGGACACAGGCTTCCCAAGAACCAGTTCAGCAGTCACAGGATGTTCTCTTGGTCAAGATTTCATAATAGGGTTCCACGCACAAGCTCGCTCATCTTTTCTTGGGCAAACAGAGACTCTTCCCCGAAATTGACATGGACATTTCGTTCAAGGAATGCACACACTGGTTTTCTCTCACAGACAGACTCCATGGCTCTGAACAAGGGTAAACACACATTCTTCAGCACTCAACACAGGCTTCCTCTCTGTAACAGACATACACGAGGTCTCCTGCAGACTGGCTCCTACAGCTCCTGCTCAGGGCAGTCAGGTCGAATGGAATGCGAGAGATTTCTCTTTTTTTCCCCCCACGGCTGTTCCTTTCTGTTTTATTTGCATGCGTCAGGGTGGACATTTGTCACCCTGGGAACTGCATGCCTCCCTGTACACGCCTTTCCTTTTTTCTAGGAACTTAGGATAAAATAATATGCACATGGCTTTTTAGGAAATAATATTAAAATATTATTCCAGGCCTAAGCCCCCTAGGCTTAGCCCCTAGGCTCAACACTCAACCCCTTTCCCACCTTTCAGCCCCCAGTTCCTTTCCCACTCTGTGGACGCTTAGTCCCCCTTCACTCATTCATCGTGGTTGGTTTTCACCTGGCGATGTTTATATTTTATTGATTATTATGCATACATACAAGTACAACAGCAGGCTCTTGGCCCTCAAACACTTAGGCTTCCTGGCATAACAAACACATAAGCCTTCCAGCTTATACAAAACTTGGCTCACCAGCCTATAGAGAACATTTACAATTCATTGCATATATCATGATCTGTAATGAGGCTCGGCCTTGGGGACACTACAATCCCCCTCCCCTTATTTTTGCACTGTCCTCAGTGCAACTTTACATCGCATCTGCAAGTTCTTCAAAATTTTCAAAAAGGTGTGGGTACTCTGCCCGCATAACATCTGCATGCTCCCATGTCGCGTCCTCAGGACCGTACCAGGTCCACTGGACCTTTACAAGCTCTATAGCTTGATTCCAGAGCTGTTTGCTTTTCCTGTCCAATATGCGTACAGGATGTACTTGCAGGACACCTTCTGGTTCCACCTTAATCACAGTCCAATCGATAACATGATTAGCATCAGGTACATATTTCTTAAGCAGTGAAACATGAAACACATTATGTACAATCATAGATGCAGGTAATGCAAGCATGTATGCAACTGGCCCAATCCTTTCCAGGATCTCGAATG
>ML790703.1:543014-570879 GCA_009831015.1 Picea engelmannii
ATATTCACACAGAAATTCTAGCCATCTAATTTTCCTGGCATTTAAGGTTGGCTGATCAAATAAATATTTCAGACCATTATGATCTGTTCTCAACTCAAATCTCTTGCCCATGAGGTAATGTCTCCATTTCCTCAAGGCGTGGACGATTGTTGCCAGCTTTAAATCATGAGTGGCATAATTCTTCTCATGCTCCTTCAACTTTCGGGATTCATAACAAACTACAAATCCCTCTTGGTTGAGAACTCCTCCCAACCCCTCCTTACATGCATCTGTGCAAACTATGTAATCCTTGTTTGGATCTGCAATCCTCAAGATTGGAGCACTAGTGAGCAGTTGCTTCAGTCGCTGGAAGCTGCTCTCACATTCATCAGTCCACTGAAATTTCTTCTCCTTCCTTTGCAAGGAAGTGATAGCATGCGCTATCCTTGAGAATCTGGCTATGAACCTCCTATAATAGCCTGCCAAACCCATAAAAGATCTAACCTCCACCACATTTCTTAGTGGTGGCCATTCTCGAATGGCTTGCACCTTCTCAGGATCCACTTCGATCCCCTCCTCTGATATAATGTGTCCCAAGTAATGGATCTGCCTTTAGCAAAAGGAGCACTTGCTCAATTTTGCGTACAGCTGGTGTTCTCTCAACACCTGCAGCACCATTCTCAAGTGTTGTTCATGTTCTTCCTCTATCTTGGAATACACCAAGATATCATCCAAGAAGACTATAACAAACTTGTCCAGATAATTTCTAAACACTCCATTCATTAAGCACATAAAGACAGCAGGCGCGTTGGACAATCCAAATGGCACCATTGTAAACTCATAATGACCGTACCTTGTTCTGAAGGCAGTCTTGCTGATGTCTTCATCTTTTATCCTCACTTGATGATATCCAGATCGAAGATCTATTTTTGAAAATACTTTCGCATCCTTCAACTAATCAAAAAGATCATCAATCCTTGGCAGAGGATATTTGTCCTTGACAGTGACTTTATTCAACTGCCGAAAGTCAATTCACAACCTCAACGTCCCATCTTTCTTCTTCACGAATAGGACTGGGGATCCCCATGGTGACACGCTGGGATGAATGTACCCTTTCTTTAGTAGCTATTCGAGCTGCAATTGAAACTCTTTCAGCTCTAGTGTACTCATTCTATAAGGAGCCTTTGAAATTGGAGCTGCTCCAGGCATCAGATTTATAGAAAAATTGATGTCCCTCTTCGGAGGTAGTCCAGGCACCTCCTGAAATACATCCTTGAACTCCTTGAGTACTTCATGGTCTTCCAAATTAGATACCACATCTTGGGATGCTTCTTCCACCCGAGCTGCAAGTAATTGGCAGCCTTTCTGATAACGTTTCTTCAGCTGCATGGCTGAGATTTCCCTCACAGCCACGGCTCTGGGAATTCCTTGGACTGTTACCTAATTTCCCTCTTCGTTTAGGCATGCGAACCTCTTGTTACGACAATCCAGAAGGGCATGGTGCTGGTCCAACCAGTCCATCCCAATTAAGTAATCATATGAGCCTAAAGGCAGAATGTTCAATTCAGCCTTAGTGCTCATTCCTTTCATGTCCACCGAACAGGACTTAACCAATTCAGTGACCTTCCTCTTGGTCCCTGTGGATAACTGCACTAACCAAGACTTCTCATGTTTGCTCTTCATTAGATGCAAACTTTCCACCACTCTAGGATCTACATAACTATGGCTAGCCCCTGAATCAATCAAAATAACAAGTGGTCGGTTGTTGATCATACCTTCCACTTCAATCATGTGCGATTGAAATTCCACTTGCTTATTGTCCAGGGCTGCATAGATCCTCGGCATTCTGCTGCCCATATCCTCTATTGTTTCAGCTTGCTGAATAGTATGGACAGTTCTTACTTTGTCTTTTCTGTGGGGGAAGTCTCTGTACCTATGATTCCCTTTACAACCCCAACACTCCATGGGTGGAGGCCTTGGCATCTGTTCGCTCCCTTCAACTTTCCTAGGCTCTTTAAAAGATGACTGTCCCCAAGGACTGTTTCTGAAAAAGGAAGGATTGCTTCCCTTCTACCTCTATTCTTTCTTAAACCTCTTCTGGTCATCCCAAGCCTTCCGAAAGGTAGGCTTTTCTCTTTGTTGTTCGTATAGGCATTTCTCCCTTCTTGTGGTTTCTTCCATGGTCTTAGGATCATCATATTGAATCTTGTCACCAATGGAAGGTGGCAGTCCACTCAGATACCTCTAAATTTTGACAGCCTCGTCTTTGATGAATGGAACATACCTCAGTAGTTCCAGAAAACTTCGTTCATACTCATCAATGGTCATACTGCCCAACTTGAGTTCGAAGAACTCCTTCATCTTTCTGTCATAGTATCTTTTAGTCGGGTATTTCTTCTCGAAATATCTCTTAAATTCCTTCCAAGTGACCTCTTTCTCTCTCTTGTGTTGCACCTGCACAAACTGATCCCACCACATGGATGCTTTTCCTTTCAGTTGGTACATTGCAATTCTTCCTTCTGCATGGGTGGAATAATTCTGCAATTGGAAGTATTTCTTCATGCCCAGTAACCATGTCTCGGCATCTTCCTCCTTCTTATGTTCTCCATCGAATGTTGGAGGTTTAATATTATTCATCTCTCCTTTCAATTCCTCCCTTCCAGATTTTTTATGTTTTCTGGTAGGGGATGGGCTCGAACTGCTGTGTGTCTCCCTGTCCGAATGTTTTTGGGAGTGACTGTGATGTCGGCTACCACTCCTCGATCTACTTCTTCTCCCATTTCTTTGCGTTTGAGGCAATTTCCCAAACAGTTCTGGCACTCGTCAGTCTTCTGCAATATAATGCGTAGACGAATCGAATTTGTCGAGCCTTCGTCTCTTGACAATTCGTCATATTTCATAACCATCGATGTTTAATAAAGTGTTTCAATTTCACGAATTTTCTGAGCTCTGTCCAGCCCTGTGTTTTTCAGGTGTCCGAAACTTCAATTTCTGATATTTCGGGGCTTTCGGGACCTTGAGTTTCGATACCCAGGACTTCGGGTTTTCGGAACTTCCATCTTCTCGGCATTTCAGGACTTCAAGTTTCCGGGTTTCGGCCCACGAGGCTTTCAGACCTGCTTTGTTCTCCAAACCCCGATTTCTGAAATTCTAACTCACTCTACCCTACGGGTCCACAGCACAGTTGTCGCCCACTACCATGGTGGCACGTGGCAAGTTCATGAGGTTCCACGTCGCTTTCAACGACATCATCGGGTCCCACCTTTCTCGGTTCTCTTCTCGTCCCCATTGGCACGTGGTACAACTCCACGTGTCCATGTTCATTCCTAGAAAAATCCGACGGTCAGATCTTCCTCAGATCTACGGTGCAGATCCTTTCGAGGTTTTGGGCTTCCAAATGTCGATGCGCTCTAACTCCCATTAGCCCTCCGGCTAGACTCGGGCTCACATGACCTCCCCTTACACGACCACAGTCATACCTCCTATCGGGGTTTCAGACTTTCCAAATCCGAAACACAAGTGTCCTCAGGATTCGCGATTCCCCGAACCCTGATTTCTGATGGATGACTCTTCTATCGGGACTTTCCCCGATTGCCTGGATTACTGCCATGCGTCCACAACGAATGGACGATCCCGATTCAATCTCGGGACTTCAGGACTTTTGATTCCCCGATGAAAAAATCCTTTGTCAACTCAAAACCCTAGTAGCATGTATACCGACGGGTCGCTCGATCTCCACCACGTGTCTCAACTATTGGACGGCTTGGATCAAATCTCAAGACTTCACCCGGTGCAAGATCAAAAACGCTCACCTATGTGAGTCCGGGTGTCCAGATCTCTGAATTGGACGATCGCGCGCCGCGCGTCCTTCTTCAGACGGACGGCTCAGGTCGTTGTCGGGACTTTTACTATGAAAATTCCCAACCTCCTGACATCGTGACTCCCGATATCTTGATTCCCGATTTCCCGAAATGGGAAATCTCACGACACGTGTCCTCCATCTTTCAGACGGTTTAGATCTATTTCAGAGCTTTCGCCCCTAGTTTCTGAGGTTTAACCTTCAGACACCTCTCGGCAGATCCAATGACTGTCGGGTTTTCCTGCCGAGATCTGACGGCTAAGACGGTTTCTAACTAACTCGGGATTTCGCGTATCGCGATTTCTACACTCTTGTGCCATTTCCAAAGGAATTTTAATCATTACGCACATTTTTCCAGATCCGACGGTCACGAGGGCTCGCCTTCCCTCCCGAACAGTTCCTAAGGTTCTAACACCATTGGTGTAGAGACCTATCTCCCCCTGGCCATAGACCACACCAGCCTGCGGTTTTATAGCATCGCTATACTTCCTGAGTTCTTAATAAAAACTCGTCAAGTGTCTCTTTGACACTTCAGAGCAAACCAGGGTCCGAAATTGGTCCTCCCAACTCAATTTCCCCTCGCATTCTCAGTCCAAAGACTGCTCCACTGGCCCATCTAGGCTCAGTGTCGAAACCTTCACTCTGATACCAAATTGTAGTGTCACTTTTCACTACCGAGGCTTTCAAACCTCTCGCTAACCAATCTATATATGGACTTTTACATAAAACATACAGAATTGTATAATCACATGCGTAACAGCAAAGAGATACATTTTAATTCTCAGAATAAACATATAGTTACTGTTATAATTAGGAAATCCATAGTTTTCAACAATAATTCATTTACACAGCGGAAAACATGATAACAGATCCAGTATAGTCATGATAAAATGTGGTAAAAATATAATTAAACACTTATCTTGTGACAGTGGAGAAATCCACCAACCAAATGCAAACCTTCCACGAACCTCCCAGCCGTAGACCGCACTGCTCCTCAACTCAACAGTGGGTCACCCCCGAGATGGGACTGAGCTCCACCCCAGGCCAAGGAATCCAGACTCAGGCTCGACCACCAGGAAGAATGCTCTCCCAGGAATCTCCCACGCTCACTGCCCACAGACCCTCATTCCCCACATGCCTGTTCCACCCCAGGAGAGTGCACCTTCTCTGTCACCTATACAGTCCTTCGGCTGCCAGTCTCCCTTACCTTGGGTTACAGGAACAGACCGGACCGGAAGTCTCCGGGTTCTATGGCAACTACAGGGTTCCTTCTAGGATCTCTCTCTTTCCTCTGCGCACTCTCTCACCTAGAGGGAGTCACTCACAAGCCAACAAGCCTCACGCAGTCCAGAACTGTGTGCCACAAAAAACACAGGGAAAATGGACACAGGCTTCCCAAGAACTAGTTCAGCAGTCACAGGATGTTCTCTCGGTCAAGATTTCAGAATAGGGTTCCACGCACAAGCTCGCTTAGCTTTTCCTGGGCAAACAAAGACTCTTCCCCGAAATTGACATGGACATTTCATTCAGGGAATGCACACACTGGTTTTCTCTCACAGACAGACTCCATGGCTCTGAACAAGGGTAAACACGCATTCTCCAGCACTCAACACATGCTTCCTCTCTGTAACAAACATACACGAGGTCTCCTGCAGACTGGCTCCTACGGCTCCTGCTCAGGGCAGTCGGGTCGAATGGAATGCGAGAGATTTCTCTTTTTTTTCCCCCACAACTGTTCCTTTCTATTTTATTTGCATGCATCAGGGTGGACATTTGTCACCCTGGGAACTGCATGCGTTCCATCTGCATGCCTCCATGTACATGCCTTTCCTTTTTGCTAGGAACTTAGGATAAAATAATATGCACATGGCTTTTTAGGAAATAATATTAAAATATTATTCCAGGCCTAAGCCCCCTAGGCTTATCCCCTAGGCTCAACACTCAGCCCCTTTCCCACCTTCCAGCCCCTAGTTCCTTGCCCACTCTGTGGACGCTCAGTCCCCCTTCACTCATTCATCGTGGTCGGTCTGCACCTGGCGGTGTTTATATTTTATTGATTATTCTACATACATACAAGTACAACAGCAGGCTCCTGGCCCTCAAACACTTAGGCTTCCTGGCCTAACAAACACATAAGCCTTCCAGCTTATACAAAAATTTGCTCACCAGCCTATAGAGCACATTTACAATTCATTGCACATATCATGATCTGTAACGAGGCTCGGCCTTGGGGACACTACAAGGAGGATTGAATGACTGCAAAGGTCAGAAGTCCCGAAGGATGAAGTATCGGAGAACTTGGTTCCAACACCGGTCATGTGATAAGGTAAAGACGTTAAAGGGGATATAAGTAAATAATCCCTCAGACATTTGAATACGGTCGCATGTAGAAGAATAGGGGTGGAAGAAGAAAGTGCTAACAAAACAATTCTTAGAATGGATAAGCTTGTGGTTTCGAGCTCACGGTCACACGAATTTTGGTTTGAAGGGAGTGTCTATTGATTAAGACTCGAATTTACAATAATTCAAGATTATAGATTGATGAACCAATACACAATCATCATTAAAGAAGAGTTAAAACATGAGCATTATGAATAAAGAAAAAAAAGGGAAAATGATATTATTTAAAGTTTAATATTATCATTTAAATGAAAGGGTACAATGGTTCATTGTCAAAAGACACAATAGTTCAAATTCACACCAGTTGGAAGACTATATAAAAAAGAAAGAATAGTGAGAAGAAAGTGTCTCTGTCATCCAAATCAAAAGACCAAAAGCAGAAGTAGCGTCCAAGAAGAAAAACTGATGATACTTATGCAATGAGGATGGAAGGGAGGAGCAAGGAAGGATTCATATCCTTTAGTAAGAAAAGTATGAAAACAAGGGAGTTGGTGCTTCCTAGGGTTGGTGCCCTGAAAAAAGAGGATTTGGTGCTACCTAGGGTTGGTGCCCTAAAGACAATGGACTTGGTGCTTCCTAGGGTTGGTGCCCTAAAACAAGTGAGTTGGTGCTTCCTAGGGTTGGTGCCCTAAAGAAGGGAATTTGTGTCTCCAAGGGTTGGTGTTCTAAAAGAGGATTGGTGTCCTTCACAATCTTAGACTACTCTTTATAAATCCTTGTAATTATTTTTTATTATATTTATATAGTTGATTTTAAATACAAGTCCATTGATAATCTATTGTGATTATTAATAAAATAACAAAGTAATTACTAATTGTTTAAAAAAAAGTAATATTGATTCACCCCCTCTCTCAGTATTCCAACAAAATGGCAGAGGGTTTATTGTGGATTTATATTAGCCATGCAAATTAGGCCCTCCTTCTAGCACCAATTTTATTGAGGCAACAAAATTTCACTTCAACGGCAAGGGGTACTCCTTAGTATACAGTCACAATTAGACTATGCACCAGTTGGTTTAGGAGACCCATTCAGTTTCTAGCCCAGTTTCCATTACTGGGTATGATGGGTGATTGGATGGTTATGAATGCGATGGAAATGCAAATGCAATCTAACTAAGTGCATAAACAAAATCTAGTCTACCATATCCTAGCTAGGATCATCTACAATAACCAAATGAGTAGTTGTAAATAAAACTAATCCCTACAATTAAATTCTTCTAGATAGTTGTCAAGAAGTGACAAGGTTATACAAGACATGTATGGAAATATATAACCAACTTAGTCTAAACCATGAAACTGCATACATAAGAAACTCATTATCTCAGGACAAAACATGAGAAATAATAAGCAAAGTTGCAATAGTGATTTTGATTTGCATAAGAACGGTCTATAAGAAAACGAGCATTCTTACATCACATGTAAACAACACACAATTTAATAAAATTGGCCCTTGGGACTACTCAATATTAATTCTCAAAATAAGGTTACAACTGTACAATGCTTGAAGATCCCCTACAAAATGGGCCTCTTCCTTTACTTATAGTAGTTTAAGTAACTGTTGAAAGTGTTTTCCTAAATTCTTCAGGAAGAAATTACAAAAACTCTTCAGTTCCCCCTTTCAATTGTTGTTGATAGGTGTTAGAATAAGGATGAAGTTGATGGTGGTTGGCAAAAGACAAAATAAAAGATATTTGTGAGCAAATTTGAATTTGCTAGATTGTCTTATTCATAAGTCCTTGTCCCTCACATAGGCTTCCCAAGCTTAGTAATGTCCTTTGATTGATATGACTCTACGATATAAGAGTTCCTTGAGAGTGAATTTTTGGGAGGTTGAGTTGTCAATAAGAGTCATCATATCCCTCGTTAGAGTGGCCATGAATGCTTGGATCATAGTATGAACTTAGGTCGGTTGGACGAGGTATTCCTCCATTAATTTTATTGTTACCTTTGTAGATTCTTGAGCTCTCTCCCGTCTCTGATTCATATTCTACTAGATTTTTTCAAGGATATGCTCCTCTGAAATGGTTTTCTCGATATATTTGATGGGAGAAAGGTGTCCCTTATGTGTCAAGACATGTGCGTCTTTGTGGAGTTGTGCACAAATTGCAAGCAAGCTTGTAGTTTCTTTTTTTTCTCTGTTCCTTACTTGCTTACATCGATCAAGGGAAGAATATTTGATCCTCCTTTCTCCTTCTATGGCATGAGACAACTCAGTTGGAGCATATGGGTTCTTGACTATCCATCTTTTCATATCATTTAAGCCTTCCCGGATGGTGGTGAACTAGACATTTTTGGCTTTCACACAACCATGATGATCCATTATGTCGCCTTCCAGTTATTAGAAGACATGAAGATGGGAATACATATTTGTAGTAATCTCTTCGAGATTTTTCCTTACCTTTTCATCACATGGATTGAATTCTCTTAGACTGCCTTCATCTTTCTTTCTTATCTTGAATGCTAACATCCTTTTCTTCATTTTGGCAGAATAAATTCTTGAGATTTCATTGTATTGCCAAAGTGAAAGAAATGTCATCGGATTCTATGGAGTGTGAGTCTTTGATAAATTATTCTACTACTGTAGTCTTTATGATGACTGACAATGGATTGACTCGGGTAATTGGGACCTTCCTAGTTTGTTGTTGCACAATTATACCAGTGGCTTTATCAAATTTGAACTTCTTCAAGTTCACCACTTTGTTGGGATTGTAAGGTGTGTGAAGCCCCAACTCCATCCTGTTGAAATGAAGGTGATTACTGGTGAGAGTAAATTTTTTCGATGTTTCCAGGATGTTGATGTCCATAAGCGAAGCATCATTGTTTCTCTTCTTCATCTACCTTAGATGCGGCTTCTTCTGCTGCCATTTTCTTTGTCATTGTTACTTCTGATGTTGCCTTCTCAGTTGTTGTTTTTGCTTCTGGCTCAATTGTTGCTTCTTTCTTGGATACTACCTTCGTCTTTGTTTTTTCTACCTCCAATACTACTACTACTGCATCAACTTATGCTTTGGCTTTGGCCACTTCGATCTTTCTTTTCTTCTCAACGACGTCCTCTTTCTTTTTCTGGACCTTTTCTTTCTTTATTCTTTTCTTGTCTGTCAATGTCTCCTCTTCCTCTTTTGATACAGAATTTGTAGTATTGTCATGGTTGTCGCATTTGTTTCTTCATATTCTTCATATCTTTTACGTGCCTATTCATGGGCTTTCTCTTCATCAGAACTATTTCTCAAAGGTTTCTCTGCCTTTTGGCGATAACTTCTTCATATGTCCAGGCACCACAATGGACCTCTTCCTCTTTCCATGTGGTTGAAGTGTAGTCCAAAGTGTGTTTGTGTTGGTTGCAATGTTCCTTCACTACTTTCTTTGGATCATGTCTCTAGAACCTTTCTTCCCCAAAGTGAAATGATAGCAGTGTGTCTACTTCAACTTTGATGGCCTGAACGATGCTCTCCAACATACCCCACAGGGTCTCTGCACCTGACCTCCTAGTCTTAAGGATCGTTCAAAGTTCACCTTTGAGCCAAAGCAGCTCCTTTGGACTCCCAATGGAATCCCTGTGAAAAACCCGGTCCACAGGTCCTTTCTTCACCCGCACGGCCTTCTGCACATGACCGCACTCTTTCCCTGATCTTAATTTCAGGTTTTGGGGGTTCGCGTTCCCCGTCGTCAAGAGTTCTTTACCTCTTGAGTCCTCGACCACCGATGAGCTCTCTGCTTGGCCTTAGCCCCTCCTAGCTATGCCCTCTAGTCCATATGACTACTCTCATAAAACCACAGCCTTATATCCTCCTATCGAGGTTTTTGATTTCAATTTCCCGATGCGCCCCAATTCCTATTAGCCCTCCAGGCTAGACTCCTGGTCCACGTGACCTCCCCTTATATGACCGCAGTCATACTCCTCATCAGGGTTTCGAGATTTTCAATGTTGAAATGCATGTGTCCTCAGGATTCGCGATTCCTCAAATCCCGACGCGCCCTTTACGCATTAGCCCTCCTAGCTAGGCTCTGTCCCATATGGTCGTTATCCCCATGACCTCAGTCTTGTCCCTCGTCGGGGTTTCGGGGTTTCCAATGCCAAAATGAATTGGCCCATGGGATTCTCGATTCCTCGAATCTCGACTCTCCGCTATGCTAACAGCTGGCCCCTCATGATGGAACTTTCCTCTTCTCTGATGTACTAACAGCTGGCTCCCACAATGACTCTTCCCTCCTTTTGGGGTTTTGGGGTTCGCGAATCCGAAATGCAAAGATTTCGTGTCCACGGAATCCCCGATATGTCGATCCCCAACTTTCTTCGGATCTCCGACACACGTCCCAAATGGATGGACGGTCCAGATTTAAGCCTCGGACTTCGCCAAACGCCAAACCAAAAAACACTTACCTGTGTGAGTCCCAATGGCCAAAACGTCGATGACTCTCGATGATTGCCACATGTCCCAACAGATGGACAGCTCTAATTGTATCAGGGTTTTCACTATGGATTTCCCCGACCTCTTGCTCACAGAACTCCCGATTTGCCGACTCCCAAAGCTCCAATGGAGTCCTCCCTTTCGGGACTTTTCCCGATGGCACTCGATTACTTCCATGCGTCCTCCTCAAGATGGATGGTTCTGATCTCTCCTCACGATTTCACGACTCGAAGTGTCCTAGGTGCCTTGTCTCCAGGACTCACGAAACGCCAATCCCTGATACATCGATGGACTTTCGATCTTGTCCACGTGTCCCCACAAACAGACGGCTCAAATCGTTTTCAGGACTTTTCCCATGGAAATCCCCGATCTCTTGTCTTCGAGATCTCCAATATCCCGATATGCGATATCCTGATGGCCACGCCCTCGTCGGGATTTTTCGCCTCCTGTCCACGAAGGTAAACCTCGTGCAGCTCCTATCCAATATGAAGACTGACAGGAAATTTGCTCCAGATCTGACGACTCAGATCATTTCTCCTGTGTGCTTCTCCTGTGCGCCTTCCTGGACGTGAAAACTGACAATCCAGACCTCCTTCTTCAGCCAATCTGATGGCTACTGTGCTCTCTCCTGAGCTTTGCGCACTTTCTTCCCAAACTTGGGAGAAATTCCAAATTTCCAAATGCCTCAACCCTTTGTCTATTTCGTCTGATGGCTCAGATCATTTCTCCTGTGCGCTTCTCCTGTGCGCCTTCCTGGACGTGAAAACCGACGGTCCAGATCTCCTTCTTCAGCCAATCTGACGGTTATTGTGCTCTCTCCTGATATTTGCGCACTTTCTTCCCAACCTTGGGAGAAATTCCTAATTTCCAAAGGCCTCAACCCTTTGTTTCTTTCCTCCTACGAGCTCTCGACTTCGAGTTCACCTCCACGTATGAAAACGTTGTTCCTCTTGAGCTTTTCATGTAGCTTCAACCTCCACAGAAACTCATCCTTGTTCCTTTCTCCCACTGATGGAGAATATTTGGATGCCCTCCTGGCTCCTTTTTCTCCAGCAACCTCTTGCTGAGTCTGCAGGGTGTTCAGCAACCCTGTGAAGATCCTTTAGTGGATTCTTTCCTTAATTACAGAACTCAAAGAGTTCTCTTCTCTTCTATGCCTGTCTGCACACTGACTCAATGCCCTCCTGGTAGAGTATCTTCTCCCAGAATGTTCAACAGTTATGTTCCCCCTCTTGTACACCTATGCACCCGCTCAATGCCCACCTGGTAGAGCTCTCAGAATCCTCAGTGATTCTGGTTCTTCCTAGACTTCTGAACTCACAACAGAGTTCCTCCAAATGCACCACTGTGTATATGCTCAATGCCCACTTGGCAGAGCTCTATAGAACTCCTCAGAGATTCAGAGATTGTGTCTTCTCTCACATAGCCTTTCCTCCAAGGTATTCAGCAACCTTGAGGTCTTCCCTGAGTTGTTGATTCCATCCCTTGTGCCACAGCACGTCTTTGTCTGAACCCGCAGTGTTCAGAAGTGCAACCTCTGTGCATGGCTCTCAGAACCCGCAGTATTCTGTCACACCCTCCTGGTGTGAAGCCTCAATGACCTTCAACCCTGGAAATCAAACACACTCCTGCAAATGCACAACTACAGTATACATCTATAGCATAAAAGAACACTCACAGACATTCACATAACACAGAATAATGCAGGAAAAACTGCTCTTTGTATTAAATATGGCAAATGCATGTATTTACAATGTGTTCCTGAGCACGGCCTGTACCAAGGTCTCGGCTCTTCCCTATTCTACTCTCTACTCACAGAACTCTAATCATATAACTTCTTCCACCTCTTACAAAATGAGATGTGAAAATCTCTTTTACCTGAGGGGCTCTTCGAGCTCTTCCCTCCAACCTACCTACCCTATTCAATTACATTGAATGGGTTGTCTAGTCCAGAATCAGATCTAGATCTCAGCCATACAAACATTAATGGATGATCTTATCTACAGCCTGCGCAAAGGCATGGCTCTACAGCTCACCAGCTTAGACATTTAATTACATTGAATTTAGATTTCAAATGAGGTTGCGCCTCTCTCTTAGCGTGTGATTTGAATTCGTTGGCATGGCTGGTTGCCTGGCTGGCTGACGTGGAGAGATGCTCCTGCATCAAACTCCTCAGCTGCAAAATCATGAGCTCCTGCTCATGAGCTTCCCCTCTCAGCTGTTGGGAATCCTTCTGGATCCCAAATAAATATCTAGAGCTTCCCGTTTGCTCCATTCTGCTGCTGTTGTTGCTTCTGTGATGTTGTTGCTTCTCTTCTTCTCAGCCTCTCCTCACTGGAAGTCTCTGCTGACCTCAACATCAGCCTTCTGATCTCTTCTATCACTTCATCCATCTGCTCCAGTGGTTGGCTCTGTTCATGCAGTCTCCTCAGCTGCAAAAATTTTTGGCACATGGGCAGATTATCAGGATCTCCCATGCCATCCTTTTCATCTTCATTTGTGGCCTCAAGTTGTCGCTTTGCTGTAGACTTCATCTCTGCAGTCTCCTCCTGATTGGCTTTTTGTTCAATCACCTTCTCTGACAGCTCAACTTCTGGCAGTGCTCTTGCTGGTCCTAGATCATTCAGCCAATCCTCCAGCATTTCCAACTCCATCTCCCATGGAGTGATAACTCTGCCTGCTCGCTCTTCGACTTCCTTTGCTGCTAGCATCAGTGTTGAAGCTTCTTTCTTTTCAGCTCCCTGGCCGAAATCATTGAGCCATTCCTCAGAACACTCATTCTCCTCTTCGTCTGCTTCTTCTGCTGTCAGCTTCAATGCTACAGCTTCCTCAGCTTCTTGGTTGAAGTCATTGAGCCATTCCTCAGAATGCTCACTCTCTTTTCCTTCTTGGGTAGCTTCCAAAACCTACTCCAATTCTTCTTCTTTACTGACAGTCACAGTTGACTGTTCTACTGCTTCACCATATGCAACATAGACTTCTGCCTCCTCTTGGGAAAATGGTATGAATACTCCAATTCCCCCAATCATCAGAAGATCTCTCATATCTTCCTCCTCTGTTAGCTGCACATGCTGATCCAAACTCATTTACGAGCTCACCTGCTCTGTCAGCTCCTCAGGGTAATCAAAACTCACCTCTGAGTTTATGAGACTCTCAGATAGTCTCATCTGCTCGGTCAGCTCCTCAGGCTGATCAAAATTCACCTGCTCATCCCTGCCCATCTGGCAATATGGGATGTCTCTGCTGCCCTCCTGGCAAACCATGGAATCAACTAATTCCATCTCTGTTTCCTTGCCCACCTAGCAAACTGGAAACCTTTTGCTGCCCTCCTGGCAGTCTTCGAGATCCCGCAGCGACCTCATACCATTGCCCAGCTGGCAATGTGAAATTCCTTGGTTGTCCTCATGACAGTCTCTGAGATCCCGTAGCGATATCACCTCACTGCCCACCTGGCAATCTAGAATTTCTTCTCTGCCCTCCTGGCAGTGCTTGAGATCCTCAACTGATCCCCTTTCATCCTCTTCACCGAGAAATTTTCCAGTCTCTGGTTCACATACCTGAACCAACTTCTTATCCTGCCGCATCCGCAATTCGAGCTTGTCTATTTCTTTCATTATATCAGGTGCGAGCTCTCTATCCATACCTTTTTTTCTCCACAACTCTGAGTTTTTTCTTCCAGCAGATCTACGGCCTTCAGTAGCCATGTTGTTGTCTCTGTCTGCTCTCCTAGCAAACATGCTTTTGTCACTCCGTACTAAGAGTTCTACCAGCTTCATCCTGAAGTCCTGCCGACTGTATACTTGATTGCTGCCTACCTGCAAAAATATCCTTACAGAGTCTCCAATGCTCTGTCTTATTTATCTTCTCTCCTCTGTTCGCAATATACAAACAAAATCCCGCTCTGATACCACTTGATGGCGCGAACGACGCTCTCCAACATACCCCGCAAGGTCTCTGCGCCTGACCTTCCTGGTCTTAAGGATCGTTCAAAGTTCACCTTTGAGCCGATGCGGCTCCTTTGGACTCCCAATGGAATCCCTGTGAAAAACTTGGTCCACAGGTCCTTTCTTCACCCGCATGGCCTTCTGCACATGATCGTACTCTTTCCCTGATCTTAATTTCAGGTTTTGAGGGTTCGCATTCCCCGTCGTCAAGAGTTCTTCACCTCTTGAGTCCCCGACCACCGATGATCTCTCTGCCCGGCCTTAGCCCCTTCTGGCTATGCCCTCTGGTCCATATGACTGCTCTCATAAGACCGCAACCTTATATCCTCCTATCAAGGTTTTGGATTTCAATTTCCCAATGCGCCCCAATTCCTGTTAGCCCTCCAGGCTAGACTCCTGGTCCACGTGACCTCCCCTTATATGACCGCAGTCATACTCTTCATCAGGGTTTTGAGCTTTTCAATGTTGAAATGCATGTGTCATCAAGATTTGTGATTCCTCGAATCCCGATCCGCCCTTTACGCATTAGCCCTCCTGGCTAGGCTCTGGCCCATATGGTCGCTATCCCCGTGACCTCAATCTTGTCCCTCGTCGGGGTTTCGGGGTTTCCAATGCCAAAATTCATTGGCCCACGAGATTCCCGATTCCTCAAATCCTGACTCTCCGCTATGCTGACAGCTGGCCCCTCATGATGGCACTTTCCTCTTCTCTAATGTGCTGACAGCTGGCTCCCACAATGGCTCTTCCCTCCTTTCGGGGTTTCGGGGTTCGTGATTCTGAAATGCAAATATTTTGTGTCCACGGATTCCCTGATATGTCGATCCCCGACTTTCTTTGGATCTTCGACACGCATCCCAAATGGATGGACGGTCCATATTTAAGCCTTGGACTTCGCCAAACGCCAAACCAAAAAACACTTACCTGTGTGAGTCCCGATGGCCAAAACGCCGATGAATCTCGATGATTGCCACCTGTCCCAACAAATGGACAACTCTGATTGTATCGAGGTTTTCACTATGGATTTCCCCGACCTCTTGCTCACAAAGCTCCCGATTTTCCGACTCTCAAAGCTCCAATGGAGTCCTCCCTTTTGGGACTTTTCCTGATGGCGCTCAATTACTTCCACGCGTCCTCCTCAAGATGGACGGTTCTGATCTCTCCTCACGATTTCGCGACTCCAAGTGTCCTGGGTACCTTGTCTCTAGGACTCGCAAAACGCCGATCCCCGATACGCCGATGGACTTTCGATCTTGTCCACATGTCCCCACAAACGGATGCTCAGATCATTTCCGAGACTTTTCCCATGGAAATCCCCGATCTCTTGTTTTCGAGATCTCCGATATCCCGATATGCGATATCCCGATGGCCACGCCCTCGTCGGGATTTTCCGCCTCCTGTCCACGAAGGTAAACCTCGTGCAACTCCTATCCAATCTGACGGCTAACGGGAAATTTGCTCCATATCTGACGGCTCAGATCATTTCTCCCATGTGCTTCTCCTGTGCGTCTTCCTGGACGTGAAAACCGACGGTCCAGATCTCCTTCTTCAGCCAATCTGACGGCTACTATGCTCTCTCCTGAGCTTTGCGCACTTTCTTCCCAACCTTGGGAGAAATTTTGAATTTCCAAAGGCCTCAACCCTTTGTCTCTTTCGTCTGACGGCTCAGATCATTTCTCCCGTGCACTTCTCTTGTGCGCCTTCCTGGACGTGAAAACCGATGGTCCAGATCTCCTTCTTCAGCCAATCTGACGGCTACTGTGCTCTCTCCTGAGCTTTGCGCACTTTCTTCCCAACCTTGGGAGAAATTATGAATTTCCAAAGGCCTCAACCCTTTGTTTGTTTCCTCCTGCGAGCTCTCGACTTCGAGTTCGCCTCCGTGTATGAAAATGTTGTTCCTCTTGAGCTTTTCCTGTAGCTTCGACCTCCATAGAAACTCGTCCTTGTTCCTTTCTCCCACTGATGGAGAATGTTTGGATGCCCTCGTGGCTCCTTTTGCTCCAGCAACCTCTTGCTGAGTCTGCAGGGTGTTCAGCAACCCTGTGAAGATCCTTCAGTGGATTCTTCCCTTAATTACAGAACTCAAAGAGTTCTCTTCTCTTCTATGCCTGTCTACACACTGACTCAATGCCCTCCTAGTAGAGTATCTTCTTCCAGAACGTTTAGCAGTTATGTTCCCCCTCTTGTGCACCTATGCACCCACTTGATGCCCACCTGGCAGAGCTCTCAGAATCCTTAGCGATTCTGGTTCTTCCTGGACTTCTGAACTCACAGCAGAGTTCCTCCAAATGCACCACTGTGTATATGCTCAATGCCCACTTGGCAGAGCTCTACAGAACTCCTCAGAGATTTTGTCTGCAACTGTGTCTTCTCTCACACAGCCTTGCCTCCAAGGTATTCAGCAACCTTGAGGTCTTCCCTAAGTTGTTGATTCCAGCCCTTGTGTCGCAGCACGTCTTTGTCTGAACCCGCAGTGTTCAGAAGTGCAACCTCTGTGCACGGCTCTCAGAACCCGCAGTATTCTGTCACACCCTCCTGGTGTGAAGCCTCAAAGACCTTCAACCCTGAAAATCAAACAAACTCCTGCAAATGCACAACTATAGTATACATCTACAGCATAAAAGAACACTCACAGAGATTCACATAACACAGAATAATGCAGGAAAAACTGCTCTTTGTATTAAACATGGCAAATGCCCGTATTTACAATGTGTTCCTAAGCACGGCCTGTAACAAGGTCTCGGCTCTTCCCTATTCTGCTCTCTACTCGCAGAACTCTAATCATCTAACTTCTTCCACCTCTTACAAAATGAGATATGAAAATCTCTTTTACCTGAGGGGCTCTTCGAGCTCTTCCCTCCAACCTACCTACCCTATTCAATTACATTGAATGGGTTGTCTAGTCCAGAATCGGATCTAGATCTTAGCCATAGAAACATTAATGGTCGATCTTATCTACAGCATGTGAAAAGGCATGACTCTACAACTCACCAGCTTAGACATTTAATTACATTGAATTTAGATTTCAAATGAAGCTGCGCCTCTCTCTTAGCATGCGATTTGAATTCGCTGACGTGGTTGGCTGGCTGGCTAGCTGACGTGGAGAGATGCTCCTGCATCAAACTTGAGCTTGTTTAATGCTCTCGAAGGAGTAATATTTGACCCATAATGGTAGAGGGGGCCAGATGGATTTATTATTTCTATATAGCGAATCCCCGACAATGTGGATCATAGTCTGATAAGAAATCTATCGAGTACGAACCTGGGAAGTAGATGAGGAGTTTTGGTATCTTTTTATACTCTTATGTATGTCCCATGCTCCATGAGATACCAATCTCCAATTTTCATGAATATTGCTAAAGCTTTGTCTATCATACATGGAGTGGGTGAGTCGAAAATGAACTTGTAAAGTGGTGCCAAGAAGTAATCATAGATCCTATGATACTCAGTCATGTATTCATACACCTAGAGCACTTTGAAATATATGTGTATGGGAGGGTTAGCTAGTTGTGAGGCCCATCCCATCTTTGGGTACTAATGACACACACATGCCATGTCCAACAGGTAGGAGGACATGTGGAAGATGGGAAACTAACCCATGGTAGTCTCCTTAACTATTCTGATGGAGTATTCAAGGGATGCTGACAAGATATCGATTGAGTTGAAGGATGATCACTCATTAGCACAGTAGTAAATTAAGGGCATCATGGATAGTATGAAATGCAATGCATCATGTTACCCGTATAGCCTGCATAGCATCACCACAATAAATTGGTATGGAATTCTTAGATAACTTGTGGGATATCCTCCTGAAGGTTCAAGTTTGAACATTTTATCAGGCTTATACCAGATTTTAAATAGATCCTTCATCTTCTATGGGAATTTTTCGATGAGATCTTCGTCTAGCGATGGACTTCCTCCTTCCAAATGATAGTAGTTTGTTATGTTAGATGCCTGAAATGATGATGTGGGTTTCCCCTTAGCATTGATGATGAGGATATATCGATTGTATAGGTCTACATACCAAATGATCCATGAGGCCGCATGTGCACAAGGAAAAATAACTACGTGAGATTCCACCTTATGTTATCTTGATCTCCAGATGTTCTTGAAGACATTGAGCTCATATAGATCTTCAACCTCTACAAGGAAGTTTTGTTTCTTAAACATTTGGAAAACTTTACCCCATTTGAGTGAAGTCCCCCCCTTCTCTATGAGTCATGTGGTGTCATCATAAACAACCCTTGGGGTGTCAAGCTCTTCTTCATGTCGGCTTCCACTTGCAGAAGCCTCTGTCGTGGGAGCTTTTCTTACAAGATTCTTGCAAGGAACATGCCTAAATATGTAACAAACACGTTCATCATTAATATATCAAACCAACAATAAAATATGACATGAAAATAAACATAAAACATTATTTTTGTTAATCATGTAAATTATTAATTCTTTTGAGTAATATCGAGAGGTTTAAGATACATCTGTCCATGAAAACTTGTGTTATTATTTGGGGAGATATTGGTTCCAATGTTAGGAGGAAAGTCATCGTCTAAAAGACATATTATGGGTTTCCTAGCATTGGTTATGGGTGGAACCCTAACCATAAAAATGTACGAGTAAAAATAAGAGTCATAAGGATTAGGGCCTATATGGAAGTTGGTAGACAGGTCGACATTCACTTTGTTGGAAGGTGAGTATTCTCTCAAGAAGGGTAGCTCGTCAATCAAATGCTCGACGCTTCCACTTCTTCCTCAATGATAATAAAATAAACAATAAGACGAGGAGGGAACTATTTTTATAAACTCAACATGGATTTTGAGGTACCAATAGATTTCATGGGAACTTCTCCGATCGTACCAGTGACTATGTCATTAACTCAACCAGTGGAAATGTATACATACCAACGACGTTCAAAGGAAATCCTCTGGTAGACAAGTTAGTGTGTCAGAAAAATTATGAGGAAGTGCGTCGATTGTGAACTTTTGTATCGGAGAAGATGGGAAGAAGTTCATCGATATGTATCAGAGACATTGGGAAGAAGTCTATCGGTATGTACCAGAGACATTGGGAAGAAGTCTACCGGTATATACTGGAGAAAATCCTACAAACTCCTCCGAAGTGTCAGAAGAGATCGTGAGAACTCCTCCGATATGCCAAAACTTACTTCTTAAAATTGGTTAAGTCTTAAATCAAAATCCAAACCAAACTTTCAAGATAAAACAATTTCATCAAAGGGGCATGGGAATACTTTAATGAAGATCAAAAAGTTGAGGTAGCTCAAAGAGATTTAAAACAAAAATGGGGTCCCATTTTATGCGCTAAAGTTGACTCTATGAGCAAGAAGACCACAAGAAAAAGGGAGGTGTTGATGCCTATCACACAAAAAATCTATCATAAAATTATTGCAAATGTCCTTTATGTTCTTTTATATCATAAGAAAATATCAAAATTTCATCAATATATACAATACTAAACCCATTTTATGCGCTAAAGTTGACTCTATGAGCAAGAAGACCACAAGAAAAAGGGAGGTGTTGATGCCTATCACACAAAAAATCTATCATAAAATTATTGCAAATGTCCTTTATGTTCTTTTATATCATAAGAAAATATCAAAATTTCATCAATATATACAATACTAAACCCATTTTATGCGCTAAAGTTGACTCTATGAGCAAGAAGACCACAAGAAAAAGGGAGGTGTTGATGCCTATCACACAAAAAATCTATCATAAAATTATTGCAAATGTCCTTTATGTTCTTTTATATCATAAGAAAATATCAAAATTTCATCAATATATACAATACTAAAATGCAAATCACCAAACACATCTTCCATCTTTTTTGGAACCCCGAGGGTGCATTTTTCCAACTAAAGGGCATGACTCTCCATTCCTAATGACCATTAGGAAAAACAAAACCATTTTTATATCTATTCTTGGGAGTGATGCCCATTTGTTAGAATCCACTTTGAAGATCAAACTTGTTAAATATATTACAATTAACAATATTTTCAAATAATACTTGTTTGAAAGGGAGTGGATACCTAATTAACATGAGTGATGCATTTAGAGGCTTCTAGTTAATTACCATTCTTGTTTTGCCTCTTTCCTTCTCTAAGTGTTTGTTGACATAGAAAGTTGAACATGTCCAAGGAATTCTAATTGGTTCAATTAGCTTTCTCTGCAACAATTCCATGAGTTCTTATTTGTAGTTTTTGGATTTTGTAGGGGACATTTTCCTTGCTAATTCATTTTGGGATGAGATAGAGTAATATTCTTTATACAACAGGTCAACAAAGTATTTTTCTTTATGCTGAAAGGAATTGGGAATTTCTTATGTACATTGTTGCTCTATTTTTTCTATTATTTGTTGCAGTGCTTCTTATCCATATAATTCTACATGTTTCACCACCTTTTCTACCTTCATAAAATTTCAACTGATATCAACATCCCTAGTGGCTTTATCGATTCCAGTATCACCCTCTCAATATAATCTACTTTGGTAGGTGTTTGGAATAAAACACCATCAATATACAATTGTACATTATATTGAGAAATAACTAAGGGAAGATAGTTATTTACAATGTCCTCTCCTAGCATCATATCACATCCTAAACCATAAGTTAGCAGAGTACAATAGGTTCTTCAGTTACCAATGATAATTGGTATTCTCTCAACTTTGTGATTAACATATATCAGTTCTTGATTAATATCCCTGAATCTTATATTGAAAGTTTCCCATAAATAACCATGGATTGCATTATATCTAACACATGATATCATAGACCCTATTTTCAAGCCAAGAAAGAAGAAAACGTAACTCCAAACTTGATTTATATTGCATTAGCTTGTAGGTTAATAAATACATAAAATTGTGATTGTTAGTCTTCCATAATTGAAGATGTTTCCCATCACCTACGACTCTTAATATTTACAATTATTTACATAGGTAACACAATCCCAAGGATCATGTGTCCAACATTCCCCCCCTTAATCCAAAGGGGTGTGTGAGTCCAAGCATCATTATGAACTTCTCAAATTTTTCTCTTACAAGAGCTTTGGTGAAGATGACCACAATTTGCTCATTTGTGGAACAATGTCTCAAGTGAATAGTCTTGGCCTCTATATGATATTGAATCAGGTGATATTTTATGTTAATGTTCTTAGTTCGATCATGGAATCTAATATTCTTGACCAACTTGATTGCAGGAGTATTGTCAAATAGAAGAGGAGTAGAATTCACTTGTTTCTCCTACAAATATTCAAGTATTTTCCTAAACCACACAATCTCCTTTGTCACTTCTGCAGCTACCACATATTCTGTCTCTATTGTGGAATATGTTGGAATTGATTGTTTGCATGATCTCCAAGAGAAATTTGTTGCTCCGAGACTCATGAGATAGCCTGAAGTTGATACTCTATTTTCCTTATCTATGTCAAAGTATGAATCAGAACATCCAATCAGGTTGAAGTCATCCACCTTAGAGTACCCAAGTCGAAAATATTGAGTTCCTTTCAAGTATTTCAAAACTCTTTTTGCAGCAGACCAATTTCCTTCAAAAGGATTTTGCATGAACTTGGAAAGAATCCCAACAACAATTGAAATGTTTGGTCTGGTAGTAGTAAGATAGATAAGACTTCCCACAAGTTGTCTATACTTGGTTGCATCCTCAAATTCATTTCCTTCTTTTGATGTGAGTTTCAAATGATGCTCCATTAGAGTAGAAAACGGGTTGCACTCAGCCATGCCGAACTTGTTCAACAGTTCTCCAATGTACTTCTTCTGGGGGATGAATATGTACTTTGGATTTTGAATCACTTCAATTCCCAAATAGTAGTTAAGATGTCCCAAATTTGTCATCTTGAAGCCTTTCTTCAACTCTTTATTTATGGATGCAATGTAGTTCTCATTGTTCCCTATTATCAACATATCGTCTACATATACTACAATATATACAACTATTTTTCCAACTTTCTTGAAAAACGAAGTTGCATCATCAAGATTGAAATGCTTGAAATTTAATTTCATAAGATGCTCAGTTAAATTTGCATACCATGCTCATGGTGCTTGTTTCAAGCCATATAAGGATTTGATGATCTTGCATGCCTTATGTTCTTGTCCCTTCACAACAAAGCCTTTTGGTTGAGACATGACCACATTCTCTTTCAAGTCTTCATTCAAGAAAGAAGTCTTCACATCAATTTGATGAATTTTCCATCCATTTTGTGTTGCCATGGAAAATAGAGTGTGGATGGTAACCCATTTTGTTGTGGGGGAAAAAGTATACTCATAATCAACACCTTCTTCCTGTGAAAATCCTTTTTCCATGAGCCTTGATTTGTGCTTTTCAAGTGAACTATCTAATCTGTACTTTTTCTTGAATACCCACTTATTGTTGATTGGTTTGGTTCCAAATAGAGGATCCACCAACTTCCATGTCCCATCCTTGATGAGAGTATCATATTCCTTATGTGTGGCTTCTTTCCATTCATCATGAGAAGTGTCTTCTTCAAAGGAAGTCGGTTCAAGGTTAGTAGATAAATTCAAATCAAAATCATATGAAATATCCATGTCGTCTACATCACCTGATTTTGAATTATCTACATTACCTCCATCTTCTTTTGAGGACATTACGGTTCTTGTCTTTCCAACATCATCAGGATGAACATTTTCAAGTGTTTTTGTGAGCCATTTTGGTGGACCTTTCTGAGATGGTCCAGGTTTTTCAACTGATTGAGATGGTGTTGAGTTCTCATCAAGACTTGGCTTTTCAATCCTCTCGATCACATCATCCAAATGAACTTCAGGTTCTAATGAAGTGGAATAAACTCTTCATGAGGGGAATATGGTGCTTCATAAGGAGATTCTAGAGATTGAACCAAGATAGGGATCCCCCCTTCAAGATGAAGAATCTCATAATCAAATTCATGATATGTCTTTACACGAGTGAATCTATCCAGATGATCAATATGCCTGAGTGTCTCTCAACAATTTCATCTTTCTTGGGGGATTCAAGAAAGATTTCATCTTTGAAAATGATGAATTTATTGTTTTTCTCATCCTAAAGATGATATCCCTTGGTAATATTTGAGTACCCCAATAATATGCACTTCCGACTCCTTGCATCAAGCTTTCTTCTTTTCTCCTTAGGAATCAAGGCATAGCAGGTGAAACCAAAGACCTTGAGATGCCTCACCAAAGGAATGTGGCCATACCACATTTCATAAGGAGTCTTGTTTTTAAGAGCATGGTATGGACACCTATTTTTGACATAAACTGCACATAGAATTGCATCAACCCAAAACATCAATTTAACATTCTTGAAAAACAACATGGAATGAACCATATTTAGGAGTGTCTTGTCCATTCATTCAGCCACATTGTTTTGTTGGGGATTGTATGGGACTATGGTTTGATGTTTGATCCCATGTTGGAAAAGTTAGCTTTCAAATTCATTAGATGTATATTCTCTTCCATTATCAATGTGAAGAGAGCCAATACAAGACCGAGCTTCATTTTGAATCCATACATGAAAAAATTTAAATGTTTCAAAAGCTTGTGATTTATGTTTCAACAAATACACCCAACACATCCTGTTGTAATCATCAATAAAAGTCATGATATATTTGTTTCCATTTGCAGAAGGAACAAGCATAGGTCCGCACAAATCAGAATGAATCAGTTCAAGTTTTCAACATGCTATGGAAGTAGAATCATGAAAGGGTTGTTTGTTGTATTTTCCAAGGATACAAGCATCACATTGCTTCAATTTCCTAAGAATAGGTAGGAAAACAAGAACACCATTATTTCTTGACAAATGAAGACTGTCATTATTAACATGGCCAAATCTAGCATGCCACAAAAGACTAGATGGCATTATACTTTAGTCATGATGAAAGAAGTATGCAACAGTTTGTGTATGGGCAGATGTCACATTCATCTTTAGCAGTATTCCATATTCTATTCTGGTCATGACAACCATGTTGTCAAAATCCTTCCTTATCTCAACTTTGCCACCAAACATATGAAAAAAGTGGCATTGTTGTATGATGTGCACAAGGGACAACAAGTTTCTTTGCAGCTCAGGAAGATAAAGTACATTGTGGAGAGGAAAATCTAGGATTCTAGGCAACTTAAGTCTGATGGTTCTCATTCCCGAAGGTTTGAGACTCGATCTATCTGCAAAGTACACTATTCCACCTACATTGTCATCGAAGTCTTCAAAAAGGTCTCTTTGAAATTCCATGTGAGAGGTTGTGCCTATGTCAAGAAGCCATGCATCTCCCCAAGAAGCAAATGAAGTGTTAAACAAATCTTCAGTTACTCCTATATTGCAATGGGAAACTACATAATGAACAAGTGATTTACCTTTTGTTAAGTCTTTATATTTGTCTTCTATCTGATTTTGCTTTTCATTGATCTTCATTGTGCATGTCTCTTGCTTGTCATTGATCTTCATTGTGCATGTCTTTGCTTCATGTCCATTCTTTCTATAGTGGACACAATGAAGGTCAAGTATCTCATGGGGATTATACCAACCCCCTTGCCTCTGAGCATCTTCTTTATGTGTTTTTTTATTACTGCCTTCATGCTATCCATCAAATGAAGTGCTTTCAAAACCCATGCTGCCAAATGGAGAAGATGTAGAAAGTGTACCAAAGGTACAATGTTGTTGCACCAAGAATATAATCAAGTTGCACCAATAAAAATAAGCAGTGGAACCAAGAGAGTTCTCAACTAGTAAAGGAAAGTACGAGGAATGAGTAATGTGTCGACAAAAATGGCTATGATCACTAGAGCAACGCCATTTAGAAGTTCATGGATTGTGGTGTATGGACAATCCAGGTCGAGCTACAAAATTAGAAACATTACTTTTGAAAGTTCATGGGAGATTGTCTCCACTTCTTTACACTATAAGAAACAACCCAAAACATATTACATAGAATACCCCAATCCGCTTCACTTTCTCATAAAAGACCAGTGATCTAATTGTGCAGCGATGGGCTCTCATTAGTTACAGTAGTACTCATATACATTGATAATTAAGTGAATCTGTACGTGCAACTTTGACAGATAACAATAGTATATATATATTCAATGAACTAATATACCCACGATATATGAAGAACAACATGAGAGATAGAGTGAGTTCCAATCGACGCTAAGGATCGATACTCCTTGATGTGCTAGAGTATGATATGCCTCAGCCCATGGACAGATATGGCATTGTGAACATATACAAGCAAAAACATCTATCGAGCGCATCCAAGCAAGCCCAGACCCAGGAGCTATACAAGCATATGTTCCTTTTGGGATGGAAAATCTATGGGCACCAGACCCTTCCCTCGAGCGAGCACCACAGAAGAAGATGCACTAGAGATCATATTCGGCTGCCAAAACCGAGCGTCGTGAGGGTGTTAGCAACGTGAGAATACCCTCAGGTCGAGGGAGGTATGCTCAAATGGAACCTCAACCAGACTGAAACGACAAAGAGATGGTTGCGATTTGTTTTCGATGTAATAGCTGCGTGAGAGGTGGTTGGAGCGAGGTAAGAATTGTAGAGAGAAAGAGTGGCGTAAATTAGGGTTTAGGACAAAAAATAGGCGTAGAAATTAGGGTTTAGGAATAAGTAATAGCTAGTCTGCGTCTGTTGAGGAATGAGTGAATGCATATCTAGGGTTATGCGCTTTCACGTTAGGTTAACCAGTGTTTCGTTGAACAATGAGAAATGTGGACAGTCGAATATGCTACAAGAGAGGTGCAGTCCTGCCAGTATGAATTCGAAACATAGAACTTAGGGCAGAAGGCAGTGAATAAACCGGAGCACTAGAATGTGGAAAATGCGAGGGAATCTACTCATGGAGTTAAAAACACTCACTCTGATACCACTGTCAGGCCAGGAAGGCAGAAAACATAACTCCAAACTTGATTGATATTGCATTAGCTTGTAGGTTAATAAATACATAAAATATTGTAATTGTTAGTATTTCATAACTTTTCCTATCACCTACTAACTTCGTATTTACAATTATTTACATAGATAAAACAATCTCAAGGATTATGTGTTCAAATTGGCAGAAAACATAATTCCAAACTTGATTGATATTGCATTAGCTTGTAGGTTAATAAATACATAAAATATTGTAATGGTTAGTATTCCATAACTTTTCCTATAACCTACGAACTCCATATTTACAATTATTTACATAGATAAAACAATTTCAAGGATTATGTGTTCAACACCGCATAAAACATAATTCCAAACTTGATTGATATTGCATTAGCTTGTACGTTAATAAAAACATAAAATATTGTAATTGTTAGTATTCCATAACTTTTCCTATCACCTACTAACTCCATATTTATAATTATTTACATAGATAAAACAATCCCAAGGATTATGTGTCCAATACCTATATTTATTTGAACATCTAACTAGTAAACTAACTTTATGGAAACCATTATGACTAGCCTATATTTCAATCCAAGAAATATGAGACATCGAGAATTTCTTTATAGGATATCATTGCTTACTTGTTCTTGTGGAAGAAGATCTAAAGATTATTCTGAAATATGATGCAATGCGTGGGCTTATCTTTGCCTTTCATCTTCTTCTATCACGATTTGCAAAAAGTCTTTTTCTTCTTGTAGCAGTTGAACCAACTCATTTTTCTCCTACAAAAATTGCATTTCTAATTCCATTATGATGGTCGTATTTTCTTATATGATTTTCTATAATAATGCAATTGAAGCAGATAGTTTGTTGTTATGAAATATTTTCTAAATCTCCTATGATTGTTTCTACTTCTATCTTGTGAAGAAGAGTCTCCATAAGGGCCTTTTTTATTTGAGACTTTTTCTTATAGGCTTTGGAGGAAGGAGAGGGTGTCGATAATGTTTGGATCACCACTTTATTTATGCATATATTAGAGAGTTGGTATTATAACTAAGAGATATGGGAATCAAGATAGGATTGGTGGCAGAAGTGGTAGGGAGAGACAATGGATTTTTCTAACTAAAGAGCATGAAATTGGGATAAAAGTGTCTCTTAAAGAAAAATATTATAAAGGAGCATTTTTACAGATAGGAAATTTAAATTGAAAAGTAAAGATGCATATGTAGAGTCATCACTATCAATGGAAGATAGTTGAGGGGTAGAGGAAGAGGATGAATCACTAGAGTAAGTGAAAGAGACAAAATTATCTTGGTCAAAAGAGGAAGGAGAGGATGTAAGTACATCCCAATCAGTGGGATCAAGATTAGCAAAGAATACTAAAG
>ML790703.1:579005-592981 GCA_009831015.1 Picea engelmannii
TCTTATGGTTTCTTCCATGGTCTTAGGATCATCGTATTGAATCTTGTCACCAATGGAAGGTGGCAGTCCACTCAGATACCTCTGAATTTTGACAGCCTCGTCCTTGATGAATGGAACATACTTCAACAGTTCTAGAAAACTTCGTTCATACTCATCAATGGTCATGCTGCCTAGCTTGAGTTCGAAGAACTCCTTCATCTTTCTATCATAGTATCTTTTAGTCAGGTATTTCTTCTCAAAATACCTCTTGAATTCCTTCCAAGTGACCTATTTCTCTTGAATGTGTTGCACCTGCACAAACTGATCCCACCACATGGACGCTTTTCCTTTCAACTGGTACATTGCAATTCTTCCCTCTGTATGGGCAGAATAATTCTGCAGTTGGAAGTATTTCTTCATGCCAAGCAACCAGGTCTCGGCATCTTCCTCCTTCTTATGTTCTCCATCGAATGTTGGAGGTTTAATTTTATTCATCTCCCCTTTCAATTCCTCCCTTCCAGATTTTCGATGTTTTTTGGTAGGGGACGGGCTCGAACTACTGTGTGTCTCCCTGTCTGAATGTTTTTGGGAGCGACTGTGACGTCGGCTACCACTCCTCGATCTACTTCTTCTCCCATGGTCTCTGCGACTCTCTGTCGTACTTGAGTCTCTTCCCTTCTCAAGTTTCTTCTCTATTCTTTCCAGACTCTGCAAGAATTTTAAGTTTAATTTCCCTTGTCGATCCTTGACTTTCATGAGCTTTCGGCTATCAGCTCAACGCTCCTTGGCCTCTCTTTGCAATCCTTCAAGGATTTTCATTATATGTCCTTCCTTATCCATCTCCTTTCCATGCCCATTAGAGTTCGATCATTCGACTCCTAGGTTAACATCCTTTCCTTCCCGTTCGTATTCCATTTCAGGGGTAATTTGCACTCTTCCCCACTCCATACTCGACGTTGATTAACTGGGGTTTTGGCCTCTGTTGTATTCTGGACATGCACTATGCAATCCAATTCAAAAATTGTCAGGCCATTAAACTTCATGAATAATCCACAACGTTTATAACTAATACGAAAAAGAACGAAAGACATTTCAACTTCACAAGTTTTCTGAGCTCTATCTGGCTCTGTGTTTTTCGGGTTTCTTGAAATTCTCCTATTTCCCTATCGGGAAAAAAAAATTCTCCCACAGGAAACTCTTTGAGGTCTCCCTTCCTTCTATCGGGGTTACCTCTATCGGGGTTTTGAAACCGGCAGTGTTCTGGTGGGTTGAATCCCCGATTTTCGATTTTCGATGAGCTTCTTTCACGTGCGAGCCCTCCTGGGCTTAGCTCTTGTCGCATATGACCACGCCTTTGCGACCATGGCCTTACCTTCCTATCGGTATTTCAGTCCTCAAAACCCGATGCATCCCTTTGTGCGCTAGCCCTCCTGGCTAGGCCTCGGTCCACGTGACCGATACTATATGACTTGTTCAACCATGTGGTTTGCATGAGTTTTCCATAGTCTTGGTCACATCACATATAATAGAAACTTACTAAATCGGATAATGACGCATTAAAGGACATTCAAATAAAGTTTAACTTTAAGCCTTGTTTAGAAAGATGATTAATTAGCATTGATCTTTAATTAAATTTGAAAACCTAAACTACTTAATTCAAAATTAAAAGGTTTAAAGGTTAAGTTAATCACGTCGCAATATCGGGATTCGCAGTTTTATAAAATCAAACAATCTTGTCATCGTGTTTCCCGATTTCCCGATACATTTAATCCTTAAGTAAAGTTTGGAATTAATCTAATCACCGCTAAGAATGATTAAGAGTTAAATAATTACATCGCGATATCGGAATTCGCAGTTTTATCAGAAGCATGTTTCATGTCATCAGATTTCCCGAAATCCCGATTTTTCGATGCGCCTTTTTGCCTTAACCCTTCGCGGTTAAGCCCAGGTCCATGTGACCTCTACCCCATGACCGTACTCAAATCTCTCGTCGGGGTTTCGGGGTTTGTGATGTCGCGATGCTCACGTACTCGGGACTCCCGATCCTCCGACTTCTGACGCGTTCCTTTACGCGTTAGCCCTTGCCATGGGCTCTACACCATGTGACCTCTGACTCGTGACCCCGGCCTTTTCCCTTATCGGGGTTCGGGGTTTCGCGAATCAACTTGTGCCAAAACTCTTGACCACGGAATCCCTGATTTCCCGATGAGCTTTGACCTTAACCCCCCGGCTATGGCCCACACCCCTTTGACAATCGGGAAATCGCGTTTCGCGATATCGAAACCTCACTGCACTTGTTCTCGAAACTTATGAAGTTCTGAACCACGACGTGGGGTGACATCTATCCTCCACTCTAACCCTGGTGGTCCCCACTCTATCCTTGCACCCATCGGGAAATCACGTATCGGGATATCGCGATTCCCGTTGTCATGTGCACGGGACTTCCAATTCCCCGATGGGCAAAATCTCGATGCCTCCCCAGAATGTTGACGCGTCTCCTGCCGAGATCAACTGCTAGGATCCCTTCTCAGGATTTTGAGAATCACAAGGTCTCGATTCTCTGCCTTAGCAAAACCTCGATGACTCTAATATCCCGACGCCTCTCCGGGACTTCTCCTCTACCCATGAGGACTTAAACCCTGTGCAACTTCTGTCAATTCGAACGGTTGACGGGTAATCTCACAGTGATCTTACGACTCACGATCCTCCCGAGTTTAAACTCCTATACACTCCGGCCATACCAAGGTCCGAAATTGGTCCTCCAAACACAATTTCTCCTCTCACCCTCGGTCCAAACACCACTCAACTGGCCCATCTAGGCTCAATGTCGAAACCTTGGCTCTGATACCACTTTGTAGTGTACCTTTTCATTACCGAGGTTTTCAACCTCTCAGTTACCATTCTATACATGAATGTTTACATAATTTGTACAGAAATTATAACCACATGCATTTAACACAATTAAACACACTTAATTCTTAGAGTAAAATATATAAGTTACTGCTACAATTAAACAAGCCATAGCATTCAACAGTAACTCATTTACACAGTGGAAAACATGATACATAAACAACACAGTCATACCAAATGTGATAAAAACATAATTCAGATACTTATCTTTGAACAGTTGTAGAATTCACCAACCAAGTGCAGGCCTTCCATGAACCTCCCAGCCTTAGACCACACTGTTCATCAGCTCAACAGTGAGTCACCCCCGAGCTGGGACCGAGCTCCACCCCAAGGCAAGGAATCCTAGGCTAGGCTGAGGTTACAGGGAAGATAGCACATACACATCCACCAGGAAGAAATCTCTCCCAGGAATCTCCCACTCTCACTGCCCACAGACCCTCATTCCCCACATGCCTGTTCCACCCCAGGAGAGTTCACCTTCTCTGTCACCTAGACAGTCCTTCGGCTGCCAGTCTCCCTTACCTTGGGTTACAGGAACAGACCAGACCAGAAGTCTCCGGGCTCTATGGCAGCTACAAGGTTCCTTCCAGAAGTTCTCTTCTCCCTCTGTGCACTCTCTCACCTGGAGGAGTCGCTCACAGGCCAACAAGCCTCATGCAGTCCAGTACTGTGTGGTCACAACAACCCACAGGGAACACAGACAAAGGCTTCCCAAAACGGTTCAGCAGTCACAGGATGATCTCACGGCATGATTTCGGAACAGGCTCCACGCACAGGCTAGCTCAGCTTTTCCCCAACAACCAAGGATTCTTCCACTCGAGTTCAACATAGGGTTTCAGTTCATTAAATACGCTCTTGGGTTTACCTAGAATAGACACAGACTCACAGCTCTGGACATGGGTGTACACAGTTTCTTCAGGACAACACAGGCTTTACGGCTTTCAGAGATGAACCAGGGTAATCTGGCAGATGGTGTACCGCTTCCACGCTCAGCGGTTCGGGTTCGAATGGAGAGAACATCCCCTCCCACGGTTCATCTTGGCGATTATATTTGCATGCACCAGGGTTGACACTTGTCACCCTAGGAACTGCATGCATACCACAGCGTACATCCCCTTTGCACGTTCCCTCCCTTGCCAGGAACTTAGGATAAACAGAAATGCACATGTCTCTTTTTGGAAATAATATTAAAATATTATTCCAGGCCTAAGCCCCCTAGGCTTAGCCCCCTAGGCTTAGCCCCTAGGCTCAACACTCATCCCCTTTCCCACCTTCCAGCCTATAATTCCTTGCCCATTATGTGGACGCTCAGTCCCCCATCACTCATTCATCGTGGTCGGTCTGCACTGGCGGTGTTTATATTTTATTAATTGATCTGCATACATATAAGTACATCAGCAGGCTCCTGGCCTTCAACACTTAGGCTCCCTGGCCTAACAAACACATAAGCCTACTGGCTTGTACAAAACTTGGCTCACCAGCCTATAACACATATTTACAATCTCTTTCAGATCATAGTTTGCATCGGGCTCGGCCTTGGGGACACTACAACATGGAGTCCATCTTTACTACTGGAGCAAATGTCTCATCATAATTGAGCCTGTGGGATTCCTGAAATCCTTTGGAAACCAATCTTTCCTTGTACCTAATAACCTATCCATCTACTTACTTCTTGGTCTTGTAGACCCATTTACATATAACAAGCTTCTAATATGATGGAAGTGGAACCAAGTCCCAATTTTGGTTGTCGATGAGGGAGTTATACTCCTCAATCATAGCTACTTCCTATAAGGGATTCCCTTCAACCTCTACATAGGTCTGAGGGTATGAAGCTAGAAGCATGTAACAATGCATGGACATCACTATTTCTATAGCTATAAGTGCCTGAGGTGCCTCCTTAAACTGGGATCTCATCCTCCTATGATCCATTGGATCCTCCACAAGGTCACCTACTGCTTGTAGAGTGGACTGATCCCATTTGAGAATGTGATGTGGATCATCACCTAGATGCTCACATCTTATGAATCTCATTCAAAAATCAGATCTGAAATCTAATCAAAATGGGAAGATGCATCATCTAAGATGTCTAGTATAAGGGAAGGTACATAAGTCTTTGCATGTGGCTCCTGAGATGCATGCATGGGACTTTCCTCAAGTTGGACACTCCGCTCAATGATGAGCTTGTTTGTTAAGGGATATATCAACCTGTAACCCTTCATACCTTCAGGATATTCAATGAAGATGCATGTTGTGCTCTAAGGATCTAATGCCTTCCTCTTTTCACAGGGTACATGGGCCCATGCACGTGATCTAAAGATTCAGATGTGGGTGATCTGGATTTAGGAGCGGAATGAACTCATTAACAATCTGAATACAATAAACACAAAGATATGAAGAACAACACAGATATCCAGTGAACAATATCTTCTATTGAATGAATGAAATAGTTTGAAACTGCAAAATTGTAGAACTAAAACACTTGCTCGAATGGAGGTAGCTATCTCTGAGAAGAGATGTGGTTGCTACACGCATGTGTCTTAGCAGAATCATTACAATGAGCCTCGAAAGGAATTTTTAACATTACTCATGAATTCTAAAACCCTAGACATCCAAAAACATAACCCTAGGAGATGAAACGCCAAAAGTTATGTGGGCCCCTATGGGTAGGTTGGTACCTCAACTTCTAAGGGTTGTAACTTTTGCATACAACCTCTGTTTTAGGCACATGATATCTCGTTGGAAAGGTATTTTAGAGAATTACACATTACGCCATAAAACTCTAAGTTTGTCTACAATTTGACTGTGGCAAACCAAAAAAACATTGTTTAGGGCTCCAAAATGGCCCTTGAAGTACAACAAGATGTGTTGACATGAAAAAATACAAAATAAGCTAGTTGGATTAGGTGAGAGGCCACCAGTATCCACCTGGAAGATGTGTAGGGCTTAAAACAACCCCAAAAGTGTAGAACCCATAATTACAAAGAAGTACATAAGAACGTGTTGAACTAAAAACTGTCAAGAGGAGCCAGTTGGAATAGGTGGGTGGCCACCAATATCCACCTAGATCAATCCTCCCCCCTTAGGAAGAAATGGTATCCATTGCATTGAGTTCCCACATCAAGTGAGGAAACTTCTGCTGAATTAGGCCCTGGCTAAGCCACTTTCCTTGGTGTAAGAGTTTCCATGCCTTGACAACCCGATAATGTTGGATCCTCTGTTGGTGAGTGCCCTTGACCTCTATGTCCATTATCTGATTAGTGGATGCCTCTTCCATGCAATTAGGCTTGATCTATGTTGGTTTTAGTTGTTCTTCGATCTCCAATGTGTCCAATAATGGTGGAAAATATGGCCGAAGGAGGTCTATATTGAACACTGGGTAAAAACCAAGGAAGGGTGGAGTGTTGAGATTAAAAGCATTGCTACCCACAACCTTGGTGATGGTGTAAGGACCATAACAAACTGGGCAGAGCTTTCGATGGGGCCCTGTAAGAGGCTCCTTCTGTAAATGTAACCAGACTGTACCTCCAACCTGAAATTGGTGTAAATTGGTGTGGTACCCTGTGTTGATCATGGCACTGCTTGTACTTAGCATTGGCTTTCTGCAAAATCTCATGGACCTGTTGGCAGATGTGTTGAATATGCTCAATGAATCTAGTGGCTTTGTCGGTCTTAGACTGAACATGGGAAGAGTTTGTCTGTGTGGTTGCAAGAGGTAGTGCAACATCAATGGGACCCAAGGGTTGGAATCCTAGTCCCACCTGAAATGGGCTATGGTCGATGGAGCTATGGAGAGCCCTGTTGTAACTATGGTGAACATAGGGGAGACTCTCATCCCATGTACGTGGATGCTTAGAGTTGTACATGCGCAGGATGTGCACAATCATCCGATTGACGACCTATGTTTGGTCATTTGTTTGGGGGTGGAAAGTAGTGGAATTGGTGAGCTTGGTGCCCAACAATGACCAGAGACTGGACCAGAATGTGTTGAGGAACCTGATGTCCCTGTCGAAGATGATGGTCTGTGGTATCCCAAAGTGGACCCACACTCGTTCGAAGAAGATATTGGAAGCATATGTCGTTGTGATGTTCTTCTTGCAGGCTATGAGGATGGCCATCTTCAAAAACTGATCAACGACCACAAATACACAATCATTTCCTTTCTTGGTGGATGCAAGGCCAAACATGTAATCCATCGAGATGGATTCTCAAGGCTTATTGGGGGTAGGAAGAGGGGTGTATAATCCTTGCTTCTTGATGGTTGGCTTAGCAATGGAACGAGTAGTGCAAGATATGATATACTTGCTGACGTCCTGTTTAATTTTTGGCCAATAAAAATGTTTCTAGAGAATGGCCATAGTATTCTCCATGTCAAAATGTCCTGCCATCCGACTGTAGTGGGCTTCCCAAATTAACTTTTCATGCTCACTTGCAGGAACATAGAGATAGCCCATATGGCATAACAACCTGTCCTGAATGTGAAAATCAGTGACATTTGTGCCTATACCCAAGACCTGATAGGTGGTGGAGAAGTTTGGATCTTGCTGATAAAGTTGGGGCCACTCAGATGCCTCATGTACACAGGAATGGAGCACAGTGGTGAGTGCATCCATGGGAGGTCGACTAAGGTAGTCAACAACATGATTTGTGCTCCTTGTCTTATACTTCATGTTGAGATGGAACTGTTGCAAGTAGGTGGACCACTTTTGATGGCGGTCATTTTGCAACTTCCCCTATGTTTGTATGAAATGCAAAGGCTTGTGATCAGTTTGGATGATTGTCTCCTTTCCTAGAATGTAATGTTTCCATTAACGATAGGCTTGTACAATGGAATACAATTTCTTGTCATAGGTGGGGTATTTCTGGACATTATCTGAGAGTGTCTCACTATAGTATGCCACTGGATGATCATGTTGAGTGAGAACTGCACCTATAGCATAGTCAGATGCATCAATCTCAATCTCGAATGGTTGTTGCAGATCGAGCAAGGAGAGTAATGGAGTTGAGCACAAGCGATGCTTCAGATCCTCAAATGCTTGTTGTTGTTCCTTCCCCCACACAAAATTTTCCCTACCGCTGCCCTTGGTCATGTGGTTGAGGGACCATGCAATATGGGAGAATCCTAACACGAACCATTGATAGAAGTTGGCCAGTCCTAAGAAGCTTCGAATCTCGGTTAGTGTGGTCAGGGTTGGCTAGTCACAGATGACTTGGATCTTAACGAGATCAACATGTACCCCATGCTCATTAACAATGTATCACAAGTATTGTACCTTGTTCATGCCAAAGGAACATTTTTCCAAGTCGGCATATAGCTTATACTACCGCAGAGTGCTCAAAACCTGTTGAATATGTCGCATGTGCTCCTCTCAAGTTCTGTTGAAGATGAGGAAGTCATCCAAATATACCACCACAAAAGAGTTGGTGAAGGGTCTCAATGCATCATCCATTAACCTCATGACAGTGGTTGGTGCATTTGTTAAGCCAAAGGGCATGACCAACCATTTGAAGAGACCTTCTTTAGATTTGAAAATTGTCTTCCATACATCAGTTGGTTCAATGGGAACCTAGTGGTAGCCAGACTTTAGGTCAATATTACTGAAGAAATTTTTCACCCTTGAGTTGGTCAAGAAGGTCATCAATCCTGGGAATTGGGTACTAGTTTCCAACTGTGATTTTGTTTAATGCTATGTAATCAATACAGAGTCACCAGGTCCCATCCTTTTTATGCACGAATACAATTGGGCTTCTACAAGGGGAGGAGTTGGGTCTGATGTGCCCCTTTTGAAGAAGCTTTTGGATCTAATGCTTGATTTCATCATTTTCCATCAGCGAGCGATGATAGAATAGTCCATTAGGCAGAGGTGCACCGAGGGTTAGATCAATTGGATGCTTGACTTGGCAGTGCATCGATACCCCTATGGGTGAGGAGAAGATGTCTCTGTACTCTTCCATGATCCTGTCCACTTGCTTCTGCTGCAAAGAGAGGCTTTGTGTGGAGGCCATGAATGTGGTGATGACCTTCTTCTTACTGTGAGAAAAAATCACAAAGAAGACGAACTTCCTGGTCTGTGAAATGACCTTACTACATTTCTTAGTAGAGATTAAAGAAATAGTGGTAGGTGGCGCTACCTCTTGTATCATGTACAATTATCTACCCAAATTAATAATAACACTACAGGGTCTAGACTCATACACAACATGACACTTCCAAAAATATGGTTGTCCTAAAATATCATCACAAAATTCAAGGGGAGAAATATCACACAATACCTCATCTTTGAAAGGCTTGATGTCATAAGGAAGACAACATTGTTGGCTGACATGAAGATCTCTTCCTTAGCAAAGCCAGCCAATGGTGTAGGGTTGCGGGTGTGGTGTCTTCGATAGGTCCAGTTGCTTGACGACCTCCATTGAGATCAAGTTCTTCTAACTACCACTATCGACAATGAAATGAAGCAGAGCCCCCTTTACCCACATTTGTGAGTGAGAGAGGTGTTCCCCTTCCTCTAGTTCTTCTAGTTCGCTTGGCTGGACTTTGGTGGTAGCGACAGTGGCACTAGGTTCAACTTCGATAATCCACTTCCCTCCTTCTAGACTTGATTCAGAATTAGAATCGGCCTCTGACTTGGAAGCCTTTAGCTCGACCACGAGTGACTACTTGGAGCGACATTCTTCAGTGTTGTGCCAAGGGATTTTATGGTATTCACACCATTTTCTAGTGTCCTTCTTTGTCTTCTCATTGCCCTTCTTGTGTTGCGGCTTGGATTGGTTGTCCTGAGAGTGGCCTTATTTTCTATGTCCCTTGCTATGTGGGTTGGGGCCTCCTTTTCCCTGCTTCGACTATGAGGATTTTGCAGATCCAAACTCTCGCCTCTTCTACTTAAATTTATGCTCGATCTTAACAATGTATCTATAAGTCGTACCTAATGAGGTGATGTTCAGAAACTCCATTTATGTTTGAATGTATCTATGCAAACAATCGTGGTATTTGAGCACCAAATGTCTCTCATAGTCTTTGATACCCAATTTGGTGTGTAGGGTATGGAAATTATTGGTGAAATCTAGTACTGTCTGGTCCCTTTCTTGATGCAAGGTGGTCCATCTGGTGTACTGGTCCTCATAGCTTCCAACAGGGTAGTATTGTTCTTTAATGGCATTCCAGAAGGAATCCCATGTAGGGGAAACCACAAATATTGTAGATTCCTCTATGGCCCTTTCCTGAGAGTAAGTGTCCCACCAATCCTTAACATGGGGAACGACCTTGAGGAGTGAAAAAGTAATCTTTTCCCTATCGAAAAAATTGTGGACCAAAAAATACCCTTCGAGCAGATTCAACTATTTATCTACAATATCTACATCTATCAGTCCTTCAAATAATGGAATATCAAAATTTACCTGTACCTTGAAGGGGGTTGCATGGCCGCTTGATGAAGATGCTTCTCCTATTGGCATCCACCGAAGAATTTGCCCAAAGTTGTCCATCAATTAGTTCCTTTGTCGTGCAAGCACTTCCTCGAGCAAAATTTTAAAAGGATCTCCTACTCCATCATCTTTATTTTCATCTCCCATGGGTTGTTGTTAGGCTCAGCGCGACCGATATTGCAACAACTCAGTTGGTTCGAGTCCCAACTTCTTGTACCCAGATCTTGTCAGGGACATGCACAAAGAAAAATAAATGAAGAGCATACGGCTCTGATACCACTGATCCCGATTTAGGAGTGGAACAAACTGATTAACAGACTTAATACAATAAAAATAGAGATATGAAGAACAACACAAATATCCAGTGAACAATATCTTATATTGAATGAATGAAATAGGTTGAAACTATAAAACCGCAGAACTGAAACACTTGCTCGAATGGTGGTAGCTTTCTCTGAGAAGAGATGTGGCTGCTAGGCACATTCGTCTGAGAAAAATCATTACAATGAGGCTCTAGAGGTCTTTTTAACATTACTCATGAATTCCAAAACCCTAGACATCAAAAAACCTAACCCTAGGAGATGAAACGCCAAAAGTTATGTGGGCCCCTATGGGTACGTTGGTACCTCAACTTCTCGTTGTTGTAACTTTTGCATACGACCTCCGTTTTAGGCACGTGATAGCCCATTTGAAAGGTCTTTTAGAGAGCTACACATTACGCCATCAAAATCTGACTCTGCCTGCAATTTAACTGTGGCAAGCCAAAAAAACATTGTTTATGGCTACAAAACGGCCCTGGAAGTACAACAAGATGCACTGACATGAAAACATACAAAATAATACAATTGGATTAGGTGAGTGTTATCACTGAAATTTCATCCACAAATGGTTACAAGAATCCAGCATCGTCAAACAGTTATGAGGTCACCCATGGACCAAAATTACCACAAAAGCATTTCCAAAAGGTCCAAAACTATACAACCAATGATAAAATTAAGGTGCGATATGACTGCACAGGCCGCGTGCGCACATGCACAAACCAGAAACGCAGGAAAAGTGCACATGCGCCCGATGCGCGACTATGGTCGCTAAAATCTGCACACATCTGAGAACGACACATTTATGAGATTGGTCGGCCTCCCACCCACTTCTGGTTCAGCTTCCAAGTTGATTTGACACCCAAATCTCGACTGGATCTGACTGGGTGGCTGGTCAAAGACCTAAAAATGCCCTAATTAGCCTCTTTTCACACTACAAGTTGGTTGCACAATACCTCAAAGAGGTGCTATAAAACAAGGTCATGGGTGCACTTCATTTTCAAGAAATTCAATAGCAAAGTTATGTTGTTGCTATTCTCTTGAGGAATCCTCTATTCTCATCAAGAGTATACTAGCACCATTACATTGGGCAATCCATCTCACCTCTTGAGTGGATTAGCTTGGGATTCTTTCACCATTTTCATTCAAAGTTGTAAGAAGAGCTTATTCGTGGGGGTCCAAGAGCCCTCCCTTGGAGGAAGAAGGGACTCGTAGTCCTCTTTCTTCTTGGTGTTTTCTTTCACTAATATAATCCTTGCCATTGGTGACATGAGTCTTATTGGTTTTTTGTTCTTATGTCCTTATGCTCAATAGTTTAGTTGTTCTTTTATTTCTTAGTTTAATTCTTAGTTGTTCTTTTATGTTTCTTTCTCTAACCCTTTTCCTTTACAGATGTCTTGCTTAGCTAACCGAACTAAGCTTGTAAGCACCTCTATTTTGCTCATCTAGGTGGAAAAAGAGGCACAACAGTTAGAGGCCACCAATATCCACCTGGAAGATGTGTAGGGCTTCAGAAAACCCCAAAAGTGTAAAACCCACAATTACAAAGAAGTACAGAAGAACATGCTAAACTAAAAACTGTCAAGAGGAGCCAATTGGAATAGGTGAGTGGCCACCAATATCCACCTGGATCAGTGGGTGACTTCCAGTTTGATGTCACTCCAGGATTCAAAAGGTGTCATGTCCTTCACAGATATGTGAGGATATCTATTCTATATTTAATTGGCACAACTAAGTACTTCATCCCAAATCTTGGATGGAAGGAACCTTGCATGCAACATGCAACTGACCATCTCTTTCAAAGATCTGTTCTTCCTCTCAACTACCCCGTTTTGATACGAAGTGTATGAAACTATATGTTGTAATTGTATACCTTCCTCATCACAGATATGTTTTACATACCTATTTACATAATCCTCCCCCATTATCTATATGAAGGGATTTGATATTCTTCCCATACTGTGTCTCTGCATGCACTTTGAAATCTTTGAGAAGTCCAAAAACTTCAGACATTTTCCTAAGAAAATACACCCAAGTGTGCCTTGAGTAATCATCAATAAATTTCAGCATGTACCTCACCTTGCTAATGGAAGGATCATGAAAAGGACCCATGAGGTCATTATGGACAATCTCCAAGGGAGAGGAGGCCCTCCAAGCCTTCCCTTTCTCAAATTTCTCTTGAGGATGTTTTTCCAAGAACGCATCCTTGACAAACTCCGTCATAAAAATGTGTATCAAGAAAGCCTTTGACCATTTCCTATTTGTTGATTTCTTGCAAGTACCTAAAATTTTGATGACCAAATATCTCATGCCATATTATACTATCATCATTTTCATGCGTTAGTAGTAATGCAGAATCAGATTTAGCAATAAACTTAGAAAAGGTGTACAATTGAGACTGGTGATTTATCTCACCAACAACAATCTTAGAGTTTCCATGCATTTCATATATGGTCATAGAATACGATGTGAATTCCACCCTTTTCCCCATGCCTATATGTAATATCTGATAAACAAAGAGTAGATTCACAGAGAGTTTTGGAACATGAAAGACATTCTCGAAACTTCCATGTTGAAGATATATTCTTTCTTGTCCTTTGACCTCCACTAGAGTATCATCACCCATGAGAATGGTTTGACCCATGCACGCAGTTAAAGATGAAAAAAAAATATGTGTGGCTTACATGTGATGGGATTCCCTTGAATCCAGGATCCATGCATTGGGAGAAGAATGATTATCAATCAAAGAATGATAATTACCTTTGTTTTGTGGTGCTTTGTCTCCTAGCTTCTTGCGATTCTCGTGAATGCAATCCCTAAGGTTGTTCTACTAGAGTGCTTGAGCCATGAGAATATTATCTTCTTCATGCATGATGATTCAGGATGGTAGTTGCGATTGCAGTAACTGCACTTCATTTTCCATTTCTTTCCCTTTCCACCTTTGTAGCCAAAGGATTCATCAAAGGATTTGGAATTGCCTTCCTTTCTTTTCTTAGGATTCATCTTTCCATTTCCTTTTTGTTTGGACTTTCGATTGAATTTGTTGCTCTCATGCACATCAAGTGCATGCACATTGGAGCTCTTGATTTCTCCCATTTTGGTGAGCTTGTCTTTATCATGCGTAAGGGACTCAATGAAAAGATTCAATGAGGACATTTTTTAGGATGCTCCCAATTTAATCATCATCGTATTGAGTGTGGAGACAAAGATTGCATAATCTGAACCCAATTTTGACAAAATGGCAAGACTCATCTATTTTTCTTGTGTAGATTAGTCAATATCAAATCCTTTTAGCTATAGAAGTAAGGACTTGAACTCCATGAATAAGTCCTATATATTCTCAAAACT
>ML790704.1:40919-75731 GCA_009831015.1 Picea engelmannii
CAAGCCAAGTACAAGACAAGACATGACAAGCATCGTGTTGATCACAGTTTCCAAGTTGGAGATGAAGTTTGGATTTACATTAGTAAGGAGAGGCTTAAAGGAGAAGGTAAAAAACTGAAACCAATTCGATATGGTCCTCTCAATATTCTTGACAAGATTGGTAACAATGCCTTCCGTTTAGATTTGCCTCCTTATATGCAAATGTATGCAGTTGTTAATGTTGAGAATTTGAAATTGTATAAGCCTCCTTTGATTGATGATCAAGGAGAACATGTTCAGATTCCTTCTATAGATGATTTCTCCCAAGAATATCTTACAGAACTACATGAAGACACAATCCTTGACAGGAGAATGAGAACTTCAAAACGAGGAAATGTGGAATATCTTCGAATTGGACTTAAAGGCACAAATCCAAGAAAAGCCAAGTGGATTGAGGTTGGAAAGGTGAGGGAACTATACCCTCATCTTCAGATAGACTGAAAATAGTCTTTTGGAGGTCCAAAAGCTTTCCAATGGGGAGGTGTGATCCAGGGAATCAAATTTTGCTCAAAATTCAAAGTGCTCGGAATCGCTTAAAATCAAACGGGTGTGTAGGCCTCGTCGTCACGAACCCAACGCAACTCATTTGGGTTCAAACGGACGTCGAATGAGAGAGATGTCGTGTTATTTTCAAATCATCAAACAGACAAAAAAAATGTGTTGACTGTACAGTCCATACAGATGCTGACGTGGCAAGGGTTGTACGACACGTGGTAGGGTCGTGTGACACATGGCAGGTGTTGGTTGGCAGTTGGACGATGAATCATTTCTTGACACGTGGCATTGGTGGTGAATGGATTGGTGACACATGACCCAAACAAGGGTCGCCACGTGTCACCTTGGCTATGGTTTAAAATTTGTGTATTCGACAGGACTCGACCCCATGACCTTCGGGTAGGGGAAGAGCCTTGGGAAGGGCCACCCAACCGATGCGCCCACCATTGATTCTTACATATATATCGTTTAAATTTTATTTAAATTGAATTATGTTGTGATTTGGGGCGCGGTCCGGGCCAGGGCTTAGCCCCGGGCCCCGGTCACATATAGCCACCATATAACCATTGTCGTGCGCGTTTTTCAAATGAAAATGGAGCCTGTGCACTTGACACTTGGCGCGTTTCTACAAGTTTAAACCTTGGCCCTTTTTTATGTGCGGGTGCGGTCACATGGTGACCCATATGTCCACAGGTTTGGCGATTAGGGGCTAGGCATGCCCTAACCGTCCTACAGTTCGCATCGTTTTGCGGTTGCACCCGGTGATAGGTTTTAACACAAATATGAGCGTAGGGGCTAGGTAGAGGACGTAGAGGTGCATTTTGGCGATCCAGAGATAGCAAGTTTGAAGGGGAACTTCCAAGAAGCCTATCTTCTTCCATTTTTGGCCAAACTAGGTGTCGAAAAAGCCCAGCTAGGGGTTTTTGGACGTTCTGAATCCATTAGAGCCATCTATTTGGCATTTTGAGCATTGTGAAGCACATATTTTATCACTTTGAGCAAATAATACAAAATATCCATTGGAAGATGGACCAGGAGATGTAGCCCAAGAGAGGGGTGAACTCCTTTATCATTTGTTGTGCTATGTGTTTTCTGTTCACTGTTATTTGTTGCTTATTATATGCATATTGAATGTGTAATTTCTATAAAAATTTGTTTTTGCAAATTGATCCTTTTGCATAAGAACACTTGAATTAAAACTTGCAAATATTTTCAAGAATACAAGCCTTTATCATTTTCAGATCAAGGATACAACCCCCTTTCTTTTCCCCATCACACCGCCCTGAAATATAAGTGTAGACTCAACCTATCACTACCTATGATATTGTCATTTTCACTGTCATAGATACATCAACATATCACTATCATTATCAACCTGCCACTTTCACTGTCACATCAACCTATAACTGATGATCAACCAATCATCCAACATGTCATTTTCACTGTCACATCAACCTCTGAATGATGATCAACCAATCATCCAACATGTCACTATCACTATCACATCAACCTGTAAATGATGATCAACCACTCATCCAATCTTTCATTGTCCCTTTCATTATCTATGTCACTGATATACCATCATCAACCAACTATAACCAGATCCACTCGCATGGATACCAAAACCATCACCAAGATGTGCATCAAACCATATGCCATAACAATCATGTGTTATATCCATAAACCATGTACCATATACATCAACCATGTACCGAAACTTATACCATATAATGCATCAACCATGTACCAAGACATGCCCCATATCATGCATCAACCATGTACCAAAACCTGTACCATATCATGAATGTACTAATATATACCATAAACCATGTACCATGATATGTGACTCATCTATATACCATATCACTCATGATATGTCTCAAACATGTCATACACCATGCACCATAACATCAATGATGTGCCTCAACCATGTGCCTCAACAAAGTATCAAAACATCAATGATATGCATCCAACGATATACCTAAATCATGTGCCAAAGCCATGTACCAAAATGTGTGTCTCAACCATGTACCATATCACTCATGATATGTCTCAATCAAGTACCAAAATATGGGACTCATACATATGCAAAAACATTTCCTTAAGCATGTGCCAACATCACTATTACATATACCAAACCAGATACCAATATAGCCAAGATATGCCTCTAACAATGTACCATGACATCACCAATATATGTCTCAACATGTACCAACATCACTAAGACATGCCTAAATCATGTACCATAACATCCCAAATAAAACCCTCAAACATGCATATAGACATACCTTTAAACCTGTAGTCACCCTGTTGTATCAAATCTCGAACAGACATACATTTCTGGGTATCAACAACCTGGTACAAGCATCATTCCTCAGATCTTCCTTAGCCTCGTTGGATGAATATTTTCCTCACGCAGGGCCTTGTGTGACGGGCACTAACTGACCCACGGGGGTGCCTCGCGGGACACCCTAGGCCTAACTCGCAGGGGTCAGCCGAACTAGGGTTTATTAGAAAATCCTCGCTCTCCTCTGCAATCCTAAAACTTTCACCTTTTCACTTCCTTCGTTGCCTCATACTCGCTCCCTCAAATTCTCTAAATAGATCAAGTGCACTCACATGGAAGATATTCAATAGAGTTGTGTTTATTCAAGTGAGAGGCTCCTTGAAGTGTATTTATACTTTTTCTAAGTAACCTATTTCCTTATCTTTAGGGATTCTTGTTATAACTATTTTACCCTTAATTAATGACATGTAATATCTTGTTATAACCTTTTAGGGGCTTCTTAACCATTCTTCGGGGCTTCTTAACGATTTCTCTCCCCTTGAATTTTCTGCAAGATGTCATGTAGATCAATGTGGGACTTCTTGTACTTGATTCCTTTCCTCTATTCAGATGCTTCTTKTCCATTGGTGTTTCCTCTTGTAATTCACTCACATATATAAAAATAATTCAAAGTTACTTGACTTCAAATATTCAAGGCTTGTCATATGAACTGACATCAATGACCACATCATTCAACAATATCCTTCTGATGATATACCTTATGATGATGGTTTCTCTTCCCCTATCTTGTTGTGCATTTCACTACTTGCCTTCATGTGACTATCTTATTTCACCTATAAATATGATTCCATCCATTGTTATGCATCTTCTCTTATTCATGTATTTTGTACCTTCCAAGTGTCTCATGAATTCAACTATGTCCATATGTCACAAAATTGTCTATGACTCTGGTACTCAATTGCACACAATGTTGACCCATCTATTGCAATTGATTACAACATATCCTTTATCTTCAAACTTAATCAAATATGTTTGTTATCACACAAGTTGTAGGTTGTTAAAATCCCAACCCAACCACCAATTGGCAACAACTTAAATAGCACCTACCTGTTGTCACCTTAGGTAGGTGTTCCCATCACTTTAGAGGTGAGGTAGTCACCTCAAGGGGGGAATCCCAGTGACCCTAGGGGGAATTGAGATAGAAAATGAGATGTATGGATAGATTCGCATAAAGTTCAATTCTAAATGGTAGAGGGAACTTGGAAAAGAGTCTTGGGGAAGTTTAATGGTTTCCAATGACTTTGAGTAATTTGTTGAGAGAAGAATACTTTCCCGAGACACAATGAAAACCAAGTGTACAATGCAGTATGTTAGGTGTAAGAGCAAGTTAATATTTGTGTCCCTAATTGCAAAAATAATCAGTGATATATATCACCATATAAAATATAATAAGAGATGCAAAATAAGAGCTAAAAGTATAGTTAAGTAAGAGAGAGACAAGATAGTAAAGACTAGTTTAACTAAATAATGAAAGAGAAAGACTTTAGCATAAAAGAAAGTTTGTCACAAAAATATTACTGTAGTGATATTTATCATCCTTATCATTGTAGTAAACCAAGCTTTACAACATAAAATTCAGCCAATGAAATTCACTTCAAACTAGCTCAAAAAGTGTGCTAGGGTTACTAGTTTGTTAGGGAAAAGTTGTAGCCAATTCTTAGGGTTAGTTTAGGAGTTATCTAGGGTTAGAGGGTTACATTTATGCAGCCCTAATAGATGTAGGCTATCTTTTTAACAGCATAAATTTATATTGGATGAAATAGGATGCCTCAATGAGGCAAGATAGCCTAGGGCTCAAGGAAAAATGTCCAAGTGAGAGAACTTCAAAACATCAACTTTTCACATTTACCAATGCAACATTTTATTTCTCCAATGCAACGACTAGTGCCTTTGATTATGGGTTAATGGGGTCAAAAGAAAATATATATAGCTACTACCTCCTTGGGGATATAAATCCTCTTATTCCCCAAGGAAAGTAACCTAGCTAGGGTTTAAAACTAAGGGGTGTATTCCCTTATACTTCCTTGGAAAACCCTTGCAAACAATAATTCTATGCTTAAATTTATGGTGGATATAAAGTAGGGGTCTATGCACTTATACTCCCTACCTAGCCTTAGAAAAATCAACCTTGATCTTGAATAACAAATGATAGCAACAAGTAAAAATCCTTACCAATCCAATAGCAACAATATAAACCATAAGATGCCAAGATAAACCACCACAATAGCAAAAAAATGACCTCCAAGAGCTAGTGCATCATCATCATCAACTCCATAACCAAAGAAACACCATACCATAGCACAAGATAACAAAAACCCTCAAGGGTAGCAAAAATTTTAGTCCTTAGATCTTCGCAATGGGAGAGTTATGATTGAAAATGAGATCTTATGATCTTTATTTATAAAAAAATGTCATTCACATAGTTTGTCCACATTAGCAAGGGTAAAATATAATATAAGGGGTCCACAACCCTTATCTTACCCCTTGCAATAAAATAATATTAAAAAATTCATTATTTGTGTTGGATTACTAAGAGGGGGGTGAATCAGTAATAGAGCAATTTAATCCTTTTTCACCATAAAATGCAAGTGTTATATCAATGTAGCATTATCATCCAATAATTGAGAGTAAATAAACAATGAACAAATGATAAATCATACACATACACAGTACACCAGTGTTTTTATGTGGAAACCCAAAGCAGAAGAAAACCACGGAATGTTTTTCTTATATGTATTGAAGAATTACATTCATTGGAAGCAACTTCCTTTGTTTTCCAGCTACAACTGGAAGGAGGCTCCAAACCCCTAGTTTCTCAGGCTACAACCAGAGGGAAGCTCCAACTCCCCAATTCTCTAGCTACAACCAAAAGGAGGCTACAACCCTCTATGTTCTCCGGCTACAACTGGAAGGTGGCTACAACCACCTATCCTTGCTTTGTCCAATCGCCCTGATGTAGAAGTAAAATGATGGAACCACTATCACACTATCACTATGAGATATACCATTGTAACAAACTATACTAATCAACCTGTACCATAAACAAGTGCGTCAACCATGAATCAACCTGTACCAAACAACTTGTAATCAGTCTGTACCATAAATAAGTGCATCAACCATGCACCAACATGTATCTCAACCTATACCATCAACGAGTGCATCAACCATGCACCAAATATGTACCAATCATGCATCAAATACACATAAACTATGCCTCATCAATATGTACCAACATCATCAAATATACACCTCATGTATGTGCCAACTCATTAACTACTTGTCTCAACCATGTACCCAACATGTACCTCAACCAAAATCCTTCATCAATTTCATCATCCAAATCTGATTTGTAACTCTGTAATAGACTTGGTGTATATGATCACATACCTTGTTGAATTCTGGCTTATTCTAGAGAGTGAACTTGTAGAGAATGCCCCGTACAGAATATTTGTTGTATGGATCTTAGAAAGCATCATCAAAATAATTTATCCTCCCTTGAATTTCGGCCTTCTTTAGTTCACCTTCCTTCTGAAATTTGAATTAGATATCCTTTGGTTATTGTTGGCCCTTGACCAAGTTTTGAGGATCCTTGGTCATGTTTGACCTACTTTTGGGACTTCGACAGGCTGTCGAAGGCAGAGTGAAATTCGAAGCAGAGATCGCGGGATCTCAACCCCTTTTTAGGGATTTTTGGGTTTTGGGCTTATGTAACAGGTATGGGGATGTTGGCCCATGGGTTTACCCATGCTTAGGCCATTTTTGTAATGTATAAATAGAAGTCTAGGCGATGTAAGAAGAAGGCGGAGAAGGGGTGCTATGTTAAATGAAAGTGATCGTAAGAGGCTTTGTGTGTATTGTATGTTGAAACTTGCAGAGCTAAGTGCAAGTCATCTATAGTGCTTTGTGTGCAGACTGTGTAAGGCTCTGTGCTTAGACCTAACTTGGGGGAAGAGGATCTGGCGAGGTGAACAGATCTCATTTCCTCTACAGGGTTGGTTTTGAGGCTCTGTGCATGTAAGAAGATTGAAAGAAGATAATAAAGAAGACGAAGAGTCGGTGGATGTAGCCCCAGGGTGGGGGTAAACCACGTATATCCTGTGTTGTGGTTGCTATGTGATTTATGGTTGTTCTCTTATATATGTGATTGAATGCTTAGTGCTCTAATATATGTTTAGAAGGATCTAATATGGTAGATTAGTGTTGAATAATCTGAATGAATGCTAGATATTATCTATGTTGGTATGATTAGTGCTTGAATCTATTGGTTCTGTGTGAATACTGCGCTGATATTTTATTAGGGTTTAGCTCCACTGTAAACTAAGGCTGAATATTGATGAATTATAACTGTTAAGTGCTCTATTAAGGTGTTACAGTCACAGATTTGTGTCCCAACTAAGGTTGCAGACATCTAAGTCTTACAACCGCCCCTGCCTCTACCTCGAGTGAGACTTCATCTACTTCCCAGGTGTTGTCGAAAGGGCCGGTAGTTACGTTTTTGTTGGTGCATTTTTGTAATTTTTGAACCCTGTGTCTTCCCTTGTGCCAACAAATGTTTCTGTTGTTGGGACCTGGAACTGTGATTGTTGGGAACTAAAGAAAAGAGAAAAATTTTATGCGTAGATCTATTGCCCTAGTGCGCAGTATTCTACTTGACCTGTGAACCTCTATTCCAAGAAGAAGAGTCAGATCTGAAGAAAAGAGATAATATCCTAAAGCTTTGTGCTCTAATAAAGGTAAGAACAGTGAAAAGTTTTGATTGAAAAGGTAAGATAAGTGGAAAAAAAAATTTCAAAAGTATGGATCTAGGTATGTTTGATAAAAAAATTCCTAGCTTGAGAAGTAGGGCACAACTAGATGAAAGAAGGTTTGATATGAGTAGATCTGACAAAATTAGTGAAAGATATGTTATTCCTATGCATAGAAAGAATGTTTGGACTAACAAATGGATGCAAGATCCTAGAAATAATTTTTTGCAAGTTAGCTACTATGATCCTAGTGTGCAGTACAGGAAAGGCTAGGGATCCTTTCAAAGAAAAAGAAGACTAACCCTTTGTTATAGTTGCAGGAGACCGATACATCTTGCTAAGGAATGCCCTGGTAGAATACCTAGTTGTATTTTTTCTAAAGCTATGGATCATGAAGTTTTAAATTGTCCTATAAGATTGCTAAGCTTGACAAAATGAATATGAGACAAGAAAACCCTAAGGAAGGCCAAGACACTGAGACCATGGCAGAACCCCAGAAAAAATCAGAGGATGTATCGCTACAAATAAAAGAAACCCTAAATGATCATAGAAATATCAACTTATCAGAATTCTTCAAAGAAAAAAAATGCATAGAAGCAAGAATAGGAGACTTCGACATTGATTATGTTCTGGACGAAGAAACACATGTGAATGTCATGATAGAAAGAACTTAGGAAACTTTAGGAAAGCCTGTTATGATTCCTTCATTGGGAGGAATAGGATTATTTAGAGGAAAGTTGATAACCCTATGTGGAAGACTCACCCAGATATCTATGAGTGCTCATGGAACTTCGACAGAGGAAGATTTTGAAATTGTTAAATTTATTGAGAACAGCGCCCCATTTGCTATATTACTAGGAAAAACTTGGATTGAAAAGGATCAGGATAGAAGAAAAGAAGAGGAAATCTTAGAGCAGAAGAAGAAAAAATTTAAGATTTCATGACTAGGAGGATAGCACACTTGATTGAAGAACAGGAGAACAGATCGAAGCTACTTAGAACAAAAAGCTTAGATGTCGAAGTTAAAATAACAAAAGAAGACTCACAGAAGACTAAATCACCTACCCCATATAGAGAAGACGTATTACTCTCCGACCCTATGAAAGAATCTCAATAGCGCGAAGTTACTATTCCAAAAGGAGATAAGAATCAGAATGGAAAGAGGAATATCGAGACGAAGATCATTGGGAAGAAGGCTAGAAATCTCAATAAGAAGAAATCAAAGATAAAAAAGTTACAGAAGGTTCCAGAAGGGACTTCGTAGAGGGAGGGTTTGCCAGACTGGAAATTCGTCGGGATATCAGAAAAGTGCAACATGGCACTTCACCATGGCGAACCGATATAGTCGTTGAAAGCATTATAATCGTTACCTCGACGACCCAAACGGTTAGAATAGCAGTAATGGCCCGAATACTCGCCATCAGACCATTGGGACCACGCTGCAATGGATAGAACCGCATTGATGAAGACCTCTCATCCGTTGGAGAGATTCATTACCTTGTGTCTACTTAGTTCGTTGACTGTTGCACCAAGAACACTTTTTTGAATCATATCCAAGCCAACTCATTGCTACCACATTGTGTTTATTGAGATCAACACCTATTTCATTGCATTGCGCACTCATTCATCCACCCAAGTTATCCGATCTAAGCGTGCATTTTGGACGAGATCAGTGCCGCAGAGAAAGTTGTCGAAGAATTTCTCATTGATCTCATCGTTGAGAAAGCAATGTATACAGGTATTCAAGCATCATCGATGAGAGGAGTGCAAGCCTCTCCATCGACTGCTAGTGGATCCAGACCATCCCAACCGATAACAGAGAAGAGAACCAAGTACAGACATGACCTAGAGAACACAAAGTTAATCCCTACCATCTTACCTGACTACATCCCGCCTCTGGTCGGTGCGGTGAGTCATAACAGTGTCTCGAGGGACGTTGATTACACCATGGTTACAACGTACCTCCTTAAGGGGATATGTGCAGTTAGAACACAGTAGAATAAGATCGCGACGTTGAATTTCAACGACTTCAACCTAGGAGACCGCAAGAACCATAGTATGCTCAATCCTTATAAATACTTGACCAGGACGAAGAGGAAGAACTCGAAAATAATTCCCCAGTCGTGGACTATGAACCTCGCGCAGTCCACCCTCTTGAATGTAATTAAGATTCCACACTTTGGAAGGAACCGGGAGGTTAATGCGTATGTTAAGCTCCTGCTCTCATGTTACCATGGAGGCTACCTATGACTAAACCGATGCATCACAGTCGATCTGATGTTGATCCATAGGATCACCGGATTGAGCATGCAAGGACCCAACCCGTGGGACTTCTACCCACGAAAATATATAAATCACACATTGGCACAGAGAATCAAAGACACATATGGTGATGTAGAAAAGGGAACATGAGGATACAATGTAGCTTCCATCTAGAATGGCGCAGTGCACCTGGCCTGCCAGCTGATCGCAAGAAATCTCGTGAGAAAGAACAGACCTACACAGGTCACAGGATTTGCTATTGACCTCGTCGGGAAATGTGTAGAAGGACTCCAGATGAACAGGATGAAGTACTTGGTCAACCAGCTGGAATTAGACTGTCGCAAAGCTCAGGATCAAGGCTATGAATTCCAATTTAGATGGCTCCTGATCCTCATCGCATTTATCTCTTAGGAGATGCCGGAAGGTGTGACCTTCCCGGACATTGAGTCGTTCAAGCTACTTGTTGTGAAGTTCACCACGCTCTGGTACTCGATAGATATGGGAAAACAGTGGCAATCGAACGCAGTATTTCATACATATTATCTCCAACTGAAGAGGGGTATTGAAGTTGAACCTCGTATGACGCCAAACACCCTATACCGGTTCATACCTCTCATGAAGTTTTGCGCAGATCATCACTTCATCTATATCACTGCGTAAGCAGATGAGCATAAAGAGGAGATTTAGTCATACTATAAGCTCACAGAGGAGGACCTCAAGGAGATAACTAAGGACTGGTCAGTAGACCTCCTTATCCCTGCTGACCTTGCAGAGATGTATGATCCTGAACTTGACAGCTCAAACGCCACTCACAAAGAACACCACACGCCTAGAAACAGCAGAAGGAAGAAGACCGAAGAAGTCCAAGACTTGAGCAGCGCATCTAAAGAAACTACTTCAGTATCACCTGGCCGAGGGGGTGATGATGAAGTAGAAGAGACAAATGATAAAGAAGACCAGCAGAAGCAAGGCGAAGTAACACCGCCTATGGATCCTGTTGATGAGGCTGATCCCTTGAAGAAAAGGAAGGTTTCTCCCATGAAACCCACTTCTTGAAATAAATCCAAAGCCACCTTGACTAAGATGTAGATTGTTCTCATTGTAGATGACTTCGACTTCATCATCGCAGTTGTAGCAGATGCCTCACAGGGCATCCTGCAGAAACATGAAGCCAAGCAGGAGGAGATGTACGAGAGAATCGAGGCTGAACTCAGAGGGGTACATCAAGCCCTTCAATCCAACCGCGCAGTATCCACTGCACCCCTGCCATCATAAGAACCAGAATTGGGAGATGAGCCTGCCCAAATCCACAGACGAGATAATGTGACCAAAGCTCACCTTTGTCAAGCACAAGGTTAGAAAGACCAGGCCACATCGGCCCTAAAACAAGCCCAGGAAGAGATGGTAGAGAAACTTCGGGTTGCACAGAAGGAGAAGGATGACCTTCAAGCCAATTTTGAAGAAGAGAGGGCGCAGGTCAAGCAAGAAAAAGAACAGTTTCTCACAGAACAGCTTGGAGTCAAAGAAGCAGTCGATAGAGCACTTCGCTCAGTGATGGGCTTAGAGACAAAATTAGAAGACCGAGTAGAGCATCAACTAGCACAGCTCGCAGAAGTTATCCAATAGCTACAGAAAAGAATAGCAAACTTAGAGCTACGAACAGTGCCCAGCACTCCACAGGATGTGAGAGATCAAAGAGAAGCAACTGCTCAAAGGGCAGTTGAAAGAATCAAGGCCCTCACCATGGAATGTAAACAAATAAGTGATCATAGTGCCCAGACTTATGAGCGACTCACTAAGGATCTTGAATTGAAGGCACTGGAGTCATAGCTCCAGGAGGCAAATCAACAAGTAGAAACAGTACAAGCGCAGTTGAAGCCCCTATCAGCAGTTGAGAGGATGAAGTGATCCCAAGAACAATGCACTAATCAAGAGCAGGTCCACACCATTCATAGAAAATTCATGGAAGTGACTCAGAGGATCCAACCAATACAGGATGAGGCTTCCCAACTATTCGCAGAGATTGAAGGCCGAGGAGCAACACTAGAGCAAGTCGTCACTGCAATTGAACAACGCTTAGAGGGACCTGTCAATGAAGCAGTAATCCAAGAGTTTGTTGAGAAGGAGGTCATGGCACAGCAACAGGTTGAATCAACTCGAGCTGAGCTCGAGGCTTTTGAAGCAGAGCTACCCAGACCAGAGTGACTCGGGATGAGTCACAGGTGAGCGTTGGGGGCCTGTTGGCCCTTGACCAAGTTTTCAGGATCCTTGGTCATGTTTGACCTAATTTTGGGACTTCAACAGGCTATCAAAGGTGGAGGGCAAGTTGAAGCATAGATCATGGGATCTTGGCCCTTTTTAGGGATTTTTGGGTTTTGGTCTTATGTAACGGGTATGGGGATGTCGGCCCATGGGTTTACCCATGCTTCGGCCATTTTTTTAATGTATAAATAGAATTCTAGGCGATGTAAGAAGAAGGTGGAGAAGGGGTGTTATGTTAAGTGCAAGTGATCGTAAGAGGCTTTGTGTGTATTGTATGTTGAGACTTGCAGAGCTAAGTGCAAGTCATCTGTAGTTCTTTGTGCATAGACTATGTAAGGCTCTGTGCTTGGACCTAAATTGGGGAAGGAGGATCTAGCGAGGTGCACAGATCTCCTTTCTTCTACGGAGTTGGTTTTGAGGCTCTGTGCATGTAAGAAGATTGAAAGAAGCTAATAAAGAAGTCGAAGAGTTGGTGGACATAGCCCCAGGGTGGGGGTGAACCACATATATCTTGCATTGTGGTTGCTATGTGCTTTATGGTTGTTCTCTTATATATGTGATTGAATGCTTAGTTCTCTAATATATGTTTATAAGGATCTAATATGGTAGCTTAGTGCTGAATAATGTGAATGAATGTTAGATATAATCTATGTTAGTATGCTTAGTGATTGAATCTATTGGATCTGTGTGAATACTGCGTTGATCTTTTATTAGGGTTTAGTTGCGTTGTAAACTAAGGTTGAATATTGATGAATTATAATTGCTAAGTTCTCTGTTAAGGTGTTATAGTCATAGATATGTGTCCTAGCTAAGGTTGCAGACATCTGAGTCCTACAACCGCCCCTGCCTCTACCTCAGGAGAGACTTCATCTGCTTCACAGGTGTTGCTGAAAGGGCTGGTAGTTAGGGTTTTGTTGGTGCGTTGTTGTAAGCGTTGAACCCTGGGTCTGCCCTTGTGCCAACAATTCCCTCAGTCAACTATAGATATTCAATATGCTCAAGTGTGATTTTAAAATGAGAGATCCTTGCCTCTTATTTATACTTTCATGTAGCTTCCTCAAGGGGTTATCTTTTAACCATCTTAACCCACTTTCCTTATTTTAGGTTTAACCCACTTCTAACCACTTGTCCGCTTAGTAATTTCTCCATTAACTTTATTATTTAAATAATTTCTTTTGTATTCACTTTGAATTATAGTACACTCATCACTTCACTTATTATTTACCTTCTAAAATCTCTTAAACCAAATTGACTACTTTGACCTTTTGGGGCTTCTAGATGACTCGTGAGGGTTCTCCAACTTCACATGGACATAAATCTCTAACCGTGAAGAGTTATGTGACGTTCCACATACCACTGGAAATGGCATGATATGTACTATCCATATAGAATATTCTTACCTGCAAATATATCAAAACTCATACCATTATCCATCAAACAAACTTGGGTCCATTACCCAAACCTTTCTCCAACTTCACATGGCCATAACTCTCTAAACGTGAGGAGTTATGTGACATTCCACATACCACCGGAAATGGCATGACATGTAATATCCATATGGAATAGTCTTACCTACAAATATATCAAAACTCATACCATTATCCATCAAACAAACTTGGGTCCATTACCCAAACATTGTGCTACCAAAATTTGCTACCGGACTTTCTTCGAGGGTTGACATCAATGACAACCAACCCAAATAATAAAAAGTATCCTCCTTTGGCATTGATGGAAACACTCTGATGCAATACTAAATTCATATCACTCATGCTCCCCCTGTGACCATCGCTCCGCCTGGAACCATGCCTATGTTCTCTTTCTCTAAGCTTGCATTTGATAAATCTCTCCCCCTTTGTCATCAATGGCAAAGGCATATTTCCATCTGGGGTTGCTCCCCCTAACTGAACTGTCCGTGGGGATACTCCCCCTGACTGAACTCTTCGTGAAACTGATCTCCCAACCTGAACTATCCTCTTTATGGTGCTTCATCGTGTAGATCTAAGGCATATAAGATAAGCATTCAAAAGGATTCATTTTGGAGTAGAAATTACTCTGAGTCTCTGGCGAAGATACTCAAAGGCTTCTCTTGGAAGAGGTTTTGTAAATATGCCTGCCACTTGTTATTTTGTGCCCACATATTCAACTTTGATGTTCTTCTCTGCAACATGTTCCCGTAGAAAGTGATACTTTATTGGAATGTGCTTCGTCTTGGAGTGCATCATCGAGTTCTTTGAGATATTGATGGCGATTTTATTATCACAATAGATTGGAATGGGATCATCATACTCAACCTATATATATGTCATAGTTTTTTTCATCCATAGAACCTGTGTACAACATGTTGTTGTTGCAATATACTATGCTTCGGTTGTAGATAAGGATATTGATGATTGTTTCTTGCTTAACCATGATACTGAACACTCACCCAAGTAGAACGTTGCTCCACCAATCCTTCGTCGGTCATCAATGCAACCTAACCAATCTACATCTGTGTAGGAAATACATGATATATCCTTTCCTTTTGGATACCATAATCCAAACTCTTATGTTCCTTTGAGATATCTGAAAATCCTCTTCACTGCTAATACATGTGATTCCTTTGGTGTTGCTTCAAATTGTGTCACTTGTACAACTTCTTGCATTACATCTGGTCTAGATGATGTCACATATAGTAAGCTACCAATCATTGACTTGTATTTCCTATAGTTTGTAGACTTTGAATCATCATCTTTGCTCAACTTGCAACTGGTTTGCATAGGAGTGGTAATTGGTTTGCAATCTTCCATTATGAACTTCTTTAGCATATCTTTGATATACTTAGTTTGAGAAATAAAAATTCCTTGGTTTCTTTGACGTATCTGAAGACCCAAAATTAAGGATAGTTCTCCGAGTAATGAATTTTCAAATTCATTATGCATATCCTTTGCAAATTTCTGGCTTAACCTGTCATCATTGCTTCCAAAAATAATATCATCAACGTAAACTTCAATTAATAAAATATTATCTTGAGTTACCTTGATGTAGAGTCTGTTGTATGCACTTCCTTTTCTGAACCCTTCTTGTTGTAGATATTTATCCAGTCTAGAGTACCATGCTCTAGGAGCCTGTTTTAGACCATACAAGGCCTTCTTCAATTTACACACATAATTTGTGTTCCCTGACAACTGAAATCCTTCTGGTTGTTCAATGTAGACTTATTCTTCAAGTTCCCCATTCAGAAAAGTTGATTTCACATCCATATGATACACTTTAATATTCTTGGAGCATGCATAATCTAGGAGCAATTGGATTGCTTCCATTCTGGCAACTGGAGAAAATGTCTCCTCAAATTCGATTCCTTCAACCTGTGCATATCCTTTACATAACAATCTAGCTTTGTTCCTTGTAACATGTCCATATTCATTCAATTTATTTATGAATACCCACTTTGTGCCAATCACATTCTTATTCTTTGGTCTTGGAACCAATTCCCAAGTGTCATTCTTTTCTATTTGATCCAATTCTTCATCCATGGCTTTATTCCAAAATTCATCTGTGTTGGCCTCTTCAAAGTTGTTTGGTTCAATCGTAGATGAGAGTGCTAGGTGTGTTTGTTCTGGTGAACGGATTCTTCTTCTAGTCTCAACTCCTGCATCTTTGTTTCAATAATCTGATCTGAAGGATGATTCTTCTGTACTCATCTGCTAGGTGTCTTTGGAGGCACTTGTTGAACTTGATCTTCTATTTATGTCTAATCCTCTTCATCTTCCCTTTCTACTTCTTCTTCATCTTCTACTTTTTCTTCGTAAATTTGTTCCATTGATTCATTTTCTTCTTCCTTTAATTCTCGTCCACCTGTTTCATCAATTGTTACATTGATTCTTTCCACAACTTTGTTCAACCTCAGATTGTAATGCGTGTGTGCTTTGCTACTTGAGTAACCAACAAGTACTCCTTTGTCCATACGAGAGTCAAACTTTCCTATTCTGCCATATTCTCTTTTGATGTAGCATTTGTTTCCAAATACTCTGAAGTGATTCACATTTGTTGGTCTTCCTTTCCATAGCTCATAGGGAGTTTTTTCAGTGTTATTTCTAACCATTACTTTGTTTTGAATGTGAACCGTTGTATGCACTGCATGTGTCCAAAAGATATCTGTCAATTTGGAATCCATTAACATTGTTCGAGCTATTTCCTGTATTGTCATGTTCTTTCTTTCAACAAATCCATTTTGTTGAGGTGTCCTAGCAACGGAGAATTTCCTTTTTATTCCATGTTTTCTTCTAAACCCTTCATTGTAGTTGGTCCAACTAGATCAGTATGCACAATTTCCAGTGGTCTTGTCATTGAATATTCTTTTGATTTAAACTTGGTTTTTGTTTGCTTTCCTTGTTGACATTGCTTCCATAAAGTGTTGGTTGGTTTCGTAATCTGGGGAATTTCTCTAATTGCTTCCTTTTTTCTGAATTTGACAAGGTTATCAAAGTGTATGTGACCCATTATTTTGTGCCATAGCCAACTTTCATCTTCCTTTCCTAGACAACATTTTTCATTTCCAATTTCCCTTAGTACATATATCTTGCTTGAAGTTCTTGCAGCTATTGCAATCAATTTTCCTGAACCTTCTTTTCTTATCTCACACTTTTGTGAATTGAAAGTAACTATATGATCTTGGTCACACATTTGACTCACACTTAAAAGATTATGTTTCATATCTTCTACTAATAGAACATTTTCTGCCTTGGTATTCTTGTTTCCAATTCTGATTGTGTATTTTCCAATTATTTTAGTTGAATCATCATTTCTGAAGGAGACTGGTTCATCTCTTTCCTTTCTTAATGTAAGAAACATGTCTTTATCACCTATCATGTGTTTTGAACAATCATTGTCAACATACCAACCATGTTTCTTCTACTTAGATTGTAGAACGAGTGTGCATTCTTCATTGCTATACTGATTATGCTTTCTTATCCATGTTCTCTTTTGAGGTTCATGTCTATGACTGTTGTTGTTCTGTTGTGGTTCTCTAGGAGTAAATTTCATTCTGCAATCTTTGGCCATGTGTCCAAATTTGTTACACTTGTAGCATTCCACTTCAGTGCTTAATGATTCAAACCTATTGTAACTTTTTCTTTGTGTTTCACTAGGCCTTCTTGGATGACCCTTTTGTGTATGACTTTCAAGGTTGTTTATGTTCATGTTGTTAGCTCTGCAATTCATAGCTTTATGTCCAAAATTATTACATGCATAACATAAACTAAAAAAGATAGTTTGATACCTGGGAGTTGAATATCTTCTTAAAGGATTTGTTCTTTTGAATCCTTCTTCTTTTTGAGGCCTATTTGTTGATTTTTTATTCTGAAATATGAATCTTCTCGGTGGAGGAGTGTCCCTGTAATCTTCCTTGTAGATCTTCCTATCCCCTTTGATTGTTTCGGCATAGCTTTTTGGATATGTTTCTTGTTCTGTTGTTTTGGAACTTGATCCATTTTTTTTCTGATTGTATCCAAGTCTGGACTTGTCATGATGAGGTTTTTGACTACTAATAATGTCATCCAAAACTTTTGAGTTGTTCTACATATTTTTCTTTTGAATATCCTTTCTTAATGTGACAATCTTTGCTTCCAATTTTTCAATGATCTTGTCTCTTTATTCTAGTTGTTCTTTGAGTGATTCTTCAATTATTTTATCTTCTTCTATTTGAACCTTCAAATTTGTGATCATTTGTTCTCGTTCCTGAGTGTCTTCTTTCTTGTGTAGTTCCGCTTGTAGCTTCTTATTTTTCCTCTTTTCTCTTCTTATAACTTATATGGAACACAACAATTATTATCGGTAGTCAACTTTTGTCTATTCGTACTCTTCTTCGACCTCTTCATATTCTTATTCGGTGTCTTGTTTGTTCGAGTCTTCTACTACCATGAATAGAACTCTTTATGTCTCACTGTCACTGACTTCATCTTCATCTCATGATGAGATGTCTTCTTTGGTGCATAAGCCTTTCTTGAAAACTTTTTTTGTGGTTCCTTTGCCTTTATATGTTTGTTTTCTATTTGAGTAATCTTCATCATTCCTCTTATTTTTATTATGAGGACATTTGTTAGAAAAATGACCAATACCATCACAATTAAAACAAATCAAAGGAAACTTACATCTATATTTGTCGTTGGTTCCTTGCCCCGTCCAACCTCCATGACATAGAGGTAGAATGATGGAACCACTGTCACATTATCACTGTGAGATATATCATTGTAACAAACTGTACCATAAACAAGTGCATCAACCATGCATCAACCTTTACCAAACAACATGTAATCATCCTGCACCATAAACAAGTGCATCAACCATGCACCAACCTGTATCTCAACCTGTACCATCAATGAGTGCATCAACCATGCACCAAGTATGTACCAATCATGCATCAAATACACATAAACTATGACTCATCAATATGTACCAAAATCATCAACTATACACCTCATGTATGTTCCAACTCATCAACTGCTTGTCTCAACCATGTACCCAACATTTACCTCAACCAAAATCCCTCATCAATTTCATCATCCAAATATGATTTGTAACTCTGTAATAGACCTGGTGTATATGATTACATACCTTGTTGAATTCTGGCTTATTCTAGAGAGGGACCTTGTAGAGCATTCCCCGCACGGAATATTTGTTGTATGGATCTTAGAAAGCATCATCAAAATAATGTATCCTCCCTTGAATTTTGGCCTTCTTTACTTCACCTTCCTTCTGAAATTCGACTTAGATATCCTTTGGTTACTTCAGTCACCTGTAGATATTCAATACGCTCAAGTGTGATTTTAAAATGAGAGAGCCTTGCCTCTTATTTATACTTTCATGTAGCTTCCTCAAGGGGTTACCTTTTAACCATCTTAACCCACTTTCCTTATTTTAGGGTTAACCCACTTCTAACCACTTGTCTGCTTAGTAATTTCTCCATTAACTTTATTATTTAAATAATTCCTTTTGTATTCACTTTGAATTATAGTACACTCATCACTTCACTTTATTATTTACCTTCTAAAATATCTTAAACCACTTTGACTACTTTGACCTTTTGGGGCTTCTAGATGACTCATGAGGGTTCTCCAACTTCACATGGCCATAAATCTCTAACCGTGAGGAGTTATGTGATGTTCCACATACCATTGGAAATGGCATGACATGCACTATCCATATAGAATATTCTTACCTGCAAATATATAAAAACTCATACCATTATCCATAAAAAAAACTTGGGTCCATTACCTAAACCTTTCTCCAACTTCACATGGCCATAACTCTGTAACTGTGAGGAGTTATGTGACATTCCACATACCACCGAAAATGGCATGACATGTATTGTCCATATGGAATAGTCTTACCTACAAATATATCAAAACTCATACCATTATCCATCAAACAAACTTGGTTCCATTAACCAAACCTTTGTGCTACCGAAATTTCTTCAAGGGTTGACATCAATGACAACCAACCCAAATAATCAACAATTTTCACATAAAATAAAACCCTAAAGTAAGACGTCGGCCTTCTAGGGTGTTTTTTTGGCACTTTTAGGTCAAACAATGAGTTGGAGATGATTGAGTTGGGCCTCCAAAGGCCATGTGTCTCTGATACAACCTTCTATTCCATGATCCAAGGGTTCCTTCTTTCAAAACATGCCATGTGTACTCACCACCACCTCAATCCCCTCAAGCATTACGCCAAGCCCCTTAAGGTGACGTTTTAGGCCTATAAAGAAAATCAATTGGCTTGTGAGGGCATAGTGAGGTCGTCCAAGGTGCCTTCTAGGCCTTTCAAGGAAATTCATCGTGATCTAGCATACGGTCCCTTAGCATCCAACCTGTGGGCTCCTTGCCCCATGGAATCCCAACCTAGGCTTGTTCTCCCAAAACTGGCCACCATAGAAGGTCCTGCAAAACAAAATGGTACGCCCTTTAAAGATCTCAAGTCAAATATATCATGACAAGTGTAAACCACATCTAATAGAAAAGCACCTAAACATGTGCATCAAAACTACCTCATCAAATTAAACAAATGCAACCCTATACAATTGACCAAGTTAAAGTATGGAGGGATGTCATAAAGGTCCTATTGGGTATACCAAAACCCTCAAGTAGGGGATGCTCCCAAGGATGGCCTTTCAAGGTTATGTAGTGGATGATGAGGTGGAAGGGGTTTAGACTTCATAGGTTGATGACTTTCATGACATACAAGGGCTTGTATTATCTCATTTATGGGTGCCTTTGTGGATTTTTTTTGACACCTTCGTTTGTGATGCACTTTTTCCAAACCCATCTTCTTGTCATTCATTATTTATTTCATGTTTTAATTAGTGAGTCGAAGGCCAGTATTCTAGTTTCATGTCTAGATAATGATAGTTTCATTCACAAATACCTCGTGGAAATGAGAAGGTTGGATTTTGATGAGACCCCATTTATCTCAGTTGTGTAACTGAGAACCACTACCCTAGCTTGGTGACAATATAATTCTAATGTCATGCCACTAGATACCCATGATCATGATAGGTTAGCTCATGATGAGACCTCCCATCCTCCAACTAACCCCCTAAGAATTCACTATGATTTATTTATTATGGGTTCCCCATTTCTTATGGATAATTGTTTCATTGCTTTCTCAGGGATCCCTAGGAGAAGCATCTAGAAGTTATATATCTGGGATTTTATATTTTTAGCCAACAACAATCCCTTTGGGCCTTCAGCCCCTTATTTGCATGAAATGAGGTACATGTCATTCTTGGGTCACTAAAGTCAAAAGGCCAAGAAGAGGACAATATGATGGGAGCGTTATGAGCAGAAGATGGTAAGTATGGTCGGGAATGGTACGATAACCCCTCAAGGGACCCCCAGTTGCAAACATTCCCCAAGGTTGGCCACTTACTAGGAAATCTATGACACTCACCAAGGTGAAACAAGGTAAAAAGCATAACGTCCAAGAAGGCATTCCATAATAAAAAGTAGTTCAAATACAACATGTTTGAATTCCTTCAATATTAGGGTGATTACCTGCCACAATACCTAACTTGTACTGCATGAAGCAAGATACATCTGCCTTCCAGAAGATAGATGGTGTGGTGGATACGCTAACAATGGATCAGAATGTGGTGATAGAGCAGTATCCCATATGTGCAAGTGGATATTGCTAGTCATGTGGTCTCTCAGCACTCCATATATACAACATGAGGGCCTCGAGACATCATCTCCTTAGTTATCCCACAAAATGGGGATAACATCTGGCTCCCACTTTGGGACATGTGCCCTCCATAGAGTGCATGAGAAACATAGCATCTCCTGGTAGACATGTGCCTACACTGAAACAAGAAATCATAAAATATAGGGTGGTTCTATCACCCTTCATCCATATACATCAAAATCAAAAATGAAAATTAATCTAAAAAAGAAAATTTTAGCATTTTTTCAAAAATTTATAAACTAAGCATGAAATTGATATTCAAGTAGAGAGAAATGAAATATGAAATGCATCCAAACTAATATGAGAAATAAATATGCAAATGAAAGGAAAACAAGATGAACTACCTACTTACCTAGGGGCCTTGGGGCCCTGAGGATAAAGTGATAGATGATGTCAGGTGAAGTCATACAACTAGTGCAAGCAGTTGATCATCTCATCAAAGTATCTCCCCCTATGCATAATTATGTAAAACAACAAAGATAAGTCAAGCACATAATGATCATGAGCATAAATAGATGTATAATCAATCGTAAAATGAAACTCGTGGAGATGGGTGGGAGGGAGGAAATGTTGCTGGAAAGAGAAACCATCACCCTAATCATCCTGCCTGAAGGTGTAACCACAAGCCTGATCAATCCATCTCTAAATAAGGATACTATATGTATACTATGGCTCATCTTCATCCTCATGAACATGATCAATGCTTCCTGAAGACCGAGAAGATATGAGAGATCCCAATAAGACCTCATGATTTCCTTGAGAAGAAAGGATGAGGCAAGGGACAAGCTCAAGTCTAGAGAAAGAAAAATGTGGCCTATTCATGTATAAATCCCTCTAGAAATCCTCAATATGAAAGAACTTCCTCTTTGTAGAGTGAGCCTCTGATCTCTCTGAGATGGCCACGTCCTGGTATTCTTCAGAAATTGAGGATGAAGGTAGTTGATAGTCATCAAACAAATATGTGATCATGTCATCATTAGGATCCCAAACATATGAATCATATACGTATGAAAAGTAGTCCTCTAAAGATGAAAACTCAAACCCCTTTTCTTGAGGGTTACCCTCAATGTCGTAAATGGGGTCTCTATCAAAAATGAGACATCCAAAATCCCACCTGTGTCTACCAGTCTGTATGAAAGTGTTTATATGCTCATCAACCATATCTAAGGGTTATTTCATAAGACCATCATTGTGACTGAAAATGACCATCTCTTTGTCTTTGTGTGCATGAAGGATGGAGGCTAAGGTGGTTTCAACTAGATATTCAAATTATTTATCATTGAGACTGATCGCTTCTTCAACATCGTGTGTAGGAGGAGAGAAAGGTTGGAAAACCTCACCTTCATCAAGCGGGAGCAAAGATAGTGGTGCCTCAATATGTTGTTCTTTATCAGAATTCTCCTTTATTCTTATGGACACGCCCCTCCATCTCATCTTCATCATGAGAGGCTTGATCCTTAGTGCATAGTGCTTTGCAGGCTTTTCTTCAAAAGGATCTATCATATCCAAGGTTTCCTCCAACACTTCTTCACTTCCAAAGTCATGGAATAAAGTATCATCAAGATCTTTGAAAGGATCACAACTCATCATGTTCTCTTCCTAATGTGTAGGAGGAACAGAGGCATGGATGTCTTCATCAAATGGAAGAGCAGATATGAGTACTTCATCTTCATCAAATGTCGTGTCTAGATCTTCAACATGAGAAAATTCATCGAGATCTTCTTGATAAAAAAATTCATATGTTTGTTCTTTGAGTACTTCTTCATCTTGAAGGGCTATTTCTTTGGAAGGAAATAACTCTTTTATATGTTTCATAATTTCCTCGGCATATTTATTAGTATCCTTTTCATTTTCCATTTGTACAAGTGTCCTCTTTGAGGCATAACAAGTTTTGAATGAGGGTTCATCCCATGGTGCCATATTTCCATTGACTAAAAAGACACCTCAATGGAGTCACCAGATGAGATCAAGGCTCATCAAAGAATGGAAAGGGAACATCCTTTTGGTGGAGTAACTAAGAAAGCTAGGGAAAGGCTTTGGGATAGCTTGTGAAAGTGTCTTTAGGATTTAGAAGAGGATTCAAAATCCTCCTCGACAATAGCACCAAACTTTTATCGCACAATATGTAGGTTTGGAAAATCCTAACCCAACCACTAATTGGCGACTCTTAAAGAGAACCTACCCATTATCACTTTCGACAGGTTTTCCCGTCACTTTGGAGGTGATGTAGTCACCTCAGGGGGGGAATATTGGTGACCCTGGGGGGAATTGAGATGGAAAATGAGATGTATGGATGGATTCCCATAAAGGTCAATTATAAATGGTAGAGGGAACTTGTAAAAGAGTCTTGGGGAAGGTTTATGGCTTCCAATGACTTTGAGTGATCTGTTGAGAGAAGAATACCTACTCAAGACACAATGGAAACCAAGTATACAATACAATATGTTAGGAGGAAAATAAAGTTATTCCTTTTGTACCTAATTGAATAAATAATCAGTGATATATATCACCATATAAAAGATAATAAGAGCTAAAAAATAAGTTCTAAAAGTCTATTTAAGTAAGCAAGAGACAAGCTAGTAAAGACTAGTTTAACTCAAGAATGAAAGAGAAATTCTTTAGCATAAAAGCAAGGTTGTCACAAAAATATTACTGCAGTGATACTTATCATCATTATGGCTATATTAAACCAATATTTATAACATAAAATTCAGCCAATGAAAGTCACTTCAAACTAGCTCAAAAAGTGCGCTAGGGTTAGTAGTTTGTTAGGGAAACATTGTAGCCAATTCCTAGGGTTAGTTTAGGAGTTATCTAGGGTTAGAGGGTTATATTTATGCAGCCCTAATGGATGTAGATTATTTTTGTAACAGAATCAAGTTATAGTGGATGAAAGAGGATGCCTAAATGAGGCAATATAGCCTAGGGATCAAGGAACAATGTCCAAGTGAGAGAACTTCAAAACATCAACTTTTCACATTTACCAATGCAACGTTTTATTTCTCCCATGCAATGACCAGTGCCTTTTATTATGGTTTAATGGGGTCAAAATAAAAGAGATAGAGCTACTACCTCCTTGGGGGTATAAATCCTCTTATTCCCCAAGGAAAGTAATCTAGCTAGGGTTTAAAACTAAGGGGTGTATGCCCTTATACTTCCTTATCAAACCCTTGCAAACAATAATTATATGCTTAAATTTATGGTGGAGATAAAGTATGGGTGTATGCACTTACACTCCCTACCTAGCCTTAGAAAAATCAACCTTGAGCTTGAATTACAAATAATAGCAAAAAGTAAAAAGCCTTACCAATCCAATAGCAACAAGATAAACCACCACAATAGCAAGAAAATGACATCCAAGAGCTAGCACATCATCATCATCAAATCCATAACCAAATAAACACCATGCCATAGCACAAGATAAAAAAAACCTCAAGGGTAGTGAAAATTCCAGTCCTTAGCTCTTCACAATTGAAGAGTTATGATTCAAAATGAGATCTTGTGATCTTTATTTATACAAAATGGAATTCACATAGTTTGTCCACATTATCAGCGGTAAAACATAATATAAGGGGTCCACAACCCTTATCTTACCCCTTGTAACAAAATAATATTTAAAAATTCATGATTTTCACATCAAAAAAACCCTAAAGTAAGGCGTCACCCTTCTAGGGTGACGTTTTGGCACTTTTAGGTCAAACGTTGAGTTGGAGATGATTGAGTTAGGCCTCCAAAGGCCATGTGTCTTGGATCCAACCTTTTATTCCATGATACAAGGGTTCCTTCCTTCAAAACGTGCCATGTATACTTATCACCACCTCAATCCCCTCAAGCATGACGTTAATCCCCTTAAGGTGATGTTTTAGGCCTCTAAAGAAAATCATTTGTCTTGTGAGGGCTCGGTGAGGTTTTCCAAGGTGTCATCTAGGATTTCAAAGGAAATTCATCATGATCTGACATGCAGTCCCTTGGCATCCAACCTGTGGGATCCTTTCCCCATGGAATCCCAAGTTAGGCGTGTTCTCCCTAACCTGACCACCAAGAAAGGTCCTGCAAAACAAAAGGGTGTTCCCTCCAAAGATCTCAATTCAAATATATCATGACAAGTGTAAACCACATATAATAATAAAGGCGCCTAAACATGTGCATCAAAACTACCTCATCAAATTAAACAAATGCTCAAAAACCCTATACAATTGACCAAGTTTAAGTATGGGAGGGGTGTCATAAAGGTCCTATTGGGTAGACCAAAACCCTCAAGTAGGGGATGCTACCAAGGATGGTATTTCAAGGTTATGTAGTGGATGATGAGGTTGAAGGGGTTTAGAATTCATATTTCGATGACTTTCATGACATACAAGGGCTCGTATTATCTCATTTATGGGTGTGTTTGTGGAGGGTGTGTGACAACTTCATTTGTGATGCACTTTTTCCATGTCCATGTTCTTTCCATTCATTATTTATTTCATGTTTTAAGGAACGAGTCGAAGGCCATTGTCCTGGCATGGTGTCTAGATAATGATAGTGTCATTCAAAAAAACCTCGTAGAAATAAGAAGGTTAGCTTGTGATGAGACCCCTTTTCTCCCAGTTGTGTAACTAAGAGCCACAACACTATCTTGGTGACCAAATGATGGTAAATTATGTCATACCACTAGATACCCATGATCATGATAGGTTGGCTCATGATGAGACCTTCCATCCTCCAACTAACCCCCTAAGCATTCACTATGATTATTTCTTATGGGTCCCCCATTTCTTATGGAGAATTGTTTCATTTATTTCTCGGGGATCCTTGGGCAAAGCATATGGAAGGTCTATATCTAGGCTTTTAGCCTTTTATCCAATGGAAATCCCTCTGGGCCTTCATCCCCTTCTTCCCAAAAAATGAAGTACATGCCCTTCTTGGGTCACTAAAGTCAAAAGGCCTAGAAGAGGACAATATGATGGGAGTGTTATGAGTGACATATGGTAAGTATGGTCGAAAATGGTACGATAACCCATCAAGAGACCCCCAGTTGCAAACCTTCCCCAATATTGGCCACCTACTAGGAAATCTATGACACTCACCAAGGTGAAACAAGGTCAAAATCATAACATCCAAGCAGGCATTCCATAATAAAAAGTAGTTCAAATACAACATGTTTAAATGCCTTAAATATTAGGGTGATTACTTGCCCAAATACATGACTTGTACCTCATGAAGCAAGGCCCATCTACCTTCCAGAATCTAGCTGGTGTGGTGGATGCACTGACAATGGATCAGAATGTGGTGATAGAGTAGGCTTTTGTATGTGCAAGTGGACACTACTAGTCACGTGGTATCTCGACACTGCATATCTGCAACTTGAGGGCATCAAGACATCATCTCCTTAGTTATCTACAAAATGGGGATAACAATGTCCACTCATCTTCTCTATATTTAACACATCCTCAAGTTTGTATGTCACTGATTGGAATCTTATATACAATCATGAACCTCTACCTAAAAATCTTTCCAACGATATTCTTTGTAATTGTCATTTGATACCTGGAAGTTTCTCCTCAAACAATCAAACTGTCACAAGACATTCTGCAATTATGTCATCAAACCACTTTGTAACTGCCTTCCCAAAATCTCCAAACACTTTATACTAGTCAAAAGATAGTTCTTTGATCTATAGAGTTGTTTCTTAGTCTCCCCCCATTCAATATTCATATTTAATTGGAGTCTCCAATCCGGATGGCTTAGAAAGGTGGAGGAATCCACCCTAATGCGGAGTAATCTTCCTCTTTGTCTATGGATTCATCATCTTCCTGAATTCTGACATCTTCCTCTTTACCTATATATTCATCATGATCTCTTACTATTGCAAATCCAGAGAGTGTGATTTTTGGAATTACTTCATTCACCTGCTCTTCATTTTCCTATTCTTTATTCACCTTTTCTTCATTCACTTGTTCTTGTTTTATTTTTCAAACCTTCGTGCATCTAATATCAATGTATTCTATCATCCTTCTACAATCATGAGCTATGTATCCATAATTGTGGCATTTGTAACATTCAATATTTTGTGGGGCCACATAAACATTCCTTGCTTGACCATTTCTTCCATAAGCTTTGTAATCTACAGCTTATGTCCAATGTTATTACAAGTAAACAATAACCATAAATTAAACATTGATACCTGGAAGTGGATGATCTTCTTTTTCATGTATTCCTTCTGAATTCATGCCTTGGTTGATCACGATCTTCTCTTATGTTGTTTCCTTCACAATGATTGAAGCTTCTTTGATACCTAAAAGTAGAGAGTCTTCTTTGACATATATCTCTTCTTTAATATTCTTCTTGAGTCTTCTCTATTTTTTGAATGTTCTCCTTTGAGGGATCATATTCCTCCCTCTTGATAGGGCCTCTAATGACTTCCGCATAACTCTTATCATTTTCTTCATTCTTCCTTTTTAGTAACCTGTAATATGTTTCTTCAACTTTCCTTACTAGTGGTGTGAAGTTGCATCTTTCTTCAACGTTACAGTTGAGTTTGACAACTTTAACTCTTAATGTGACAACTTCTTCTTTGATCTTCTTCTTTATTCATCACCTGTATCTTCGTGACTTCTTTCATTCTCTTTGCTTCTTCAAGTTAGGTATTCAAGGTGATGATTTCTTCTTCAAGTTTTTTTTCTTATTGACTCAATTATGCTTCAATCTTGTTTAAGTCCTAGGATATTTCCTTAACATGATTTGTCAAAATCTATTCTCTCTTATCTGTTTCCTTTGTTTGTGATACTATTTCATCTTCCAAACATTGTTTCTCTTTCAACTAATCCTTGAGAGTTTCTTCAATCACTTTGGCTTCTTCCAGCTGAGCTCTTATATTCATGATGATCTATTGGGATTCTTCGGAATTATTAGAGTCTTGAGAGTCCTATTTTAGCTTGATCAATTATTCCTCGAAATACTTGGTTTTCTTCCTTTCTCTATTTAGCTCACTTAAAGCATTGATTAGTTCAGCCTCGAGATTCACTGCTCCTTCACAATCTTCTTCTAAATATGTCTGACATGATGAGAATCTTTCTTATCATTCTATCCCTACATATTCTTTAATATGCTCTAGCTCTATGATGTTATGAGATACCTTGGAATAGATATTATGTAGCTTATCCCAAATCTCTTTGGTTGATGAGCATTGTCCCACTTTGACTTTAATTGAATCACATAATCCTTCCAGGATGAAATCCATTGCAATTTTGTTCTCCCTTTTCAATTCCTTCTTTGATGCAGTCTTCAGAGGTTTATTTGTATCGGGGTATCGCTACACAAATGATTCCCAAACATCATACTCGTGTACCAATAAAAGTGTTTTCATTCTTGTGCTCCACATATCATACTTCATACCAATCTGACCATCAAACCACGGTGTTCCACTAACTTTGTATCCATTATCCATGATATCCATTATATTTATTCTAGTGGTTAAATTGTTTGTTGAAGTGCCTTCTCTGATACCAATTGTTGGAATACTGAGAGGGGGGGGTGAATCAGTATGAGTACTTTTACCACTTTCAATCACAATATATAACCTTCAACTTTAACAGCAGTATTCAATAGTTTATCACTTATGCATTCAGTATATTATTGAATCATAAACAGTATAATTCATCAATGCATAATAAACAACCACAGATACACATTACACCATAATTTATGTGGAAACAAAAATGGGAGAAAACCACAGGATGATTTATTATATATATCAAAAATACATTCATAGGAAGCACCAACTGGAAGGAGGCTCCAACTAATCCGAATTATTTTCAGCATGAAAAGAGAGCGGAGATATAATAAAGAAATGGAAAGAGATATATTAGATATACAATAATATAACAGAGATATATCAGATGTATATAAAAAGAGGCACAGATATACAGTAATACACAATTTCTATTAATGAGTGAAATGTACAGAACTGTAAAATTACAAAGTGAAAGACTCGCTAGAATGGTGGAAGCTTATCTTTGAGAAGAGATGAGATGGATATTCTCATTAAAAAGAAGATGATTGTTACAAAGAGCCTCCAAAGGATTTTTTAACATAAATAAAATCCAAAACCCTAACCCCGGAAGATGAAAATCCAACAGTTTTGTGGACCTCGTTTTGGGTAGTTTGGTGTATCAACTTCCCGGGGGCGTAACATTGGCATACGATCTTCGTTTGGGGCACACGATAGCTCGTTGGAAAGGTATCAATGAGGATATTAATTTTGGGGGATCAATAAAATCCTTGCTATATATTTGAGGTGCCTGATCATGAAAAAACATCATTTAGGCCCTCAAAATGGCCCCGAAAGTTTGGGACCCGAAAAACAGCTAAAAATAGTAAGTTGCCAAAAAAATGTTTTGAGCCAGTTGGAATAGGTGGGTTGGCCACCGAGATCCTCCTAGATAAATCCTCCCTCCTTAGGAATCAATGGTCTCTATTGTGTTGATTTCTCGTGGGAGAGAGGAAAGCATTTGTTGAATCTGAATCTTGGTGAGTTGCTTGCCTTCCTGGAGAAGTCGCACTATTTAGCTTGTTCAAGACTGTCACGAACCTGTTACTGAAGGGGTTGAATATGTTCAACCAAACTGTTGTATCTTGTCTTCACTGGGAAGTGTGTAGGTACCATTTTAGGTGAAGAAACAATATATTCTTTCTCTTCTGCAATTTGCTTATGTTGGAAAGAAAGGTCTTGGGCCAAAGATGCAGTGGTTGCAGTGTCCTTATGTTCACCTTTTGAGAAGATTGTGAAGAGACTGAATTTTGCAGTATGAGAGATTACCTTGGGGCACTGTTTTGGTGGGACATTAATTGGAACTACCTTTGGTATCCTGTAGAGATGACCCCGCAGAGTAACCATGACACTACCGGGTCGAGACTCATAAATAGCATGGTGCTTCCACATATATGGTTGGCTCAAAAAAACATCACAGACATCCAAAGGGGAAACATCATATAATACCTCATCCTGGAAGGGTCGAATGCCGTATGATAATCGACACTGTTGGATGACACGGAGATATCATCCCTGGTGAAGCCATCTGATGTTGTATGGTTGCGGGTGTGGTGTTGTCGACAATCCCAATTGTTTGATGAATTATGTTGAGATGAGGTTCTTCTAGATTTCGCTATCAACAATAAAATGCAGCGGGGTCCCCTTCACCCACATCTGTGAATGAAAAATGTGCTCCCCCTCTTCAGGATTTGTTGGTTCTTCTAGTTGAATTGTTGTGGTCGCGACAGTAGCAGTGGGGTATGCGTCGATAATCTGTCTTCTCCAATTATTTTCGGAATCGGATTTTGAATCAGGGTTCGGCTCCTTTTCTTTGATCAGCTACCAATGATTGTTTTGAGAGACATCCATTAGTGTCATTCCAGGGGATTTTTTGGAAATCACACCACTTTCTAGTGTCCTTCTTCATCTTTCTTTTACCCTTCTTTTCCTGTGGATTGGAATAGTTTTTTGTAAGTTGTTTGTTAGGGTTGTCTTTACCATACTTTGGTTGTTGTGGATTTGAAGACCCGAATTCCCATTTTTTATGGTGCCTAAATTTATGTTTGATTTTGATAGCATATCAATAGGCAACTCCCAGTGATGAGATGTCCAGAAAATCCATTTCGGTTTGGATGTACCTATGCAGAGCCCCGCGGTATTTTAGAAATAGATGTCACTCGGAGTCTTTGATACCCATCTTGGTGAGAAAGGTTTGGAAAGTATTTTTGAACTTTGGAACTATTTTTACCCTCTCTTTCCCCAGTGTGTTCCATCTCATGTATTGGTCATCACAAAAAACAACAGGGTAATATTGTTCCTTGACCGCATCCACAAAAAAATCCCAAGTGAGCTCAGCCCCATATATTCCAGACTCCTCTGTGGAGATTTTCTCCTAGTAAGTTTCCTAGCAATTTTTGACATGGGGGGGAGCCTTAAGGAGTGTGAAGGTGATATTTTCCATGTCAAAAAAATTGTGAATAGAGAAATAACCTTCTAGAAAATTTAACCATTTTTCTAGGGCATCTGCATCTACCTCACCTTCAAATATGGGAATATCAAAATTAACTTGTACCTTTAAAGGAGAGGTGCCTCCAAAGTGGTCACTCGATGAATATGCGTCTATTTTTAATGGCAGGTGTTGAAGGATGTGGTAAACATTATCCATCATTTTGTCCCTCTATCGCATGAGAGCTTTCTCAAGCATCAGATTAATAGAATCTTATGCTCCATCATTTTTATTTTCTTCCTCCATGGAGTATTTCTTGGGTGTGTGAGAGCAATTGTACTCAAGAGAGACAAGATTGAGACCCAAATTTTTATAACTCGTACCTCATCGGGGACATGCACTGAAAAATGAACAAGAGCAACCTGCTCTCATACCACTGATCTGGATTATTTTCGGCACGAAATGAGAGCGAAGAGATAATAAATAAATGTACAGATTTATATCATATATCCAATAATATAACAAAGATATATCAGATGTATATAACAAGAGTCACAAATATACAGTAATACACAATTTCTATTAATGGGTGAAATGTACCGAACTGTAAAATTACAGAGTGAAAGACTCGCTAGAATGGTGGAAGCTTATCTCTGAGAAGAGATGTGATGGCTACGCTCATTCGCAAGAATATGATTGTTACAATGAGGCTTCAAAGGCATTTTTAACATAAATAAAATCCAAAACCCTAACCCTGGAAGATGAAAATCCAACAGTTTTTTGGACCCCGTTTTGGGTAGTTTGAAGTATCAACTTCCTGGGGGCATAACTTTGGCATACAATCTTCGTTTGGGGCGCATGATATCTTGTTGGAAAGGTATCAACGAGGAGATACATTTTAGGGGATTGATGAGAGCCTTTGCCTATCATCAACGTGCCTGAATCTCTCGCACTTTGAGAAAACTTTCCTTAAGTGACAGTGGTGCTCTTTATCAGACCTGGAGAAAATCGTGATGTCATCTAGGTAGATCACTACGAACTGGTCTTTTTCTCCTATGAAGGCTATGTCCATGGCTCGCTGAAATGTTGCTCTTGCATTCATCAACCCAAATGGCATTTTGGCATACATGAATGTGCCCCAAGGAGTGGTGAAGGTTTTCTTCTCCCTGTCCTCAGGCATGACTGATATCTGATTATAGCCATAAAACCCATCGATCATGGATATCCTGGATGCACCAGTTACCCTATGTAATATATGTTCCATCTTAGGTAGTGGGTAATTGTCTTTCTTTGAGATTCTATTCAGGTTCCTGAAATCGACACAAACCCTGATTTCTCCACTTTTCTTCCTTAGTGGGACCAAGTTGGCCACCCACTCGGAATATCTCAAGGGGACAATGATTCGTGCATCCAACAACTTTTTAACTTCCTTCTCCATGACAGGAAGCAACATAGGATTTATCTGTCTTAGTTTCTGCCTAAATGGCCTAGCCTCTTCCTTCAACGGGATATTGTGCTCGATGACCGATGTGCCATACGTCTTGAGGTCTTTGTATGTCCATGCAAACACATTGGCGAACTCTCGCAACAACTGCGTATATTCGGCCCTCTGTTCTCTGGTCAAACTGCTTGACAATTTGACGAATCTAGGCTCCTCCTGTGAACCAATGTTGCATTCGGTTGTATCAGCATCCTCGTTTGAGACCTTGCCCTTTACTGGCACATCATTCCCATCGAACAATCTTTCTAAAGGGACAAGTCCTCTCGGAATGTGATTGTTGGGTAGTTGAATGATCTGATGATTAGCGATTTTATTTACAAACTCCTCAGGACGAGGGTCACCTTCCAGGTCGGGATCCTGGTCAATATGCAACACAGAAAATTCGTCAACTAATTGGAGAAACCTTTCGAGTTCAGAATCATCCTCGAACACCTTCCAATGCTTGACATTGTCTGGCACCGAGGGCCTATATCTTATATCAACATCATTTTTTACTATAGGCGGCAGAGGAAATTTGAGCAAACTAGCTGAGACAACTAAAGAATCGGCCAAAGTATTTTCTCCCCTCGGAATGAAAGAAATGTTAAAAGCCAAGAAGAAATTATCAATGAGGTCCCATACTTCATTCCGATAATTTCTGAGCTGGGGATTATGGGCATGATAAGCATTCCTTACCTGCTGAATAATCAACTCAGCATCTCTGAATATGGCTATCTCTTTAATTCCCATTTCCTTTGCGGCCCTCATACCCAGAACAAGAGCTTCATACTCTACCACATTGTTGGTGGCTTCGAACTCCAGATTGTATGATAGGGACACGACTTCTTGACAAGGTGATATGAAAACCACTCCAGCGCCAGCGCCTTCGCTAGAAGAAGCTCCGTCAAAAAACATCTTCCACACAGAGGAGCTTTGAGGGGAAATCAGATGATCAGGGCTAGGATGTTTTCTGATTAGTAAAGAGATTTCAGGGGCATCGGTAAGCTACAGCAAACTAGACCCCAAGTCGTTGTCAAGTGCAAAGATGGGGTGATTGGTAGGGTCTGCTTCATCACTGACAATATAGGCTATATGGGATTCTCTGTATAATCTCCTTTGTTCCCCTCCGAAGACTGGAATGGTGGCGTATGTGAGATCCATCTGTAGTGTCCCTCCTAGTTTTTTGATCCATGATCTAGACAATAGCATACCAAAGTTGGGGGGGACATCGGCTACCACAATATCCATGACCACACTTTTCATGGGCAGCTGAAACAGGGAAACCACCAGGTCTTTGATGACTCCTAGACACTGAACTCTCCTTGAATCGAAAGAATATAAATCATGATAAGTCCTTGTCACCTCCAGTCCCAATTCTTCCATGACTATTTTTGGCATAAGGTTATGGGAAGCCCCTGAATCCATGAGGCAGTTATGCAGCACTTTATCATTTATGTTCAGGAATGTGTAGAAGGGGGGGGGATGAGTCATCTATGTCTTCTACCATGGGGTCTAAGATGACGGTTGTCTTCTCATATTGAAGTTTTACTGAGTCAGAGGGGGGCTGGGGGGACTCGGATTGTAGCAGCTTAGAGAGGGATCTTTTAAAATCTTTGTTTTTAACTAGCTCTGAGAGGGGGACGGGGATTCTGATCTTTTGAATTTCATGTTCAAAATTAAAGGATGGAATGGGATTAGGAGCTTCCCTTACCTCAGTGACAGGTTCTTTGACTACTGGCAAAGCACTCTGAGCTCTTTTCTCTTTAGTAGCAGATGCTGCAGATCTAGTAGGTTTTTCTGCTATGAGAGGCTGGTCTGAGCTGTCAAAGTCTCCTTCTTTCCTTCTCGATCTGAGATTATATCTGTTAGAAGTGTGACCAGCCCTTTGTTCTTTTCCCAACTCATGAATTTGAGCACTCATCAGTGATTCTTCATATGCGGACTGCGTTAAATGGGGAAAAGGGGGAGTTTCTTCAATACAGTGAATTTCAGGGCCAAACTCATCTA
>ML790704.1:87882-100943 GCA_009831015.1 Picea engelmannii
CCTTCGCACTTACTTCATTGCCTCATACTCCCTCCCTCATATTCACCAAATATATCAAGTGTGCTCACATAGAAGATATTCAATACAGTTGTGTTTATAAAAATGAGAGGATTCTTGAAGTGTATTTATACTTTTTCTAAGTAACTTCTTTCCTTATCTTTGGGTTATAACTATTTTCCTTATTAATGACTTGTAAAATCTTGTTATAATTGTTTAGGGGCTTCTTAACCATCCTTCGGGGCTTCCAACTTCATGAACTCATAACTCCTCAACAATGAGGAACTACGTGGCGTACCACCTACTGTTGGAAACACCATGACGAGGACTATCCATCTATGGGTGTGTTAATTGCATTTACATTGTCCTTCATGTATGTATTCCTCAAACAAATTCAGGCTTCATGAATACACCTCTGGGACTTCTTGTAGACTTCTTCAAATTCACCCATCACATTTGTTGACATCAATGAAAACCAACTTACCAACAGTCCCTTGGATTTACTAGTCATTATTATGGCTAGCAATTGAGTCACCTTCCATCCAAATATTTCAAGTTAAAGTAGGGTATCCTATGAGTTTTTTCTTGGAAACTATATATATATATATATATATATATACCATCCTAAAGGGTTAACCCAACTGGTTGTTTCCAATGTTGATGGGAATATGTGTAGTTCTATGTTGGTAGGTACCTAATTGAATCCCCCTAGGTGAAGCACACTATTCTACGCCAACAGGTTTACTAGGGATGCCATCCATGAATTTGAGGAAGCATCCCTTAGGTTTCCTGGTGAGGTTTTTGTTTTCCTTGGATATCTATCTATCTATCTATAGTGGTTAGCTCAATTGGTTTGAAAAACTTGTTTCAAGGTAAAGTTCGATATGAGGTCTTTGGTTCTAGTTTGGTTGAGGTTCAACTATAGCTTAATCATGTTGGGTTACAAATCATTATTGTGGTTGCAAGTTGAGTTTCCCTCCATCTATATATTATGGGAAAGAGGGGAGATTTGATAATCTTGCAAGGTTTTCTTTGGAAAATATAGATAGATATATAGATACAAATAAGCTCATAACCCAATTCAAATAAACATAAATAATACTTGTGAAGCATGGTGTTAATGCACCACTTTTATCATTTTACGACACTTAGTGTTTTTGGTCGAATACATCCCCAATCATTCCAAATATATATTGTGACCTCAAGAACTTTATTTATGTAACTTAAAACATAGGAGGATAGACCGATTTTACAATAAAAACCAAGTCAAACCCCATAGAGTTATTAGTTTGACTAGTGAGAGATCGTGTTCTTATCTCTTTATTATATGCACAATCATGTGCTTAATCCTTCAAAAAGTGTGTGGACCTTGTTCAAGCATGAATTTAGCAAAATATGTGGCCGGTTTATGAGGAAATAACATCAACGCAATGCTTGGTCAGAGGATGACCATTCCAATTGAACTAACCCATTGAATTGATTAGTACTTGGTCATTCTTGGAGTTATTTCATTCACATGGAAAGGAGATCTCCATTCAAGCTCCAAATTTATCTATAAATAGAGGCCTCTCTCCTCCATTTTTAGAAGCTCAATATTTATAGTATTATGTTGCCAAATTTCTTCAATGAATGAAGTGCCCACTTGCACCAATCCTTCTCTTAATCCCTCATATTGTTATGTTGAAAAATTTTCCCCTCCATATAACCATTTCATAGAAGGTTACATACTCAAAATTGTTGTTGAAATAGAGAGAAAGTGATAATTCTATAAAGAATCCCCCAAGGAGATAATATTTGAGGTTTCCTTCAATACTCCCCAAGGTGATGTTCTCTTGTTGTTTCATAGCTTTTCATTGGTGATAATACAAAAATCGTATCTTCTTTCGCCCCAAATAGATTTTCATTTGGTAGTAATTATTTTCAATGGGTTTTTGAGATAACTTGGAGTATAACTCGTCATTAGTGGGAAATAGTAGGATTTGTTTTCTTGTTGTGATGTGTAGGACCATTGAGAGGTCGAATATAAATATAGATCTTCCTCCTCTTTCTCAACATCAAGGATCCTAACTCTGCAAGGAGCTCCCCAAGATTTACTTCACTTTTCCACTTGAGTTCTCTTTAATTAAGTTTGTTTAATTGCATGGGGAAGAGAATGTTAAAGTAGTTTGATTGTTTCTTTTTTCTTTTGATTGCATCGACAAACCAACCCATTATTGAGGGATAGTTTGGTCCCACTATGCACAAATTTCCTGCCAGTATAATGGTGACCATACTAGACATGAGTGCACAAACTCTTCCTCAGTTGGATTTAGGACCTTATATTTGAATTTTGATGGTTTATGGCATTTAATATCATAGGTTAGATTGCAAACTTTGTCTGTCTCACTATTGTGAGGCCTTTATTTTTAAAAATCTGCATTTTTACCTCTTATAGAAAAACACGTTATTGTTTTCCCTACTTCATGTTGCTACATATTTCCCCTAGGGAAAGTGGAAAGGTTGTACTCAGGACCCCATTCATAGGTTTTCACTCCCCTAGTCATGTTGTTGTGCTTCTTTCACCTTTTCACATATAGGTGTATCAGTGTCATGGTCTTTTGGGATTTTCTTGCTTGAAGAGTCATCATATCATATTTCCATTTTTTCTCCTTATTTCTACTTGGGTAATGATCTGTTATTGATTGTTGTACCTAATATTTTTCACATGATTAAAAAAAACTAAAAAGGAAAATAGAAGATTCATATCTTTGTTTCAATGCATGTTTCATTTAGGTAATTTGTTTTTCAGAAACTCTTAAGTTCAATAATCACATCTCACATTTTTCACAGAAAAATTATCATATTAATCAATAAACCTTTAAAATCAACCACTTAGATAATCTCTTAAATCAACGATTTCCTGAAACTCACTAGCTTATGACCCCTACAACAACATTGATTCACAAGAGTGTGTACAAAACATAGAGCTAGTTAATCTCATTTAAAAAACACCAACATTCACTTTAGGTGTAGGTACTTGGTTGTCATAGTTGTGCATTAAGCACGCCAAGGCCCTCAAAACATGAGACTAGACATTGAATAGTGAATAGGATAATTTATTTAGTATTGAGAGTGGTTTTGGGGACACACCTCTTACCAAGGTGTTAAATATTAGGTCAAGTTGTGGAATTGTGGGATCCCCACACCACACCAAAGCAATGGGTGATAATATTTAAAATGGGTGCACTTTACCCATGAATCTACACCCGTCAGGACATTTATTGTGAGTAGGCATCTTAGTGACCAATTCTAGGGATTCCACCTAGGGGACTTTCTTGTGGGATTTGTGAATAGTATTTAAGAAAGATAATGCATCCCCTCCATGGCCCCCCTTGTATTTCATCTCCTTGGGAGGTTACCTGGTGGGGTAATTATAATGCATCTCTTACATACCTTAACTTGGATTAAACCCCCGGAGGAGGCTCATTTGAAAGGCTCCTTTGATCGTGTGTTTGCTTGGGCCTCGATAGTGGGTCTTTGGAGTGTTTTTATTGAATTACCTTTGATCATCATTGGGAACCTTATTTCACAAAACCATATTTATCAACATTGAAAATATCTTGGAATCTCGCTTGTTAACATTTGAAACATCACATTGAGACCATGTTGTTACCATTGGAGACATCACTCTAGCACCGCATTTGCAAAACACATTTTTTAAGGAAATAGTTGATTTCATTTAAAACCAAAGCTTTAGGAATCTTGAAATTACAGCAAAGCCTTATCAACCTATGCATTCCCAAGATCCTTGGTATACCTCCTTTGTGTGGAGGTATCCCAACTCATTTTGTGCAATCATATAACACTATTGTAAGAACCACAATCATGGCTAATACAAATCCCAATCCTACTCCTTCTTGGGTTTTATCATTCATGGTTATCCTTAACATGTTGGATTTAAAAATTCTTATAAGTGACCCTATTATGAATTATCTATCCGAGTCATATATGCCTATCGAGTTGTTAGCATACATACCTAAATTCGAAGGTAGAGTTATAGAAGACCCCATAAACCATGTTATGACTTTTCAAGTCAGATGTTCATATAACAACATAATTATGGACTCAATCAGTCTCAGGTTCTTCCATGCACCCACATGGGAATAGAATGCAATGGTTTGTTGATCTTCCCACCAACACATACATCACTTGTGAGTCTATAGCCAACATCCTTTTGAATTTTTTTAATTACCTTTCTGAAATGAAATTGAATTTGAAATCCTCACTACTTGTTTCCAAACCACTTCCACTCACATCATGTACCATATTCATGAGTGGAAATGAAGGAGGAGATTGTGTAAAATCATCCTAAGTGACGAATGCATCAATTGGTTTTTGAAATATCTCCTTCCCGACATTGCTAAAAAGGTGACTACATGTATCCAAACAAAAGAAGATGTGATCTTGAAGGCCCAACAATTTGATGTCATTTATTTTCAATCATTTCATTTTCCTAGCACCCCTAGGTATTCTTTAAATGAACTAACTTCAATGTTAATGGAATCACATGTTGTGGAAGTTATCATAGGTTCAATGTAATCACAATTGAATCAGTTTGGTAACCTATCTTTATCCAACAATTTTATCCTTTATGAAAATCATTATGGAGGGGAAATCACCTCTTATGGAGGATAGAGTACCTCCTATGGAGGAACTATCACCTCTTATGGGGGACCTAGTAATCCTTATAGTGGCCCAATTACTTCTTATGGGGGGTAAAACATTTTTGTCATATGTCCAACATCTCATGACCCATATTATCCCTACAATCAAGGTGTTAATCATGCATCTATGTCATACCAAGGATGATTCTTCCTTCCTGACCCATTTCCACCATTAAATGTTGATTTGATCCCCCCTTCTATTCCCTACTTTGTCAACTATTGGCACAAAAAAACCACCAAATCCAACCCAACACATAGCACAAAACCATGTTAAGAAGAAGAAAGGTAATAATGACAATTGTAACAACAACAATCGAAACCAATGGCAAGGGGGGAATCAATCAAATCACCCTAAAAATGTTTGGGGAAACAACAAAAATGCCGATAAAAACCAACCCAATCACAACCAACCTAGGAAAGGACATTCCAACAAACTTTGAACTTCTCATCACTACATAATTTTTCAGACCTATAGTGATTACACCCATTATGTCTTTACCTCATAGAACTCCAATGCTTGCAAAACTAGATTCCCAATAGGAACAACAATCCCCCAAAAAGGAATTCTCCCTAACCATAGGGGATTTTGAATCATCATCAACAAATTGCATTGCACAATCTATTTATCCAACAAAAATTAGTTGCAAATGACTAGGATGCTCCATAAACTTCCACTTCTCCTAGCTTGTTGCAAGGAGGTGATCCCTTATATAAACATGTTTACATGTCATCTAATTGTGTAAATATTCAAACTAGCAATTGCACACATGAATCAATTCACCCATAATATTCCAACAAGGAAATGTTTAGCTATCTTCTAGTGTCCCTTTACTAATTCCTCGAGCATAGGTCAACTCCACCCCTTGTGTGCCCAATATTCCTCTATGGAGGACCAAACACAATACCATGCTAAATTTTCTCATAGTTCTAATATCATGGAATATTTGGCCCAATCTCCTTCAATCCTATCAACATTAGGGGTTCTGCAAACCTTCTCTTCCAAAAGAAAGAATTTATTGACCACTATAGAAAGGGTATGTCCTTTCGATTCTAGGTTAATTACCTTTGACTAGGAAAATGTGGAACCACAACTCTCCCTTAGGTTGCGTTAAAAATCCCTATCATTATCAAAAAAAAAAAAAAATCTATAGGTGCATCATGGATGAGGAAAATTCCACCCACCTTATATATTCTGTGATTTGGAAAACTTTAGGGTCACTATCACCTTACAAGCCTTTGATGAAAGGACTTTCCAACCTCAAGAGCCTTTCCAACTTCAAGTAATTTTACCCAACCTCTCCATTGAGGTAGTTGGGAAAACACTCTTGATTAATATAGAATTATTGACACCCCATTGTATTACAATGTGATTCTAGGGTGTAGTTGTATGTATTCTATGAAGGTGGTTACCTGCTCTATTTTTTATCTCATACAATTTATCCTCGTGAAGGAAAAAATTTCACAATCAACCAATTCACATATTATGAGCCCCATCTTACTTCCAATATAGACAAAACAAATTCCTACATATGTGGTACTCATTCCATCCCATATTTGGTGGATGTGGGCCAGGACATATTCAAGGAATCATCTCTACTTGGGGTCTACCATGGATATCCTCACCAAGTTAATTGTATGTGTTTGTCCCCCATATACATGATTTTCTCCTTCATTAAAGAAAATTGTATCCCATCTATGAGGCTTTCCCTTGATGTAGGAATAAAAACTTGTCATACAATAGATTCATCCATCTCCCAAAATTCCTTGATGGCATTATTCATTTTTTTTTCCCTCTACTACTCATGTCTTCAACTCTGACAAAGACATCTTAGAGGCCATGGTTATGCTTGATGTTCCTTGGGATTTTCACCATCAACATTTCCACCACACCAGGCATTGTTGAAAACATTCTTCTTAGAGTAACATGAAATTTGAAGGAAATTGCTTGTTATAAAGATTTGTTCCTAGAATTTCACAATGATTTTTATTGGTCTTATGAGGAAAATTTGGGCATGGATCCCAACATGGTTGAATTCCATCTCAACACCTAGCTTGATCAACAGCCTACTTGAAAAAAGAGGAGACTTGTTCACCTAATAAAAGGCCCCAACTATCAAAGCTAATATTGATCAACTTTCAATCATGACCAACTTTATTTACCCCATTACCTACACCTCAATATCCAATCCTATCTTGACCAACAAAAAAAGGGGACCCTCAAGTTATGTACTAAATTTCAAGACCTCAACAAGGTATGCCAAAAAGAAATTGTTCTCTTCCCTTTTGTTGACTAGGTTATCAATGCATGTTTCGCACATCAAGTCCTATCCTTCATGGAGGAATATTGAGGTTATAATAAGATTAATATCCATTTTTGGTACTTTCTTAGTGGAAAAATCATAGCCATGGACTTTTTAGACCCATTTTAGGGGTATGCCCTATTTTGGTGATTTGGGGTCCCGAAACGTTTGCAACCTGTTTGGGGCCTTAAACAAACATTTTTAGAGTCAAAAATTGGTTAACAAAGTTCCCAACCCTCATAGGTTAAGTTATACTTATTGAGATATTTCCAATGGCACATAGTTCACATCAATCAAATTTCATATGAGGAAGTTATGCTAGCGCTCGCAAGTTGACCTATGCTTTGAACACTATATTACCGAGTGGATTCAACATCAAATCCCATTACTCTCACATGTGTAGCTAGTCATTTGTGGACTTTCAAGAAGATTCTAGAGGTTCCAAGTCCTTAACCCTAATCAGAAGTTGACGTAATCAAAACCCTAACCCTAACCTTAACCCTGGACAATTATCAAAACATGTTAAAAATTGGGCCAGTGGGAAAGGAAGGGGTTCCATTCCTATTGAATTAATTTGTTTTTTCATAGTAGAGCAGAGCAAAGGAGTGGGATATTATAAGCATCACAAAGGAAGTATAAGACCTTGTAGTAGTCATTCAGGGACATTCTCTATTGCAGCTTCATAGTAAGTCTATATTTCTTTCTATTCACATCCCATTTCTTAGAATAAAAGAGCAAGGCATAGTCCTCACCTTATAGGTGGGTTTCTCAAAGTATATCTTGTATTAATTATGTGTATGGTGTGGTATTTATTTTTTTGGATTCATTTATTGCAATTTTAGTTCATCTTAGCGATTTCATCATTATGCTTGTAATATTAAGTTATAATAATTATTGAACACTACATAATAGATGATAACCTTGCAGTATTTTGCAAAAGTTGGTAAACATTGTTGTGGTGAAGTATCAAGTGGAATAACCATGGCAATTTACAAATTGTATTAGTATCAAAACAAGTTCCATAGATGGATTCTATATTCAATTCTAGTTTTCAAGATAGCATTGTAGTAGAGGATCTAGTGAATAAGCTTGGATTGGAAGTTCATGACCATCCTTGGCCATATTGACTAGGATGGATAAATAAGTATCTAGAGATTAGGGTCACTAAGTAGTGCAAGATCAAATTTTTTATAAGTGCAAACTACATTAACAAAGGGGAGCTATATGTGGTGCAACTTGATGTATTTGGTGTAGTGTTTGGAATCCCCTACATGTACATGAGGGATGTGATCTTCATGGGAAGTCTATCATAATCAATGCACACAAGTATAAATCCATGATCTCTATCAAGTTCCAACCAAGTAAAGAAATTGAATAGCTCAAGTAGGAATTTCATATTGCTAGACTTCTTGAAACAAAATCAGCAAGAAGATGAATCAATGAAAGTAAAGGCATCCTTAGAGGGATGTACCAAAGTGCAGAAACACTAGTTGGATGATCTTTTATAGGCATACAGATAATTGTTCTAAGAACATAAAGGTTTACCACCTAATATGGAAGTGGAGGATGAGGTACAATTGTTTCTCTCTCCATTTCCAAACATAGCATTATATAGAGACCCATACTGGAAGAAGATGAAGGGGAGGAATAGTGGAAGAAACAACTAGAGCAAGGAGTAATTTGACCAAGTACCTCACCTTGTGATTCACTTATCATCATAGTGTAGAAGAAGGATTGGATTTAGAGAATCTCTATCAACTACAAATATCTAAGTAATATCAACCTCGAGAATTGTGGACTTGCTAGATCAAGTGTAGCATGCCAAGTACTTCACCATGCTAGATCTCAACTTGGGGTACTACCAAGTACAAGTAAAATAATAAGACCCCTGGAAGACCACCTTCAAGATGAGGCAAGTTTTATATCAATGGTCGGTGATTCCTTTTGGTTTATGTAATGTACCAACTATATTTATGCATTTAATGAATAATATATTGTGTCCCTTTATAGACTCATTTGTATTAGCATACTTGGATGAAATATTAATTGTTAGCTCTACCTAGGAAGAGAATATCTCACATCTCATGTAGGTGTTAGAGACCCTAAAAAATAATCAACTATTGGCAAACCTTAAAAAAAATTGAATTTGTCTAGAAGTGCTTTGTGTACTTAGGGTATGCGATTGGTGCAAGGTATTTATTATTGCAGCTATGTGAGACATTCTCCAGGACACAAACCTAAGAGAGAGAACCTGAGAGGGGTGTGTGGTTATTATCTGAGATAGATATGGAACATAGAGATGGCCTCCTCCTTACAGAGAGTTGAGAATAACTCTAGATGATTCTCTTATGTAACGCAGTGAGAAAGGATATCTGCAAAGTTAGACATGCATGTGGTTGAGCACAAGGTAAACATGTGAAATCCCAAAGTGTTGGGTGCATCGTCATGAGACAAAAATGAAGATGATGTATTAGCCTCCTCTAAGTAGAGAGTTGATGATAAACTCCATATGACTCTCTTGTGTAATGCAGTGGGAAAGAAGATATGTTGAGTGGACATGCATGTGGATGAGCACAGGTGAACGTGATCCTAGTGGATGAGCACTAGTGAAGAAGTGGTTCTTCTGTGTAATGCAGTGAGCCAGAGATATGGACATCCCTATGGATGTGCCCCTAGTGGATGAGCACTACTGGGTGTATAAGATCCCTTGCTATATTTTTCAAGATTCAGACTTTCCTATAACCCTAATTGTAATGTAAAGGGTACAGGTCAGCCCCACCTTATTATGATAGATAATTAATGTAAAAGAAAATTAATATGGTTATTATTAATTATATTGTGAGTTAGTGAGTTTGGCCTTGTTGTGCCAATATACACTTATGTTGACAGGTTCAGTCTAGTATAAGTAAAGGTAAATTCCCCATTGATGAATCATATCTTTTGTGGGAGTTTGGAAATTTCAGCAAGTACACCTTCTTGGGAAAAGTGTGCACCTCACTTGGGTGCTAGTCTTCTAGGGTTTGCAACCACCCTCTTGTGTGCTAGGTTTTCTTGGTGGTGAAGGTATTTCTCTTGAAGAATATAGCAAAGGATTGGTTGGGTTTTCTTCCCTTGTTGGGAAGGGTTTCCCAAGATACTTCTTGTGTACTTGTGCATGGTGTTTCTTCTTGTGATCTTGATTGTTGCAACAAATTGTCTATTGTTTAAGTAAAATTCTAAAATGGAATGAACTTCATGCTTAAGCCTAGATTATTGAAAAATAAACATGGTATCAGAGCATAGGTCTTGAATAACCCATTACACAAGCATCTACCAGTCTCCTCTCTTTTTCTGCAGAACCGTACGGCCCTCTTAGGGTTTCCAAAAAATTTGTACGGCCCTCCTTTATTAGATGTTTTAGTGCTTAATACTTGAATTTTGGGGATAATTTTGGCATAGGAGAGTAATTCATCCTCCAGTGCACCTCCAGAGACTCTCAGAGTGAAATTATGAGCATTTTGAAATTTTGGCCCTAGGGTTTCGTTAATTTTTGCAGAAAATTTAGAATTAGGGTTTATGCAACTCATTGAAGGAGCTCTTCAGCTCACTAGTGTTCTCCTATCTTTCAAAGTCTTATTTTTGGTAGTCATAAATCCAACATAACCTAAAAGTGCTATCCTAGCCTAGTCGTTAGGTTTCCTGGTCCAGTTGACAAGGGTTTGTGAAGAATCTAAAAATATGATGAACAAGACTATGATGGAAGATAAGCTTGATGGATCAAGAAACTTCAAGTTCTTGTAAGACAAGACTTCAAAGGAAGGATTATTTTGGGTGATACAAAAAGGTGACACTGTGACTACCCTCTTCATGAAGATGTCAAGAGGACAGAGATCATCCAAGTGCCATTGGAGAAATCATATCAACACCCTCAGGTATGCACTTGCATATATATTATTTGTATCATTGTCTTGAGGGAAATTGCAGGAGGAAGGAACCTTTTGTTGAAGTCATGGATCCAAATGGATCTCAGTGCTTTCAGAGGAACAACACATTGGAAGGGAAGACTCCAGGTTTGATTTTTGTAATTTTCATTCCTCTAACCTATATTTCTAAAGTTTTCTACATTACAAGTAGGTGTTGTAGCTGTGAAAACAATACTTAAATTGTTTTGATTCTAGAGATGTACTCATTATTCTCCTTTCGGAGATATTCTTGTTTTGGTTCCTCTTGTTTTCTTGTTCCAGATAGGTTAACAACAAAGGAAGATGTTTATCCTTCAGAGGGATTCAATTGACTCAGAGGGAGTCAAAACTATTTGAGAAAGAGGAAGAATAGAACCATTATTGAAGAAACCAATGCAATAATGCATGATCGGAATCTTTCTATGATTCTATGGGCAAAAGAATTCATGACACAGTATATGTTCAGAACAAGAGTCTTCACCAGAATTTTAAAAACATAACTCCCGAAGAAGCCTTCACCGAAGTGAAGCCTAATATTGAACACTTCAGGATATTTGGGTGCCTAGTGTATTTTCATGTACACAAAGAGAAGAGGTCCAAGCTAGACCCTTTAGGGAGAAAGGATACGTTTATGGGATAACAGTGAATCTTCGAAGACATTCCAATTCGACATCCTTGGTCAGAGACAGATTGAGACAAGAAGATTATTTTTTCCTTGAAGAAGAGATAGCCTTTCAAAGATCCATACAATATCAGATGGATATTGACAGTGATACAATACCTTCTCCCCCTCCAGTAGTTCAGAGGGAGACAGACATTATTCCAGTTAATCCAGTTTCTCCAGTTGATATGTTCAGAGATATTGCAGTAGGTCATAAAAGGCCTACCTAGGCTCACTCTGCAGGAAATAGAGAAATATGAAAGCCTCTCAAGGCACATCCCGAGAAATCAAAAGATATTTTCGAGCTATCCTTCAGTCATGAGCCACTTCATTGATTATGAGCCTCCTTGTCTTGGAGAAGCAACAAGAGAACAGGTATGGAAAGATGTCATAATAGAAGAATACTAGTATATCTTAAAGAATGATGTATAAGATATTGTTCAAAGACCAGAAGGGAAGTTTGTGGTGACTTCCAATTGGATCTATAAGATCAAGCATGCAGCTGATGGAAGTGTCGATAAATACAAAGAGAGATCTATAGCCAAAGGATTCTCACAAACAGAGGGAGTTTTCTATGATGAGGCGCTTGATGCAGTCATCTCGTTACACTTCCATCCGTACTACCATCCATGAGTTGGAAACTATATCAGATGAATGGATTCTTGATAATTTTGGGTTTCGGCACGAGTGTTGTTGATCCAAACCTATATTATTATAGTGTTGGTAACGAGAGTCTGATTTTGATGACTTATTTAAAAATCCTTGTTGTTGAAAACAAGTAAGCCTTGACTTATGATTTCAAGATGAAGGATTTGAGTATGATTCTCTACTTCTTGGAAGTATGGCAGAGAACCAATGAGATTTTCCTAAGTTAAGGAAAATATACAATGAGAATATTAAAGAAGTTCAATATGACAGAATACAAAAACACCGTGATAGATTTCAAGAAAATGAATGATGATGATTCGGATGATATTGATCCATAACTGATTGGATCATTGATGTATCTGGTTAACACCATACCTAATTCATGCTATGCAGTGAATATGCATAGCCAATCCATGACCTAGCCAAGACAAACTCACTGGAGAACAGTAAAGCATGTATTGAGATATACCCGAGGCACAATTTGATATGGTCTAAGATATGCCTCCAAGTGTGAAATTGATTTTGCAAGAATATGCCTATGAAGATTGAGTAGAGAGTACAGTCGACCGGAAGAACACATTTGGTTATTGTCTTACCGTGAAGTTTGTCATGGTTTCCTAATGCAACAAAAAACAAAACTCTGTGGCCTTGAGTACCACAGAAGAAAAGTATATAGCATCGAGTGTGCGAAGCAATGTGGCTTCACAAACTTCTGACAGATTTACTTGATCATGAGACAGATTCTATGATGATAACAAGAACCATTGATAAAACTATTTGAGAACCCAATATTGCTTGATGGATCGAAACA
>ML790704.1:125240-136397 GCA_009831015.1 Picea engelmannii
AGACTTGCAAAACTTGAACCTCGCCGGAATAGCATAACCACGCAAAATGGCACTTCGCCACGGCAAAGCTATATGACCGTTGGAGGCGTCCCAGCCGTTAGAATGATGCTCTGGAATGGCGAGAAACGCAGTTATTGACGAAAAGATCGCCATTGGACCATTGGGACCGCGCCACAACGGTCCAATCTGTATTGATTGAGGTATTCCGACCCGTTGGAGGAATTTGTTACGACGTTGCTTATTTAACCCGTCGGATGTTGCACTGGGACCACTTTTTGCAAACTGTGATTATCCGAGCTAACAGAGAATTGATTGCATACCGCGTTGTCTTATCTAGACCTTGTTGTTTGTTTGATTACCTTGTCTGTCTATTCGCCTACTCGATCTCCTTGATTACAAGTGTGAATGTCGGGCAAGCATAGCATGCTAGAGAAGTCTGTGGAGGAGATTTTGATCGACCTCATGGCTGAGAAAGTCATGTCTATAGGAATACAGGCATCGTCAACTGGCAGATTGCAAGCATCCCCATCGACTAGACGGCATTCTGGACGCGCTGCTAAGAAACGAAGCAAACACCGTGATGATATGGCTAACGTGAAGCAGATCCCATCGGTCTTGCCATACTACATACCGCCTTTGGCTGGTGCAGTTAGCCGTGACAGTGTCCCGCGTGATTTTGAATACACATTGATCACTGTGTACCTCCCAAAGGGGATACGCGCAGTTGGACCCCAATTGGGACTGATCCCAGCTCTCAAGATCAGTGACTTCAACCTTGAAGACAGGAAGAACTATGCGATCCTCACGCCGCATAGGTACCTGATGAAGACCACTGGGAAGAAGCCCAAGATAGTTCCCCAGCCATGGATTAAGGAGCTCACACGATCAACGATCTTGAACGTGATAAAGATCCCTCACTTCGGCTGACATCAAGAGGTTAACACTTGCGTTAAACTCCTCTTGTCGTGCTATCATGGAGGTTATCTTTGGCTAGATAGGTGCATCACTGTGGATCCGGCGTTGATCCACCTGATCACTAGATTGAGCATGCAGGGACCGGACCCTCAGCAATTCTACCCAGGGAAGGTTGCAGATCTCTCCCTGACATAGCGTATAAAGGAAGACTATGGCGATGTAGAGAAGGGAAATTCAGGCTACAAGGTAGCCTCTATCCAGGATGGCGCAGTGCGTCTTGCTTGCCAATTGATCATTGGCAAGCTCGTCAGAAAGAACCGGCCAACACAAGTCACAAGGTTCATAGTGGACCTCGCAGGGAAGTGCGTAGAAAGAATGCAGATGAACTAAGCGAGTTACCTCGTCAACGATTTGGAGGAATTTCGTGAAGCATAAGATTAAGGGTATGAGTTTCACTTTAGTTGGCTACTGATATTGATCGCATTTGTCGCTTGGAAAATGCTGGAAGGAGTAGTCTTCCCATAAGTCGAGCCATCAGAGCTGTTGGCCGTGAAGTTTTCCACCTTGTGGTACACGAGCAATATGGTGAAGCAATGGCAATCGAATGTGGTGTTCCACTCTTACTACCTACAACTGAAGCGTGTCATTGAATCATTTCCACGGATGACACCGAATACACTCCATCATTACAGGCCGCTAGCGAAGTTTCGCGCAGACCGACACTCCATCTACATCACTGCGCGCAGGGATGAAAGTAAGGAGGAGTTTTAGTCCTACTATAAATTGACCGATGAAGACATGGCAGAGATCACTCAGGAATGGCCAGAATAATTCCTTGTACCGGTTGAAGATGCAAAACTCTCTGACCCCGATATCATCGGAAGTCCTTTGGTCACCCAAACTAAGTATGATGGACAGAGAAGCGCAAAAAAAAAGAAGAAAAAGGAAGAAGTCCAAGACATAGAAATTGATGAGGAGGACAACGCATCAGATGAAACTAGGCTTGATTCACCTGCAAGAGGAGGAGGAGACGAAGTGAACCAAGACGAAAGAGGGGAAGAAGGAGACAAGCAAGACAAAGGCAAAGATACACCGCCGAAGAATCCCCTCACCATAGTAGAAGCATCACAGAATAGGAAGGTTTCCCCGAAGAAACCTTTGGCAAGAAAGAAGGCTCGCGCCAATAAGCCTCAGTCAAAGAATGTGCTCACAGTGGATGATATTGAGCTCATCATCGCAGTCATAGAGGACACTTCAGAAGACATCTTGCAGAGGCATGGAGCGAAGCAAGAAACACTGTATGAAAGAATAGAGAAGGAGCTCAGAGATATATAGCAAGCTATCCATTCGAGCCATGCAGTGCCTATTGCGCCTTCTTCATCAAAAGTGCAGAATTGGGGGATGAGCCCAACCAATTACGACGATTAGCCGATGCAACCAAGGCTCGACTTCGTCGAGTCCAAGAAGAAAAGGAGCAGGCCATAGAGGCCTTAAAGCAAGAAAAGGAGGAGTTCCTAGAGCAACTTCAAGTTACGCAGAAAGAGAAAAATGAAATTCAGGTGAAATTCAAGCAGAACAATGCGAAGATACAGGAAGAAAAAGACCAACTGCTCGCAGAGCAGATTGCAATCAAGGAGGCAATGACTAAATCACTTCGCTCTGTGTCGGGCTTGGCACAGGAGGAAGAAGAGTCAGCTAAGATACAAGTGGGGAAGCTCGTTGAGGTCGTTCAGCAGCTTCAAGCAAGGGTAATGGAGCTAGAAATCCAAGCAGTGTCAAACACTCTGTAAGAAGTACGCGACCAAAGGGAGGAAGCTGCTAGGAACGCAGTAGAAAGAATCAAGGCACTCACCTCAGAGTGTAAGCAACTAAGTGATCGAAGTGCGCAGACCTATGAGCGTCTTGCAGAAGATCTGGAGCTAAGGAAATTAGAAGCACAGCTCCAAGAGGCGAAGCAGCAGGCGTCCACCGTGCAAACACAGATGAAGCTACTTACTGCAGTCGAGAAGATGAAGAGGTCGCAGGAGCAACACGCAATTCAGCAGCAGGTTACTTCTATTTGGAGCAAAGTCGTGGAGGTGACACAAAGACTCCAGCCGGTGCAGGACGAAGCATGCACACTTTTTGAAGAGATCGAGGGACAAGACTCACTGTTGGAACAGGTGGTTGCAACAGTGGAACGGCACCTGGAAGGGCCTGTCACCGAGCAAGTAATTCAAGAGTTCGTCGAGCACGAAGCTCTAGCGAAGCAGCAAGTCGAGGCAGCTCGAGCTAAGATCGAGGCCTTCGAAGCAGTGTTGCCTAGATCTGAGTGACTCGGGACGAGTCACAGGTGAGTGTTGGGGGACTGTTGGCCCTTGACCAAGTTTTGAGGAAACATTGGTCATGTTTGACCATTTTTGGAACTTCGACAGGCTGGTCGAAGATGGAGCGCCCAGGTGAAGCGGAGATCATGGGATCTCGCTTATTTTGCGGGATTTTTGGGCTTTTAGGGTTTATGTAACGGGTATGGGATGTCATCCCATGGGTTTTACCCATGTTTATGCCTCTTTGTAAATGTATAAATAAGTAGCTAGGCGATGTAAGAGGTACAACGACAATTACTAGAATCGGCTTAGTGCATGACTAGTGGCTTCATGCAAAGTGTATGTTAATACTTGCAGTGTTAAGTGCAAGTGATTGCAAGAGGCTTTGTGCCATTGAGGAGTTGGCTCTGTGCCTTGACCTGATTTTGAGGAAGGTGGATCTGGTGCGTTGCGCGCAGATCACTTGTCCATTACGAAGTTGAGCTCTGTGGCTTTGTGCAAAGGAGCAGATGAATGTAAGGAGATCAAAACCTAATAAAGAGGAAGAAGAGTTGGTGGGTGTAGCCCCACACTGGGGTGAACCACGTATATCATGTGTTGATGTGCTTTGTGCAATGTTGGTGATGTTGTTTATCTAATAGTGTATTGATCTTGATATATGTTAGATATATGTATAGATGCTTAGTGCTTTATTGATGTGAATGAATGTTAAATCTAAGTTGATGCTATGTGCTAAATGATTAGATGTGCTTAATATTGATTTCTACTGCACTGATCTATATTAGGGTTTAACCTATGATGAAAATAAGGTTCAAGAATTAATGCATATTGTTAGCTAAGTGTTTTGTTAAGTATCACATATCTGTATCCCAGCTTGGTTGTAGACACATGAGTCCTGCAACCCCCCCTGCCTCTACCTCGGGTGAGACTTCATCTGCTTCACAGGTGTTGTCGAAAGGGTCGGTAGTTAAGGTTTTTTTGGCGCGTTGTTGAAGCATTGAACCCTAGGTCTGCCCCTCTGTGCCAATAGCCTACATACTCAGTATACCTCTATATATGTGCCATTTACTCGATATTGAGAATGTGGAAAATTTAGAAAATCTAAACTCCATCAAATTTCCATGCTAAATCAAAGAAATGACTGGAAATTCTTACCTCCCATAGAGGACTTAAAACCAAAAGCTAAGGCAAAGTAAACATAAGATATAGTTTTGCAAAAGAAGTCCACAACAACTAGATGGAGCCAGCAAGAAATCTTGTGGGTTGGATTAAAATGATAGCTTCCAAGCAAGGCCAAATGGTACTCCAAGAAGAAGGTAGAGAAATTTTCCTCATCTAATTCAATAAAAGATTTTGGGCACCAAAAGCCTTACAAAATGGGAAGGTATGATTTGAATGGATCACTATATTGAGTTGAAAAATTGGAGCCATGGACTTGTAGGACCCATTTCAGGCGTAGTTCCTAGTATGGTGATTTGGGACTTCCAAACCTCGTTTGGAGCTTAGACAAGCATTTTTGGAGTCAAAAAAAGTGCAAACGATTAGTGCAATCTCAAAGCTTAAAATTTGAAATTGATTAGACAAGTTCAATTCAACATGTCACATGCCCTCTTAATGCACAAAACCACAAAAGACTATGTTTTTGTTGGGGCACAACGCAACAAGAAGCGTTTGAAGAGATGAAGCGTCAAGTTACAACTATTCATGTTCTTGCATTCCTTGACATTCAACAAGCCTTCAAGATCGAGGTGGATGCCCATGGTATAGGCCATCAATGCATGCAGCAAAGCCTCGTTGCATTCCACTTCAAGACCTTTTAAAGCATGGTTTTAAATTGCTTATTATATGACCAAAAATATGTACACATTGGTTTAAGCAATGAAACATTGGCAACATTATTTGCATGGAAAAGATGATATCATTCACAACAACAATAAGCATCCTTAATTCTCTCGAAGATAGCAAGATCCAAAATACACACCACATGAAATGGATTACCTACTTATAACATTGTAACATTTTGGTCAAATATTTGAAAGGAAGCACAAACAAAGTGAAAAAGTTCCTATCACAACTAATGGTTGGATTCATAATGCTTGGGTATTTCTAATGGTTTGACTTCAATGCTTCCAAAGATGCTTCCATGCTAATGTCCAAAATTTGCAGGGATGCATTTATGTGATGTTGAGCTCTGTCACAGCCCTGCTAGATGGAGAGTTCAATGACTTTCTACAAAAGGACAATTCGGTACAAGTTGAACACTATTTGTGTTACTTGCGGAGGTTGCCAATGGTAGTGGTTGTGCAAGGAAAACTATTCCAAAATTTTAAGTACTTTTTAGTGCAAAAGATGACCATGAATTCATGGAGGTATTTCCATCAACCAAAGGTGGAAAAAATGGTACTAGACATTTATAAGAAGTTATCTATTTCAATAGACTTTCTTGAAGGTTTACCAAAAAGAAATAGAAGCAATAATTATCTTTTGGTAGTCATGGTTCCCTTTAGTGAAACAATCAAGATGATACCGTGCAAAAAGAAGAATTCAAAGCATCAAAGTTGTACAATGGTTCTTTAGACGAGTTTGGGTGCACTTTGGTTTTCCATCTTCAACCATCTCTATCCATTATAGTAGGCTTTTCAATGACTTATAGCAAGCACTGTGGGGATTGATGGACACCACACTAAAGAGAAGAGTTCCATCCACAAAGTGATTGATGGTCAGAGGTAATAAATTGCATCATTGTTCAACTAGTCTACATAACTAATCATAAACATTTGAAGACATGGGATGCTAATATCCCATGTGTGTAGCATAGTTACTATAATGCAACACTTGACACCACAAGGACTTGGCATGCATTGGATTTTTGTTGAAACAGCACTATGAATTTTGGGCCCTATCCTCGATTTGATTACAACAAATGATATAAATGCATAAGAGCACACTATAAGATTCATTGACCAATCCAGAACGATTATAATCAAGTTCAAGAAGCTTTGCACATAATTCATAAGAGGCTCAAGGCCATGCACTAGCAAATCAATTTTTTTGTGCATGAAATAAGTTTGGATATACCTTCAGAGGTAACGTCTTAAGGAGAGATGGAGATCAAGCTACTTAGATTAGAGAAGATTGGAAAGAACATGGTCAAGTTAGCCCAAAATTCCCTGCATGGGCATGGCATTCATCCATTGTTCAATGCAAATCACTTAAAGCTCAACAAACCATTGACGTTAAACACTAATGAAGAGGAATTGCTCAGGTTGACTCCTAAAGAGATAACTGTTGAAATTAATGTGCCACTTAAAGCATATATAAGGATACAATGCAAATAGTGAGCATCGGAAGGCTAAGTTTTTCGTACTAGCAAGACATTTATTGGGGACTTACTGTTAATATTATGGTAGTTGTGGGAGGTATTTACCTCCATGTGTAACCTGACGAGAATAGAAGACTCCGGAAAGCAAGAGAAAACCCTAATGAGTTGGCTAATAACTCTAGAAGTCTTGTCGGCTCAAGAAGATAATTTATATTAAATTATTAGCCTCCAAGAGAAGAAGTCGGCCAGAAATAATAATAATACACTGAACAGAGATGTACCCAGAAGGAGAAGTCGGCCCCAGTAAATCTGGCAGAACCACTATAAATACATGGCACCAGTTCTCATTTGACACATCTCAAAATTGCAGAGCAGCAACTGGTGTGCACTGCAGTTCCCAGTTTGGTGCGCACGTGTGAAGGAGAGTTGCAGGTGCAGCTATTGCAGCAACCAATTTTCAGTGTTGGCTTGGACTATCTCTTGGCTAGGGTTTGGACTATCTGATCAACTACTGTTGGTGTGCTATCCTTGGAGGAAGATGTGCTACACCTTGTTTGGCTATCTAGCCTAGGGTTTGCTTCCGGAGTAATTCTCAGTGAAGGTTAAGGTGCTCGGAGGGAGGCTTCGGCCTCTAGTTGGGTGACGAGGGTATCATCAATGGTAAAACGAGCACAATATTCTATATTCTAACAGGTTATGGGCCCACACCTTCTTCATTCAGTGTAAACGCTGGAAGGAAACATAGCCGCTAGGATATTGAGCTTGTTGAGGAACTACCACTAGGGTTACTAGCAGAAGCAGTTTCCAAGACACTACCGCTAGGGTTACTAGCAGGAGCAATTGCAGAAACCCTAAACCTCTTGTTGAGGCACCTTAAGTGAATGGATTGACCTAATCTCCGGATAGATCAATGTGCTCTACCCTAAGCGCATTCCCTGATACTCTCAGCAAGCCAAGACATGAAGATTGAGTTTGTGGTCAAATCTAGGGTTTGACCAAGTCAAAGCAGCCATGACTTATTCTATGAAGTCAGAGAACAAGTTAGATGGAACCTCTAACTTTAGAGCGTGGAAGACAAGGATTGACCTCATCCTTGCCAAGAATAAAGTGTTGGATATCGTGAAAGGAAATATCGTGAAACCAAAGTTTGAAGAAGGAAAAGAGAAAGAACCGCAGAACGTTGCAGCGATGGAGAAGTTCAAAGATCTTGACATCAATTCCATGAGTATCATAGTGGATTCTATAAAAGACCACTTGATACCCTACATCTCCCATCTTGACTCATCGAAGATGTACGATGCCCTAACAAATCTCTTCTCAGTCAAAAACATTGGATAAGTTATGAGTCTGAAGAATGAGCTCCGTGACATGAAGATGAATAATGACGACAGCATAACATCATATTTTGTGAGGATCTCTCAGTTAACAGATCAACTGCAAGCTATTGGAAAGACCATTTCGGAAAAGGAATTGGTGTACATAGTACTCAATGGTCTTCCCAAGACATGGGATGCATTCGCCACAAGCATGAACACAAGGAAGGAGTATCCGACATTTGAAGAACTTTGGACTTGTTATGCTCAAGAAGAATCAAGGATCAATGCAAAAGAGAAACCCCAAAAGAAGTACGACAATCAAACCTTCACAGCAAGATTCAAGAACTTCAGGAACAAAAGGAACTTTGGTTCAAGGAGGAAGTCAAATCAAGAGAAAGACATTTCAGAAGTACAATGCTTCAACTGTCGAAAGTATGGTCACTACAAGAATCATTGTCCCGAGCTAAAGAAAAGGAAGGAGAAACACGAAGCATCAATTTTCGAAGAAAATGAACCTACAAAGAAGACTAAGCAGGATGGAAGAGACTTCTTCTAAAAGGTAACAACACTCTTCTTATACCTTGTACATATCTTGTTTGCATCGTCTCTGTACATATCTTGTATATCTATCTCTTGGAAGATAATGTGTTCCAAGAAGAACTATACCTATGGAAGAACAAACAAGATGAAAATGGATATCATTAGATAATACACATGAAATGATGAAATACAAATCATGTGGAAACTATTAAGCCGAATCAATCATGAAGAGACTTAGAAGAAGCAAAGACAGAAAGAAGTCAACAATCGAGAGGAAATTGGAAAAAGACTTATGACGTTTTTGTAGAAGACAACAAGACGAAAGCGTGGATTCTGTTAGACAAGAGAGCCAATTATATATTGTAGAAGACAATAAGGATGCARATGGAAGCATGGACTCTGTTAGACAAGAGAGCCAATTATATATTGCAGAAGACAATAAGGATGCAGATGGAAGCGTGGACTCTGTTAGACGGAGGGAGCCAATTATATGCACTCTTACATGAAGCAAGGGTTAGGAGGGAGCTAATCCTATGATCCATTGAAAATGATGAAGTATATATCCATGGTAGTAACCATGAAAGACAGTATGTGTTCAGTGCAAGAAGTCTTCCTCGAAGAGAAGTCTTAAAGTATCCCTGGTTGTCCATCCAGATCCGTGACCCTATGATGAAAGGAAGAAGTGGAATCTCTAGGGCATGGAATCTATAAGAAACTCCATGAACCCAAGAGYTAAAGAAAAACATGAAGAAGAACATGAAGATTCCAAGAAAGAAAGAGAAATCAGAACAACCAGTCATTGTATCAAGAATCACAAGATTACCAACCTGATATGAACTCACTAAAAGCAATCAAGCAGAAGAACTGAAAGTCGTGATAAAGAACAGAGTATGAAAGACTTATGAATGAAAGCATTGCGAAACCTAGAACTAGAGGTTCTCCCAGATGGAGGGAGAAGACTATGATGATTACTTGTTCCAGTAAACCAGAGTTATCTCCACATGAGTCATTATATCATCTGCAAGATCCATGAGTTGGAGTTCTACATCAGATGAATACAAAAAAAATGTTCTCCGGAGAAATTGAATAAAGAGCGTATGAAGAGCAATATCAAGACTTTGAGGCATACCAGAAAGAGACCCTTGTATTCAGATAGAAGAAGATAACATGGTGGAAAAACCTCCAGTGCACAGCAGAAGCGTGGTGAAGATTCCCTATAACATCAAGATGATTACTCAGTAGATCAGATCTCGTGATAACAGAAGAAGTACCACATGGATATGTTCCAGTTTTTCCAACAATGATATACTCTATTGTTCAGATCTACATGAAGCCTTCACAGTGCTCTAGACTAAAGTACATTTGAAATCAAGCATTACATTATCCATGATGAAGTCCAGAAAGGAGAAAATAGTTCTCCAATACATAACTCCACAGATGAGCAGATAAGCAGACATTTTGGTAAAGCTTCTATCCAATATGAAAGAGTTTGCGTACTCAAGTTGGAGCTCGTGGAAACAACTTCCTTATTGAAAAAGGAAGAAATGACTCCTAAGTTGGGAGGGAGCATTGAAAATATTATTGAAGACATTCATTGAAAAATAGTCCATCTTTGACAGATGCTTTCATGCTCGAAAAGTGGATTGAAATTTCTGACGGACAGTGACTTCCCATTGTGGTTAACATGGGAAGTAGTCTGATTGATGATGTATCATAGACGACGACTTCCCATTGTGGTTAACATGGGGAGTGGTCTAGGGTAGTCTCTCTTCTTGAGGGTTACTCAAGAACACTAGCCCACCTCGTCGGACAGTGATTTCTCATTGTGGTTAACATGAAGAATGATCCGTTTTGGAGGTTGATGCAGGACAGTCTTTTCCTCTTGTGGTTAACAGAGGAAATGGTCCAGACAGTCATTCCTTAGGGTTTATACATTCTCTCCAAGGTGCACTTTGATTAGTGTAGGAGGAATGGCCCAGGGTGGGGAATGATCCAGGCTCAGCAATCAGGAACAAACATTCCTTAGGGTTTATACATTCTCTCCAGGGTGCACTTTGATTAGTGTAGGAGGAATGGCTCGGGGTGGGGAATGGTCCAGGCTCGGCATTCCTTAGGGTTTATACATTCTCTCCAGGGTGCACTTTGATTAGTGTAGGAAGAATGGTCCAGGGCGAGGAATGGTCCAGGTTCAAAAGACAGGGCAATTATTCTTCCTTGCTTGAGAAGAATAGTCCAGATATCTCATTATCTACTCTGAGGCAGAGATTCTTTCAAAACTCACAGATGTGAGTGAAAGATTGGCCTAGATGATTCAATTTATATCATAACATTGTTTCTATGCAGGTTGCTATCAAATGTTTGTTATGAAGACTGTATGACAGTAGACGTAGACTATTGTGGTGGATATGTTCCACTGCTCGTGACTATACGTTGTTGATCAAGTACTTGTGTGTTACTTGGTGTGGTAGTGTACCACTAGATTGTAGTTATGTACTACTATGGATAGACACAGTTGTGTTCTATTTTTGTTTTGATTGCCTTGAAGACTATCAACGGTTTATTGGAGATAATCATCATCCAGACAAATAATGAACAGAGATTTTCCAAACGGAAAATGGTTCAGAGCAATTTACTCTTCTAGATTATAAGAATGGTTCTTGTATCACTCTATAGTGTGAGTGACTTATCCAGCATCATGTCTGATTACTCAGATGAAGTATGGTTTCGAGAGATGATGTAGCTGATGGTGATGGTGATG
>ML790704.1:136634-153431 GCA_009831015.1 Picea engelmannii
TGGTGCGCACTGCAATTCCTAGTTTGGTGCACACGTGTGAAGGAGAGCTGCAGGTGCAGCTGCTGCAGCAACCAGTTTTCAGTGTTGGCTTGGACTATCTCTTGGCTAGGGTTTGGACTATCTGATCAGCGATTGTTGGTGCGCTATCCTTGGAGGAAGATGAGCTACACCTTGTTTGGCTATCTAGCCTAGGGTTTGCTTCCGAAGTAATTCTCAGTCAAGATTAAGGTGCTCGGAGGGAGACTTCGGCCTATGGTTAGGTGACGAGGGTATCGTCAATGGTAAAACGAGCACAATCTTCTATATTCTAACACTTACAACTCCTAAGCAAGGGCAATCGGTGCCAAGAGGATTTAAAGGCTATAATTTTGTCCATGAAAAGAGAAGTTTAGCCTAGAAAATTGTCTAAACTTTGTGCATGCAATTTTGGTCGTTATATTAAGGTTGCAAAGTGGCACTAAATGCACATTGCAAAAATCAAATTAGATGTGCAACAAAGTAGCAATTTGGTGGTGTCATAAATGCATTCATCTCTCAATCATGCATTTTTAGCACTGCAACACGATCATGCATTTTTTTAGCACTGCAACACGATCATGCATTGTGTGCTTCTGGTTGTAACCAGAACTCAATTCAACATGGGGATGGAGAACTTAGCAAACCAATGTAGAAGACCAGAAAGTCTCGGAAAATCACCATTTTTTCTTTTCATCTTCATGTGGTTTGCATGGTTACATAATTGTATGGTATGAATTAATGAGAAAAGATTTGCTTAATCTTCCCCTCGGCTTTATCATCTATGCCTTATCTTCCAACTATAAAAAGGTCAGCTTAGGGATAATTGAATTGATATTTGTCATAAAGCTTCACGTTATTCAATATCATATTATATGGTCTTTGTTCATTTAATGAATTTGGAATTTTTAGTTGTTGCACATATTATGACACATATGTTTGTTCAATCTAGATTAGGTTATTATTTGTCATGCCATAATTTAGTCCTATGTATGTAAGTTAAGCTCGTAGCAGTTGTGGTTCACTAATAGTTGTGGTTCACTAATTTTGTCAGCATGCCCATTGGATCATGCTTAGAATACACCATTATGACATGATGATCGTTCAGGGTTGAGCATAAACTAATGTTACAATAGGGAAAATGCACAAAATGAAATTATAAAATAGTGAATAACCTTTCAGTCCCAAACAAAGTTCCAATACAAAAGGATGTTTGGAAGGGTGGAGTCATATACAAATCCCTAGATAGGTCGAGTACCCAAAGGATCACAAGATGCACCACGTAAATAAGATACTGTAAAAACTTGTTCCATAAGATATTGTAAAAACTTGCTCCAATTAGAGTGACACACAAGCACAATAAAATATTAAAAAACATAGAATCATAAAGCTAATTAACAAGAAAACGCATGAGATAAACACGAGTAGAAATTAAGATAATACAATGCTCCAATGAATAAATTTGGTTGGAGTTTTAGATCAGCTCTACTCTACTCTAGGATAAATATTCAACAGATTTCACACTGTGCTGGACTAACACATATAAGTACAGATCTCTGCAAGGTAATTCACACACTGCCTGTTCAGTGTGGACCGTGTATTGTACGTAAAAAAAAATTATATTTCCAAAAGGAATATGCGAGCTAGGGTTCTCTGTTTTTCTTATGTACAAAATAACCGGTATGAGCTACATAGAGCTGCACATAGTGAAATTGCACCAATTTCTTATGAAGAAATAACCAAATAAATAAGATTCAAGTTGTTCCATGCAAAAATATATAACAAATTTGAGGTTACGGTGGTGAGCATGACAGTGACTCATTCCTGCACATCGGGTATTTTACCCTCACAGGAAAGACTAAGAGGGCATAAACAACAAGGTGATACAGACCAGAACAAATTTGAAATTGCGTTAGTGACTGTCGTTCCTGCACATCAGGTATTTACCCTCACAGGAAGACTAAGAGGGTATAAAGCAACAAGGTGATACAGACCAGAAATATTTGTTCGTGGAAACAATCACCCACAGAAACAGCAGCTGTCTAAAATTTCAGCTGATATGCAAGAATTGAATGATGAAGTTACACTTCAAGTATCAAGCTCTCCAGGCCTGCCTAAGACCCACAATTTGCCAGGTGTTTTCTGCTAATGTACACCAGACTCCAGAAGCCGAGAGTGGTCATACTCTATTTGCTATATATTCGTTAGTTGGTCAAGATAATATATTTCTTTGGGTGTTACCAAACCCGGTGTAATTTACTCCACTCAACTTCTGCAGCAGTGGTGGCAGCTTTTGTTAAGAGAAAATAATATGTATAAATCCAAGTGCATTTTTAATGCAAAAATGTCAGCACCATTTTTCTAGTGACCCTAGACCTGTGCAACAACATATAAAGGAATTCAATAACACATGAAATCAATTCAATCCCATGCACTGGCAACCTCAGGCCCATGTCCACCATATCCTGCAGCAGATCCATAGGAATTTCTCATATTTCCATAAGAGTTTCCCATGTTTCCATGTGCACCTCCATGATAATCACCCCCTCCCCTGCCTCCTTCTCTTCGATAATCACGGCCCCCAAACCTGCCTCCACCAGCACGACGATTTTTGCCTCCTCCAAATGTAGATCTTGAAGCATAAGCTGACAACCATGAAGGTACCTCTTGGTTTGACTCTTGCATAAGTTCAGCAAGAGACCTAGCTATGTTTGAATTACCTTCATTGAAAAAAGCAGTAGCCAATCCTGATTTACCAGCACGACCAGTACGCCCTATGCGATGCACATAATCATCAATGTCATTTGGCAAATCAAAATTAACAACGTGAGAAACATGTGGAATATCAAGTCCACGAGCAGCAACATCTGTAGCAACAAGAATAGGAGTTGACCCACTCTTGAAAGACCTCAATGCTTGTTCACGCTCCTGCAACACAAGTGCAATATGTATAAAGATAGATATATACAAAGTAAAGATACGGAAAGGATAGACTAAAGCAGTTTAAATTATACAGTCATAAAGTGAGCAGAAAAAAATTACAAACATGTATTGCTCCCAAAAACAGTTTTATCAACTCATAAAGCACAAAGTCACTAACTTGGGACGGAGCAATCTGAAAAAACAAAATTTTCAACTTTGTAACACAATATGAGCATGACGCATACCAACCTGTCTCTTGGGTTGGATAGCATGGAATCAAACCTTGCGAGTAAGAAATTATTCCACCATAGATTTTCTTATCATTTCACCATAATATGATAACTGACTTCAAACCAGAGAGAATATTTGACACAACTAAATGAGACAGCTCCAAGTTCAAAATGCAGACATGTATCAACAGGAATAAAATGTTCTAGCAACTAAAGCAAAAAGAATCATAAAAGGGGCAAACAGACAAATTCGTTTTTTTCATTTGTAAACACAATATAGATGCACAGGTAGTACCAAACTGTCTGATAGGTTAGATTAAGCAAAGTAATCTGTCAGCAAACATTTAGGCAATGCAAGTCTTACCTGTTGGGTTCTGTCTCCATGAATAGTTGTTGCAGGAAACCCATTGGAACACAACCAATATTCCAGTGAATCAGCTCCCTTCTTTGTCTCCACAAAGACCAACGTTAGAGAATGCTGCCAACATTAAATCACCATTCTTAGCATTAAAAATTTTACTTCTCAAGCAATTTCAACAAAACCACCATCCTACCGTGGCGCCCCAATGGCCATACCCCACATCAACCTCAAGTCAATATTTTAAAGATTTGAAACCCAATTGGTATTGTAATGATTGATAACTCATTTTTTGATCTCATTATTGTACAACTCATGGCACATCACCTCCAAAATACACTAGAAAAAATGATGATAAGTATTTTTAGTACAGTTACCTTGCCATGTGTTCCATTATCTTTTTGTGCATGAAGAAGATCCATTAAGTGGCTTCTCTTATCACCTTCATGAACAAATTCAACCCTCTGCATGATAAGATCTGTGCTTGACCCAACCCTTCCAACAGCCAGGAAAATATAATTTGAGAGAAAATCTGCAGCTAGCCTCTGCACACATATCATTTCAAACAATATGACTAAAAATTAGCTTCCATATTACGTGTCAAAATATACTTGGACACCTAGATTTTAAATTACTAGAATCCCTACAGAAAAATAGATGCCTCAACTAGTTCCCCATTCAAAGTGTAGCAATAATTACAAATTTGTTTAACCAAGAGAATGCTCACACAGACCAGATCCCCATCAGAAAGATGTTCAATACAGGCCAGCCAAATTATAAAATAAATGAAGTGAATTTGACATATTCCAACTCCTGAGAGTAAAAATCTAATGGTTCCTCGATGGGACTTCAATATACAATAATAAGAAACCATAATCAAATTACATAAACCATAAGTTCAAATCCATTAAAGAATAAACGTCCAATTCAAAATAAAAGTTTTCAAAGTTCACAACAATTACTCCAAGAATAGTCATATTTCTGAAAATGTCATCTAATTGTTCCAATAAGAACCAAAGAAACTAGTATGCACCACAAACGTTAATTCAACTTGTAACGTACAAATTCAAAGCCTATCAACTATGCTCAAATCTGTTGACAAGACAGGTGGTGCTGGACGTTCATGAAACATTTAAATATTGGTTACAAATACCACTGATCCAACCAAAAGCTACTTGACCCAACAGAAAAGAAAATAAATAAGAGACTTGATATTTGAAAAATTCAAGTATGTAAAATACCTGGATCTCCTTTGGAAATGTAGCACTGAAAAGCATGGTTTGCCTCTGGCCTGGTTTAGGCATGTCCATCTGTTGAACTATTTTACGAATTTGAGGCTCAAAACCCATGTCAAGCATACGATCAGCCTCATCTAGAGCTAGGTACTGTACCACGGACAGTGACACTCTTGCTCTCTCGAGAAGATCCACCAGACGTCCAGGAGTTGCAACAAGAATATCGACGCCCCTCTCGAGGTCTCGCAGCTGTAAAGCAAATTTGATGCAGTAAATATAAAAAAACAGAAAAAACATAAGTATTTCAAATTGTAATTGCTCACTACTTAAAATTTTCAAGAGGAATCACCTCTGGCATTAAATATTCCATACACCATACAATCACACAATGCTAAGGAAACGTTACTAAAAAAATATGGGAAAACCCTTTATAAGGAATTTAGAGAGGAACAGTGGCATAGCTCTGTGGTATGCATGCACATTAGAAAAGGTTATGGGGATAACCAAGTGAAGTCCATCCAACTGTTACAGAGTTACTGTCCATTGTTATAGAATGCTCCTAGAGAAATAAGGGCAAAACCCTTTATAAAGGAACTTAGAGAGGAACAGTTGCCTAGCCCTGTGGTTTGCATTCACATTAGACAAGGTTATGGGGGTAAGCAAATAAAGTAGGTTTAGGAATTATAGCTTTAATGCTCGTATCATGTTATGTTAGTATTTTGACTCAACCGCTGATTGTGATGTCAATTAACAACAATTTCAATGTATATCCTTTGATCTACAAATCAATCAATGAGATATGCTTTTTCATTGAGTTCATTATGTGTCATCTGTCCCTATAATATATGCTGCATTTTCAACCCAAAACAGGATAGTATTAGAGCAATGTTGAAGATGATAGAGGACAAAAATCGAATAAATGAAGGCATGCTGAGGACATAAGAAAGCATTTTGAAGACCATCTGAAGATAAAAACAATTAAATTATCTTGATCTCTTAAGGTTGAACACCGAGAGAATTTCAATTGACTACCATGAAAAAAAAATTGCTAGCTGCTTCTTGCCAATGCAGACACTTTCTTTGCACCAGGCACTGTTTGGAGTTCCTGGATATCATTTTGCTGGAAAAGCACATGCTTTGTTTATTCAAGGAAGAACAAAGAAGACCCCTGTTTGCAAGCCAAAAAAATATTTGTAGTTTGTTGACACCCGTTGGTGAATTACCTGAGACATCTTCTGAACGAAACCCTTGTTTCATGACAAAAATTGAAAAATACTTGATGGGCAGTTTGTTGACACCCATTGGGGAATTACCTGAGACATTTGCTGAACGAAACCCTTTTTTCATGACAAAAAATTGAAAAATACTTAATGGGCACAATCTAAATTGAGGTCAAAGAATATTGATATGTGATGCCTTGGTAGTATGCAATGTTTCGTTTGTTAGCACGGTGTCCTCAAAAGCATATGTAGGTGAAAGAAAATTTATGTACAAAGACACATACAATTTAAAAGTTAATAAACACTCTCTCCTAGAGATTTCATAAAAAGCTCAGAAGAATTTCGAAATGATGTTTAAGGACCGAGTTGAACCCATAAAACATGACTGCATAAAAAATGGAATTATTTAAACCCAGAAAATGTAAGAGCCTGTTTTAAGATCAGACTGAATCCAGAAAAGCCAATAACAACTCCAAACAATGAATAGCAAAACCAAAAAACTGAGAATTTGCTGGTTAAAATGATGAATGGCATCATGTGGGATTTGATAGGTTGAAGATTTCAATGGTGAATTCCTGGATTTTCTTTGGCTGAAGAACCTGCTGTGGTTTGTTGTTTGTAAACAGGTGTTTAATTTCACAATGTTGGTGGAGCTGTTTTATTTATAGAACAATAACTTTATGTTTCCAGGCTGCAAAATTTCTGAGTTCAACTCGTATGTCTCTGAAAGCATGATCCCTTGAGTTAAACCCACCATTGGGAATTCCATCCCTCAACTAATATTCTGGATTTAGGAACCTCTACAAAGAATTAAAAAAATATATATCGCACTCAAAACAAAGCAGCCCCATCAGCATCATAAAGTTAGAAGGCAATTTACAGACAACAAACCACAACAGATTCTTCAGGCAAAAAAAACCCAGCATTTCAAGAAAAAGAAGAATGTCAAGCTCACATAGAATATTGCCATACAGAATCAGCTTGCACTAAATTTGTCAAGTTTAAAAGTACTAAACTATAAAGGAGTTCATGCAATCGTACTTTGAGGAAGGGTTGTAGATGTATGAGACCAAGAAGGAAAGAAAAGTAACAAACTATGATAATAACTTGCATAATAACTTTTATAGCACCTCCTGCACTTCAGCAACTACGACCGATATGTTTGAGAGCGGGACCATACATCCAACCACACATCCTCATAGTGAAAGAGGGTTCAGCTCCAGAGGGATTCAGAGCAGGGCACCTCTTGCTCGTTGAATTGCACCTTTCGCTCATCGGATTGCCTCCCAGCCCCAGCGGAGCAATCAAATATCTGTTCAGAGTTTCTTTCCTTCGACCTTGGATGGTAGGCGAACTGAGCTTCCTCGCTCCTACATCCCCCCAGGGTCATACAGCCGGATCCCCCTACGGTACTCAAGGACTCTGACAGAGAGCCAATGGAACCCCTGTCGCCCCCCTCACCATTGGTCATCATATCCAGGAGACCTTGACCTCATTGGCTTCATCTTCAGATATCTCTCTTTCTCCTTCTTAGCTAGTATCAAGTTGTCCAACTCCTACCTTGGACACTCTCACTTTGTATCACTGCACCTATGATACTATTATGTACACTTTATTTTTGGTTTTAGCTAGACCTAGTGCTTAGCCTTGTCGGATATTTACCTAGACTGTACTTTCAGTTTTCATATATCTTTCTCTCATTGTATGTGAGAGCTGCTTTTGCACTCCCACATTGTTCTCATACTGGATGTATCATTTATTCCCATTGACCTACTTTTGTGGTCATTTATTGGACATTAATAAAATTATCTTATACTAAAATTCAGCAGTAGAATTTGGCCAAGAACCACAAATATAGCAATATACACTTTATTTTTGGTTTTAGCTAGACCTAGTGCTTAGCCTTGTCGGATATTTACCTAGACTGTACTTTCAGTTTTCATATATCTTTCTCTCATTATATGTGAGAGCTGCTTTTGCACTCCCACATTGTTCTCATACTGGATGTATCCTTTATTCCCATTGACCTACTTTTGTGGTCATTTATTGGACATTAATAAAATTATCTTATCGTATCTTATACTAAAATTCAGCAGTAGAATTTGGCCAAGAACCACAAATATAGCAATGTGTGATAAATCGGTGCTAATGAAATATAAATAACAGGACCTACAGCATTTTTCATATCCATGCTCAGTGCAAAATTCTACTACAATTGCAGAAGATTGAAGTGCATAGTAAAAATTAATAACTTCTGGAAATAATTTAATAAATAGCAATAACTTAACTTCAAAATCTCAAATAGAATTACAGCCCTGTTTTTGGAAAGATAAATTTGGAACCAAAAAGAAAATTCTTTTAAAGATGGCTAGAAAAGAGAAACGCACAAACCTGTTGATGGATTGGTGCACCCCCATAAGCAACCACCACCTTGACACCAGTTTGATAAGAAAACTTTTTAGCTTCTTCGTGTATCTATAACGAAATTGCATCCCAGCATTAGCATTCAAGAATCGGAACTTTCGAACTCATATAAGCAGCCTGTCTGCTAGGGCAAGCCATCAAGTAAAATTTAATAAACAAGGGGCAGCCAAGGAAGGAAGTTTGCCTTGTATCAAACTTACTTGACATGACAATTCTCTTGTTGGAGAAAGAATAAGTGCCAGCGGCAATGCTGTCCGTGCCCCACGGGAACGCTGGGGAATCTGACCCCTCATTATTCCTGCAATTATAGGGAAACAGAACGCTGCAGTTTTCCCGGAACCAGTCTGGGCACATGCCATGAGATCCCGTCCTGCAAGAGAAATTGGAAAAGCATACCGCTGCACAGGAGTTGGCTTGACAAACTTGCACCTCTTAATATTCTTATTAAGTGCCTCTCCCAAGTCTATTTCTTCAAATGTAGTTACAGGAGGGGGAACATTGTCACCACTAGTGTCAACAGGGATATCGTCGTAAGCATCAAAATTTATGCCCGTATTTTCTTCTTCCGCGGAAGCATCTGGAACGGATCCATCATCATCATCAAAAGGATTTACTTCTCGTTCCTTCCTGTCCCAACCACCAGATCTGCTATTCCAACTGCCTCCACGGCCACGACCACTGCCACGGGAAACCCCGTAACCCGATCCTCCTCCATAACCTGACCCTCCTCCATAACCTGAACCTCCTCCGTAACCCGATCCCCCCTCATTACGATTACCCCAGGCAGGACGGGACGGAGGATAAGCAGAACCAGAGTCGGGCGCAGACCCAAAATCAGTGGAAGCAGTGTTTGTAGAAGATGGATTAGAAACTTGAGGGCTATTTCGCAGATGAGGAGGAACATATACAGTTCTAGATGGACGAGCAGTAGAAGGAGCGTTACCAGCCGCTACATTCTCGGTTGTTGTGCTTGGTACTGAGTCACCCCAAGATGTTGGCATAATTAGAAGTTCTGCTGCCCTTAAAACTTCACCCGCACCTCCAACCCCCTCTTAAATCCCCTGATATTTAAAATATACAACCAAAAGATCTTTGAAACAATTAATAAGCAATCTCTCCGCGGCAAAACTCACTCGATTTCACCGTAAGTTAACTCAAAATTGGAAATTTCCTTCAGAACACCGGATGCCTTTCCGAAAACTTAAGGGAGAGAACAAGATAATAAACACAAGATCTTTGACTGCAAATATTATACCGTAAATTTATATCTTTCTGGCAAAATTACCATAAAGAAATAAGCGTTCATTGCACAGAAACCCTAAGCAGAAAATTCTCTTCGATAGGCCGAATATTTATTTTTCCGGCAAATCAAGGCCGCAGATAATATATTTAACAAGATCTTTTTATGGAAACTCACACTAAGCAAAAATGTCTTTCTGGCAGAAAAAGTTCCAAAAAAAATCTCTCTGTCAACGAACCCCAAGCAGGACAAAAGCTTATTTCTTCGTTATAAAATTTAGCAAAACAAAAGGTTTTCTCCGTCGAGAAAATATTTCAGCAAAACTCTTCGTATGGCAGCCAGAGTTCAACCCTACCCCCTCGCAGTTCAAAAATGCAGAACAAACCCTAAATAAATCTTCCTTTAAGCATTTTCTGGACAAATCTGATCTCAGAACCTTTTTTTTTTTAATTAAAAACCTCAAATCATTTTTTTTACGGACAAGATCTTCAAATCATCCCTAATTTAGGAATATTATGACGATTATTCTCGATATCTTTTTACCGGAATCCGAATTTTGAGGTAAGACTTTGCAAAAGGATTTCCCGATTGCTTTCTTTCAGCTTCTTCTTCTACCTCCTCCCCCGCTGCTTCTCCCAATGTTGTTCCACCGCCGTTACAAGTCAACAAAATAAAAGCAAAGAAAGCGCCAGAAAAAATGATATTATCCGTGCATGTCCCCACGGAGACGGGGTTCGCAGTGTGAACGCGAACAGTTGGGTTCGGGGTTCCTTATTCGCCTAGCAGCCGGACGTCATGCCCGCCTGTAAAACGATTTATAATTTTATTCACCTTGCAGACGAAAGCGCTCTGTGAAGAAGAAGATGAAAGACTGCAACAGGACAATGGGAGCCGGGCGCGCCGGCTTTTAAGCAAGGGTTTCGTTCGCCTTCTCCGGGAGATGACGTCACATGTCGGTAAACTCCCCAGCGGTTGCCGTCGGGAATTCAAGGTAGAGATGTACTTTTCCGTCTCGCTCCTGACGGAATGTCGGTTCCGCCCGTTGGCTGCCGTAACCGTCAGGTAACGGGAAGTCGGGGAGCCCGTTGGCACCGGTAATCCCGATCGAATATTCCCTCCGCTGTGTCCGTAAAACGGGATCTCCGTTGGATTGGATTCGCGGCTGTCGACGGGAAAGCGATTCCGTCCGTTTAACGTATTTTTGTACAGACCAAGCAAGTTCTTAAAAATATATATATTTGGGTAACGTGGCGTCCTTGCGTTCATGAACGAAGTACGATGCGAAATATATGCTTTAAAAGAATGAAACTTAACCATTGGTGGACTCACACTTTTGTTTGATAGCTATTTTTTTTCTGGTGACTAATATTTACCTTTTATTTTATAGATAATAGTTACCAAGTAACAAACTGTTGCATGTGACATGGCCCCATTAAAGACACTATACCGTGGATTATACACTATCCCACAATACCATGGAGTTGAATAGTTTTTTCTTAGCTTTTAATTGGATGATGTAAAAAAAATAAAGTTTCGATTGATTTGGAACTTTAATTGATATATTCAAATGTAAAATGGGACAAAATCTTTAACAACATTTCAACATATATGGAATTTGAATTAAAGTAAAATTTTAATTATTTTTAAAAAAATTGTCAAATTCAATATAAATTTATTATTGAAAATGAGTTCCTTTGTTATAGGTGTAGCTAACTCCTGTATTTATAACTTTAGTTTGGTTGTTGGGATGAGTGCAATGATCCAAACTTCTAATAACTAAAAAGCCCTTGTGTTTAGGAATGTGTTTGATCTTCAATATTAGGTTTTTCTCTCTCATCAAAAGTGTTTATACATGTATAAGTGTTTATTAGGATACTTTCTCCTTTTTTATATTTTCATAATGCAATATTATGGGGTGGGGAGTGTTTATACATGTATAAGTGTTTATTAGGATACTTTCTCCTTTTTTATATTTTTATAATGCAATATTATGGGGTGGGGGTGCATAGATGGGTGGGAATTTATCATAATTAAAGTAAAAGTCGGATTCCAAAACATTGTCTTTATATTTTATAATTAGTTTAGATTTATTTTTAATGTATCTTGATTTAAGCATAATTATGGATGTTTGATGCATAACCTCACATATGTTAAAAGGTGTTTAGCCTTAAGGGATAGCTCGATTGATAGATGCCCTCTTATGAAAGTTTAAGGAGGTCTCAAGATCAAACCACATTGAGTTCTTTGAGGTTTCCTATGAAAGACATAAGGTTGGGTCAGGGACACTGGCTCTTGTGGACACCTTAAAAGGCTCCAGCATGAACTAGCCAGGGACTTGTGCATCTCTGGATTAACCTTGGTTGTTATCCCTACATTCTTCATAGGGGGAGATAGGCTAGAAAATTGTTACAACCTCTTCTAGACACATTGTCTATGGCTAAGAAACACTTCTTACATTTTCAAAGCCCAATGGGTTAGCTCCATCAATTGTTGCCAATGTTGTTAAGCATTTGGGTAGTTTTGTGCCAACATTGGCCTAGTTCAAATCCCTTGGGTGAGGGGTAGCAATCTACATCAATGGGTTTACTAGGGATGTCATTTACGAATATGGGGACACATCCTTTGAGCTTCCCTACAAGGTTTTGTTTGAAAACAAAATGTTAAAAGATCTATATCACGACACTAGCTTCCTCTAATCAAGGAACCCTTAATCCTTAAGTCCTCTTACGAGGTCAAGAGGCAGTGTCTCTATTGGGATTTCATTGCCACTTATGGGAAAGGTCGAGGAGGAGCACCTCAAAACTTTGTCAACGTTTAGCACAAATAACATTATATGTATTGAGTAACTAAGCTAATTTTGTAGCCAAAAAAATGATCTTTCTAATCACAAATTTGACAAGAATCCTATAGAATTTCATGTATGATCAAGGTTCCATGATAATTGAAGTTCAATGTATGGTGGAACAATGCCCAAGGGTTTTACCCAATTTTGAATTAACCTAGACCCTTGGAAAATCCATCAAAATTCTAGATCTATTTGAACTCTAACTTCTTATATCGTCAAATTATAGTAGTGGAAGTTTGTTACAAGATTAGATGTTTCCTATACCAAGTTCCAAAGCTTGTGCACCAAAGTTTTAACATGTGCATACACACATTATCCTTTGTATGTACACCTCAACACCTATACACACACCTTAACATCACGCATGCACCTCAATATCACATGTGTAAGCTCATGGAAACCTAGCAAACATGTTTATAATGAAGAATACAAGCAATGACCTATTGACAATTACATAACCAAGCTGCCTTCAGTGACTAATGGACATTCTTGTAAGTGAAACGTATTACAATGTATGTTATGTAGGGTACGAAGCATACCATAGAACACTAGGTCATATTTTCTTTTTATGGTTCTCTATCATAAAGCATTTACATTATTATACAAATATTTTTCACATTTTAATTTATGTTGTGTGCAACATATGCATTATCTGTCTTCACGTATATTCATGCTCATAAGTAAGTCACCTAGTGTTCTTTAGTCCTTTGGGGTTCTACGAGATTACAATTTTAAGACCAAAGTACGTCAAACCAACAATCATTGCCTAACAACATGGAGACCTCTCAATTTCAAAAAAGAATACAACCCCATAATAAACCACCTATTGTTGTAATATTTCTAAATAATTCAAAAAAATAGTCCCAATACCTAATACATTGATGGACACCTCGATGTTATTGGGAAAAAATGAATTTAAAAAAAAAAAAATCAAACAAATTTATTTAAAATGTCATCTAATTTGCATCCTATAATCAATTTAATTTTTTCATTTATATTTTCTAAATATTATTTGAAAATCCTCACAACAACATATTCCATAAATTCAACTGTTTTTGGAATATTAAATCTATTATTTTCTTTTTTTTTAAGGTTGAAAGTAATGGTTGGGTAGGAGGAGAAACAAAATTTTCATAGGGATATGTCACTAGACAAATACAAGTTAGATAAAAATGTTTAACGAAAACATCAAGACACAATGTTGAAAACATTAAATCAAAAACTTGCATTTCATGGAAATGGTTTTGGTGAAGGTGATGTATTATAAGAGGGTATATAAAATATGATACCAAAAATATCGATGATGTCAGTATTGGAGTGTATGATGATGCTATCACATTAACTTGAGGACTTGTATTCCAAAGTCAACATTTAGAGTGGTGATGTTTTTGATGTAAGCAATGCCATGTAACCCACTTCTAACCCACTTCTATTTCATGGTTACTATAAATGTTAGGTTGGTCACAGCGCACATTCAATTAGGAGAGTATTATTGTGGAATGGAATCCTAACATTGAATATGCCAATGTAATAAAGATTTGGAATTATCATCAACATCATGCAAATAAAAACCATTAGGCATAACATCGATATCATGAGTGATGTTTGTATTGTAGTGAGGGAGGATGTTATCACCTCAACTTAAGTTAGAGAGGTATTTATGTGGTCAAAAAAATTCTAAGGCTTGCATATGTTAGGCATACCAACTTATTTTAATTGACATTTTTAAGAGAGCATGTAAAAGGGGTATTGTGTAGCATTGTTAGTGAATAATTTTTTTTATTTTTGCAACATAGAGAAGGTAAGGGGAATCAAGCTAAGCAAGCAAACATACTCATCCCACAGTCAATCAACCATTATGTTAATAGGGAGCACCACTCATTTGTCAATGCCCCCATTGACACAAGGAAGTTGATATATATAGGCTTATATGTTACCACAGACCGCTATTTCTCTCAACCATTGTGAGATAATAAGTTAGTTTTTGAAGTAGCAAAGTTTTCTTGCACGTAATGCCCTATATACCACCTTTCCACAACACACATACAACAACAAAAAAGTAGTAATGCTTAATGAAAAATTAATATAGAAATATGTAAACACTAGCATACCCCCAAAAACTAGGGAAGGGAATGTCGGAGGAAATTGGTGGTGGATACATTTCGAAAAGGGAGGAGTTGCAATTTTGTTAGGGAATCAAGGTGGTTGTGTTGCTCAAAGATATGAGAAGTGTTTTTTTGGATGATCCATGAATAACTAATAAATTATTCATTTAACAAGGTTCACATGTTTGTTATTCATTTGTATGCAGACGATAGTCATGTGTTTAGTGCCAATTAGAGGGATATTCTAGTGGGATAATCATTAATGGATGCACGGTGGAAGGATATGATGAAGGAGTCATGAGATACTCATTCATCATCAAATGCACCCCAACTTAGAAATAATCGATGTTTCTAATGGAGCTTCTTGATGACTAAACAAATGAGACATGTGGCAACAATAGGGAAGTGATGATATAAAGATAATCTCTCAAGAACAATTAGATTAGGAAGAAATTGAGCATCATCGTTACGCTTGGGGACAATTTCATGGGTCATTGATACCTACTTGATCAGATGAGATAAATAATCCTTAGTGCACAAGAGAATAATCACATCAACAATTTTCCAATGGGGATGATCATCACTTACTACAAGGTGCCTAAGTGAATTATATCTCAAACTTATGTGTGGACTAAAATCCATTGCCTTTGTGAGTGATGTGAATTGGAGAGAAATGTGTATCTTTAGGAAGTGGATTTGAATGAAATCTATGAGCATTTCATTCAGCCTACTTTGAATCCATTAACTCCAAAATTGAAGTGGAATTGATTTTGAAGGAATGAAAAAATTATGACTAAGTGAAACATTATCTGAGAAAATTTATGTACAAAGGGTTTGTACCAGAAAAGTGAATACATTAGATAATATCTTTGTTCACTCTTGCACATCTTGCCCCACTCCTTGCTTTTCCAAGTGAAAGTAAGAAAGGAGATGACAAGAAGGTGTGGAAACAATTTTTGGTTTATTTACATAATGTAATACAACATATAGCTAGAAGTTACCTAGTAGCATTTTGCATTTATGTCTGACTACATGGAACTTCAAGTGCATAATAAGTTTGCAGACAACTGCTAGGATGAGGAAGAGAAAGATGAATATTTTGGGGTCAACTTAGTCGAAACAAGGAGCTTTTTTCATTTAGGGCATTCCACATGGTAGTGTGAGATTTGAAAGGGTTTGTTGGATCCATGTTTGCTTATGTTATCACTGCATAAATAATCCCATGGACCTGATGATACATAGAGATGAAATTGAAAAGGACTTTGGGTCCATTGACCAAGTCAATTGAGGGTCTAACACAATGAATTAAATGAAGTTATTGGTGACAACAATAGCCCTAATTGCAATGATGATGATGAGTTTGTCTTTTGTATATGCAGAGCACTACGAATAACATGCAAGCAAAGATTTTTACATAGCCATAAAAAAAAAATCCATAATAATATGATTGGATTTCTCATATTTTATCTTCTTACACGATATTCAAGTTAGTTGCATAAGTACCTTGAATTATCCTTCTAAATTCAACAAATTATTGTTTTTCTAAATTTCCATTTTCACTATTGTGTCATAAAAGACCATCATAATTATGTATATTTTTATATTTTCTTCATTTCTAAAAATGCTCTCAAACACTCATTAATATTATTTTCACTAAGATTCTAGTGTTGAGATATGCACTCTCATATCACTTAACTAATGTACCCAATTTACCAACTCTTATGTTTTAATTGTTTAAATGAGTATCTTGGTTAACACAAAGAATGATGCCTTTAAATTAAGTTTTGTATTGGTTTAATGAATAGTGAAACATCTCCTTGTTTTACATTAGCGTAAATCCATCTTAACTCCAGACCTATCATGTGTTGAGAAGGATCAAATCCCTTGAGGTGCAAAAGTTTCCTCAAGTTTCTCAATCTAAAAAAAGTTTTCATCTCAAGGGACTTGATCTGGAGTTAAGATGGATTTATGATGATTCTCTATATGTATGTATGTATGTATGTGTCATGTTTCCACTCCATGTTGAGCACAAAAGGGATTACACATCTCCCTCATACTAAGCAGCATAACATTGAAATGTTTTAACCATTAGATTTTTTTTACTTACAATTGCTATATATATATATATATATATATATATATAGAGAGAGAGAGAGAGAGAGAGAGAGAGAGACCTTACTTAAGGTGGACATTGATATTTTTT
>ML790704.1:162369-176366 GCA_009831015.1 Picea engelmannii
TATGCAGAAACAGATAGATAAAATGGCCCAAATAATTCAACAAAACAACCTTGGAGATAACATCCCCGAGGGTGCCAAGAAGAAGAAGCCAGAAGATCAAAATCCCAAGAAAGGTAATTCTAGCCATGCTTTGATTCCCATCAACTCCTCTCCCAATGCTTGGATTGTAGATTTAGGAGCATCACACCACATGGCAGCCACAAAAGAAGTCTACTATTCATTGGATGCATGAAAATTTCCTCCTATTCTGATGGGGGACAACTCTCGGGTCGAGGTCACCAACAAAGGAAGAATTGAACTCACAAACATGAGCTTCGAGAATGTGCTACACGTTCCCAAACTCTCTGTCAATCTTCTCTCTGTGTATCAAATGACAAACTACGACACCGGAAAGAGAGTAATATTCACACCTGATGCAGTGGATATCTATGACATGCAAACCAATTCCAGGGTTGCTACTGGTGAGGTAAATCATCAATCCAGACTTTACACATTTTTTGAATTTATTGAACCAAATTATGCATTACTGCTTACCCATGCTGATGAAAGCAATAGGATATGGAACGAAAGGTTTGGGCATTTAAATTTCAGATATATGCAACAACTTAGCAAGCAGGGAATGGTTGATGGTCTACCTGACATCCACTTCTCCAAAGGAATTTGTGAGGGTTATGTTCTTGGAAAACACCCTTAATAGAAATTCGACAAAGGAAAGACTCAAAAGGCTTCCTTTCCTTTGGATTTGATCCATAGTGATCTCATGGGCCCTTTTCCGTATCCATCAACTAGTAAAGAAATGTAAGTGCTCATTTTTGTTGATGATTTCTCATGCTTCACATGGATTTTCTTTCTCAGGAAAAAATCAGAGGTCTTTCAACACCTCAAAGATTTCAAAGCCCTTGTTGAGACACAGTTAGGAAAGAAGATCACAGTCCTCCGAACAGATAATGGGGGAGAGTATGTCAACCATGAAATACATAATCTTTGTCATGAGGCCGAGATTTAGTTGCAGCACACAATTCCTTATACTCTGCAACAAAATATAGTTGATGAGCAGAAAAATAGATCTTTGAAAGAGATGGCATCTCGCATGCTACATGCAAAGTCACTTCCACAAAGATTATGGGTTGAAGCACTTAATTGTGCAACCTATATCCAAAATAGATCTCCCCACAGATATTTCAAGGATAAGACCCACTATGAGGCTTGGAGTGGCCTCAAACTGGAAGTGATCCACTTTCGTATATTCGGTTCTCGTGCATGGGCCAGGATTCCCTCTGAGAAGAGGAAGGCACTTGATCCACAGAGCACAAAGTGTATATTTGTTGGATACCCTGACGATGTGAAGGGATATAGACTCATTGATCTTTCCTCAGACCAAATCATCATTGAGCATAGTGTCCAATTCGAGGAAAGTATCTCGCATGTACCTCAACAGCCGCATGCAAACACTTTTATTCTTTCACCTGTCAGAGATGATGAGCATGCACATGCCGACTCTTCTTCGGATAAGAGTTTTCATTCAGAGGATTCAGATGATTCAAATACCGAGTTAGTACAATCAAATGCAGAGTCAGTGCATGCAGATGCAGTTACAGAGCTAGAGTCGAGGCCCAAGTGGGCCAAGACTACTCTTCAGGATGCAAGAGATCTTGTTGGGGATCCAGCTGATACTAGGAGGAATCGATATGATTTCGAGGAGCCTCCTCTTGCACTCACTGCCACTGAATCGATGCCACCCAAGCATCTTTCCTTGGTTCAGTCTTCAGGTCCATAGTCCTATGGCAAGGCTGTCGGGAATCTCTTTTGGGATTCCTCCATGCAGGAGGAGTACAACTTCCTCCTTGAGAACCAGACTTGGGATATGGTTCCCCTTCCCGCAGGAAGGAAATTTGTCAAGTGAAGATGGGTCTATAGGACCAAGAGTGCACTGGATGGACAAGTTAGTAGATACAAATCGAGGATAGTTGCCAAAGCCTTTTAGCAGGTGCATGACATTGACTATGACGAGACCCTCGCTCCAGTAAGGAATATGGATTTCATATGTTCAACACTTTCCATTGCAGTGGCAGCCGAGGGATGGGAGGTTCATAATATGGATGTGAAGAATGCATTTCTTCACGGAGATCTCTCTAAGAAGATCTACATGGAGCAGCCCCAAGGCTTCATGTACGATTCTTCTTTGTTTTGTCGACTGAAGAAGTCTTTTTATGGCCTCAAGGAGGCCCCGAGGGCATGGTATGCCAAGATGAACTCCTACCTACTGTTACTGAACTTTGTATATTGTAAGTCAAACCCGAATGTTTACATGCTCAAGATGACTAATTCACTTCTACTCCTAGTTCTGTATGTTGATGATTTGTTGATCACCGGTTGCTCAAATTCAATGATTACTGCAGTCAAGAGGATTTTGCATGACAGGTTCTTGATGACGGACATGGGTCCACTACATTTCTTCCTTGAACTCAAGATCAGTCATGATGCATCAAACTGTCTTAGGTCAAGTATGCACGAGATATCCTCAAGAGATTTCACATGACAGACTGCAAGTCTGCCACAACTCCCTTCCTATTAGGAGTCAGACTTGAGGATGGCGGGGACACTCCACTGGTGGACAACACACTGTACAAATAGCTAGTGGGGAGTTTTATGTATCTCACAAACTCCAAACCAGACCTCTCTTATGCATTTGGAGTAGTCTCTAGGTTCATGCAAGAGCCGCATGAGCTACATTGGAAGGTTGCAAAGTGTATCCTTCGATACGTATAGGGAACCATCACCTTTGATATTCACTATGCAACAGACACTACATTAGACCTCATCGGGTTCACTGATTTTGACTGGGCTGACGATAACATTGATCGCAAGTCCACATTTGGTTAGTCACTCAGTCTTGGTTCCGAGCCTATCTGGTTGGTCGAGCAAGAAGTAGGCTGCTATTGCTCTATCTTCAGTCGAGGCAGAGTACAAAGGGGTAGTTAACATAACCATTCAGGCTACGTGGCTACAACATTTTCTCACTGAGTTGGGAATTCAGATTCACCAACTGATCGTCATCTGGTGTGACAACTAGAGCACTATGAAGTTCTGCAGAGATCCAGTTCAGAGTCAACAGATGAAGCACATCGAGATCCACATGCACTACATCCAAGACTTAGTACATGAGGGGATCATCCGCCTGCAGTTTTGTCCTTCAGCATAACAGACTACAGACATCTTCACCAAGACCTTCACTAAGCAAAAGTTCCATTCTTTCTGCAATCGTCTTGGAGTGAAGGACATAGTTTCCTAAAAAATGTCATTTATTTTTTTACATACATTGTACTTTGAGGGGGGGTTTTCCCATGAGGTTTTCCCTCTTTCCTCGTTTATTTTAGTGTATCTTTTGTATTTGGGTACCTAACATGGCCTCGTTGCCGGGACCCATTCTTTATTTTCACTGGAGTGATGTCAAGAGGGGGTGTTGGAGATACTTCACACACACCTAAGATTTCTTTTTCCTAAGGTTTTCCCTATGTTTATTAGTCATTAATCAATCTCCTATAGTTTAGGGAGAATATTCATTTTCCTACATTCTAGGAGAATATTCTCTTCAATTCACACTTTAGTTTGATCAGTTGAGTGGAGTCTAGATGCCACATTGGTTTCATCACCATGCAACTGTTAGGGTCCTAACCCACACATAGGTAGAACAATATATTCGGATGTAATAAAGGTCAATATTAATAAGGCCTTTCAATAAAATAGAATAAGTCGAATGTAAGAAGACCTAATAGAAGCTTCCACTTCTAGAAGGATCTTCCTCTAGATGCTTCTTTTGATAGGCATATTTAGTATAAATAGGAGTCGAGGGTATGAGAACCCTAGCTTGGATATTGTTGTTATAGAGCTCTACTCGACTAGAGGTTGCCCCCTCGAAAACATTGCTCTCATAATCAAAGTGTTATTTATGTTGTTATTCTTATATCCTTTCAGTGTTATTGTGGTGATTGTTCTAGTTATATTGTTGTTATTCTGCAATTTCTAGCATTTTATTTATGTTCTACATACTTTTTATATCTGGAAGATTACAAGTGGTATTAGAGCACTTTCCTTGGCAGAAATTGTGGGTTAATTTTTTTTTTCAGGGTAGAAACGTATTCCGGCATCTTTAAGCCACAGAGATCTATCATTATGTGCATAAACCCGCAGTTGAGGGATTCATACACGCATGAAATACAAGTGGTACTTAAGCGCACATCTATTGGACACCCTTGTAACCCCTGTTGGTACCCCTTCGAGTGGTAGTGCATCAGACAAAACCTGTGTATGGATCGACCTAGATTTTCTGAAGCCCTCTTTAGATAAACCGATCAGCCGCCTGACTGCTATAGTGCCGTCGAGAACAACAATTGGGAAGATACTCTATAGTACCTAGGTAGTCGGGTAGTACGACTAAGGGCACGATCTAGCCTCCTTAGTTAGTGCCTTGAGATATTGGGTTGAGTACTACTGTTGGACCCCGCACGTATATCATAGAGCTATAGCACAGGGCAAACCCTTATCTGTAGAACCCTTGAATACCTAACCCTGGGGGACATAAACATAAACAAATTAAAACAAACAAGATCTATTGCCACGCAACTATGTTCGGGTTTCCAAATCACTACACATTTCTTCCTGGTTAAGCATTTGGGCATTTCATCACTGCAATATTCTTTAGACCGGAGTATAACTCCGTATAACTCCGCAGGTGTGGAAAAAAAAGTCTGGAAATTTTTTCACCATTATTTGAGACCTATTCCATTCGATTCATCTCTTCGCCCTTATCACATTCATACATATCATTTTTTGGCAAAATTTTTGACCCCACCCACCCCATTTCGGTTCCCTCATCATCATGGCCCATACCCGTAGCCAAGACTTGGAAGCTCGCCTCACTACCTTGCAATCTAATCTCACCGAGACCCAACAAGAAGTGAAACAAATTAGTGCCAATGTTGTCGCCATCAACACAACCATGCAGTCCTCAATGGAGGAAATCAAACAAGACCTGACCACCTAGCTTGAATCTGTCTTTTTGACGCTCTGCACCAAGCTGCATATCCCTACCGATAACCCTTTATCTTACCCACCTTCACATACTGAAGCTGGAAATTCCTCTCATTCCCATAACTTTCAGAACCATCACTTTCAATGTGACCTACGCCTTCCGCAGGTGGATGTGACCAAATTTGATGGCTCGAATCCCACTGGTTGGGTAACCCAAATGGAACATTATTTCTCTTTAGACGACATTACAGATGACTTGGCCAAACTTTGGTATGGTGTTCTCCATCTAGATCAAGAACGTTGGCAATGGTGGCAATGGAGAAAAACTTCCCGTCAAGGGTATATTGATTGGACACACTTTGTGGCAGAGATTTATGAATGCTTTGACACTAACACCAACCATTTGGATCGTTTGACAAAGTTGAAACAATCAGGAACAGTGGAAGACTTTATCGCTGCTTTTGAATGCCTGGCTTTTCGGATAGAGGGCATGTCTGATGCCTTTTTCCGAGAGTGTTTTATCAGTGGCCTCAAGGATGAGATTTGGGTCCATGTCCTCATGGCTCAGCCTTAGATTTGGGTGGAAGCTACTAAAAGAGCTAAAGAAGAACAACAGGTCGTGTCTTCTCAAAACTAGAAACCCTCCTTTATCCCTCGCACTAAACCAGTAAATCCCACTACTCCCTCCGCTCCACTAAAGATCCAAAAATTGATCAGGGATGAAATGGCTGAACGCCAACTCAAAGGCCTTTGTTATAACTGTGATGACAAATATTTCTCGGGCCACAAGTGTAAGGAAAAAAATATTTTTATGGCCATCTTGGAGGATATTTCAGAAGAGGAGGTTTAAACTCCCCTTGTGTCTGAGTCACCTGAAACCACTAACATCACCCCTCCCTCAGACCCTCCCGAAGTCGAACTGGTCATTTCCCTAAGTGCTCTCACTGTCTCCTCTGCTCCCCAAACCCTCAAGCTAATCGATTACATCAAGCATAGGAAGGTCATCATTTTGGTTGATAGTGGAAGCACCCATAATTTTATTCATCGCCGCATTGCCCAAGAAACTCATTGCTATATCCATCCATTCAATAGTTTCCAAATCATTATTGCCAATGGTGGCTCCATGAAATGTGGAGGGAATTGTGAAAATGTGCGTCTCCAAATTAGTGACTACCACCTGAAATCTCATATGTTTGCTATCGACATGGGCAGTTGTGACATTGTGTTGGGTGCAGACTGGCTAAGGACTTTGGGTCCCATTCTCATGGATTTTAAGGAATTAACCATGCAATTTGACCAGGAGGGCCAACAATATAAGTTCCAAGGCATCATTGTCGGTTCACCTGAGATCATTAGTTCCCATCGCATGGAAATGCTGCTCAAAAAAGGTCATTCCGGTGTTATTGCCCAACTCCATGCCATAAAAGCAACAGAGACACCCTCGGTGCCGCAAGACCTCCAATCCATCCTTTCTAAACATCAAGTGGCCTTTTCCACTCCCCAGGGACTCCCTCCTTCCTATGGTGTTCATGATCATTCCATTCCCCTTGTACTAGGAAGCCTTCCTCCCAATATTTGTCTGTATCGTCACCCTTTTTCCCAAAAATATGAAATTGAGAAAATGGTCCAGGAACTCCTTAACATAGGCGTTATCTGCCCTAGTACGAGCCCCTACTCTTCTCCGGTGGTCATGTTCCTAAAGAAAGAAGGTTCTTGGCGAATGTGTCCTGACTTTCGTGCCCTCAACAAACTTACCATTAAAGACAAATTTCCCATCCCTGTCTTTGATGACCTATTGGATGAATTGAGTGGCGCCTAGTTCTTTACTAAACTTGATCTTCATTCTGGCTACCACTAGATACGTATGAAAGAGGTAGACATTCCCAAGACTGCCTTTAGAACTCATGAGGGCCACTATGAGTTTTTTGTCATGCCCTTTGGCTTGTGTAATGCCCCCTCCACCTTCCAAAGCCTCATGAATCATGTCTTTCGTCCTTTTCTTCGTCATTTTGTCTTAGTTTTCTTTGATGATATCCTCATCTATAGAAAAACTTGGACAAACCATCTTGCTCATGTGGATCGAGTTCTCCATCTACTCTCTCAGCACCAACTTTTCCTAAAATAGTCTAAATGTGCTTTTGGCGCCTCAGAAGTCGAGTACTTGGTTCATCTGGTTGGCAAGGATGGCGTCAGGGTGGATCCTAAAAAAATTGAAGCTATGCAAGATTAGCCTCATCCAAAGACTCTCAAAAGCTTGTGTGGATTTATGGGATTAATAGGTTATTATCGCAAATTTGTTAAGAATTATGGAAAGATTGCAGCACCTCTCACTGCACTCCTAAACAATAACTCTTTCACTTGGACTCCAGTAGCTGCTCGAGCTTTTCAAACCTTGAAGATGGCCATGTGCACCACTCCAGTCCAGGCCCTTCCTAATTTCACAAAGACCTTTGTCTTGGAACGTGATGCTTCAGGGAAAGGAATTGGTGTTGTCCTTATGCAAGAGGGTCGGTCGTTGGCCTTTACCAGCAAGCAATTGTTTGAAAGAAATATGGGCAAATCAATCTATGAAAAGGAAATGTTATCTATTTTGCATGTCGTTGATCTGTGGTGCCCTTATCTATTGGGGCAACGCTTCCAAATTAAGACAGGCTGTCAAAGCCTCAAGTATTTTCTGGAACAACGCATTTCCTCCCCGAAGCAACAAAAATGGGTGACTAATCTCTTTGGATATGATTATGAGATCATTTACAAGAAAGGTAAAGACAATGTGGTTGCGGATGCACTTTCCCAAAAATATGAAGATGACGGATCCCTTTTTTTCTCTTTCCTTCATTATACCAGATTGGCTCCAAGCCGTTCACCAGGAATGGCTACATGATCCCAAAAGTTCGCATTTGATCCAACAATTGCAGTCCAATGCTTCAACTTCCCCAGGGTACTCTTGGCTCCATGATGAGCTTCAATACAAAGGCCGTTTGTATTTAAGTAAACAATCAAAACTTAAATCCATGGTACTTTCTGAGCTTCATGCTACACCCACAACTGGGCACTCCGGGTTTACCAAAACCTATGACAGGGTCAAACGTTCCTTTTTCTGGGATGGTATGAAACAAGACATTCGTAATTTTGTCGCTGAATGTGATGTGTGTCAATGCAACAAGGGAGAAACAGTCAAATCTCTGAGCACACTACAACCTCTTCCGATTCCACCTGTTATTTGGAGGGATATCTCTATAGATTTTATTACAGTCTTACCCAAATCGGGAAATAAATCCGTCATCATGGTGGTTGTTAATCACCTTTCCAAGTATGCTCATTTATGTGCTCTTCAACACCCATTTACAACATCCACGGTGGCTCAACTTTTCATGGATCAGGTCTTCAAGCTTCATGGCATGCCACATTCTATTGTTTATGATCATGACCCAACTTTCACCAGCAATTTCTGGCAAGAACTGTTCAAGCTACAAGGCATCTAATTGCATCTCAACACAGCTTATCATCCCCAAGCTAATGGTCAAACAGAAGTTGTCAACAAGTGTTTGGAAGCATATTTGAGGTGTTTTGCCTCGGAAAAGCAAAATCATTGGGCTCAATGGTTACCCCTAGTTGAATGGTGGTACAACACTTCATACCATAGAGCTACACACATGACTCCTTTTGAAGCGGTATATGGACAAAAGCCACCTTCAGTTCTCTCATACTTACCCGGTGTCTCGAAGGTTCAGGCAGTTGACCAAACACTTACAGTTTGAGAGGCTATTCTCCATACCCTCAAAGAGAATTTGGTCATGGCACAAAATCACATGAAGCAACAAGCAGATCAAGGTCACTCTGAACATCAATTTGTAGAAGGGAATCAGGTGTTTCTTCGACTGCAACCTTACAAGCAAAATTCCCTCAAGGCCGAGCATTGTCAGAAGCTAGCGCCCAAGTTTTATGGTCCTTATACCGTTCTCAATCATGTGGGACAGGTGGCCTATCAGTTAGATTTTCTTGGTCATTCTAAGCTACATCTTGTTTTTCATGTTTCATGCTTAAAGAAGGTGATTGGAACTAAGTGCCAAATTCAAACCAACCTTCTCGAGTTAGACGAAGAAGGATCCATTTGGCTACAACCACAAATAGTTTTGGACTAGCATGAGTGTCGCCTGCGTAAGAGAACCATCAAGGAAGTGTTAGTCCAGTGGAAAGATACAACTCTAGCATATGCCACTTGGGAACCAACTACCATTCTGCAGCAGTTTCCACATCTCAAGCCTTGAGGACAAGGCTGTTTTTAAGGGGGAGGACATGTTAGGGTCCTAACCCGCACATAGGTAGAACAATATATTCAGAGGTAATAAAGGTCAATATTAATAAGGCCTTGCAATAAAATATAATAAGTCGAATGTAAGAAGACCTAATAGAATCTTTCGCTTCTATAAGGATCTTCCTCTAGACGCTTCTTTTGATAGGCATACTTAGTATAAATAGGAGTAGAGGGTATGAGAACCCTAGCTTGGATATTATTGTAATAGAGATCTGCTCGACTGGAGGTTGCCCCCTTGAAGAGGCCCGCAAGCATTGCTCTTAGAATCAAAGTGTTATTTCTGTTGTTATTCTTATATCATTTCAGTGTTATTGTGGTGATTGTTCTGGTTATATTGTTGTTATTCTGCCATTTCTAGCATTTTATTTCTGTTCTGCATATTTTTATATATGGTGTATTACAACAACATTGAGATCATCACCAGCTAATGCGCATTTTCCTTGGGATTATCACCAAACTAACACATTACTCATGATTCCCTGATCTCCTCCTCACTTCACTTTGTTTTATTCAGTTAACTGAGGACCGAGAGACTAGTTAACTCAGACTAGGTGGCAATTTACTCCCGTAACTGCTGGTGTGTGTCCAGATCACTCTAGACCACCACTATGGCGCATTGGCTTCTCCTCTAGTGCGCATTAGTTGAGTTATACATAGTATATCATATGTAAATTATCATTTCATTCATTTAGTTAATAGAATTCTTCCATTATTTCTCTCATGTCTCTCTCTTTTCTCATTTCTCTGCAAATTTGTATGTATTTTTGCTAGCTAGATCTTATCTTTACAGGTTCATCCACATTTACATGAGGGTGGGGGTGAGGGGTAATATTGGAGAAAACATAAACATTATTATGTTTTCTCCAATATCACCCCCCACCCCCACCGTCATATGAGGGTGGGATGTTTATGAGGGTCGGATGTTTTCTCCAATATTACCTCTACCCACCCTCGTATGAGGGTGGGGGTGAGGGGTAATATTGGAGAAAATATTTTGCTAGCTAGATCTTATCTTTGCAGGTTCATCCACATTTACACGAGGGTGGGGGTAATATTGGAGAAAACACAAACATTATTATGTTTTCTCCAATATTACCCGCCACCCCCACCCTCATATGAGGGTGGGATGTTTATGAGGGTGGGATGTTTTCTCCAATATTACCTCTACCCACCCTCATATGAGGGTGGGGGTGTGAGGTAATATTGGAGAAAACATATGAGGGTGGGGGTGGGGAGTAATATTAGAGAAAACAAAATATCCTATATGAGGGTATCCTATATGAAAACAAAATATCCTAATATTACCGCCCACCCCACCCTCATATTATGAGGATATGTGGGTGGGGGGTAATATTAGAGAAAACTTATTGTGTTTTCTCTAATATTACCCCCCACCCCACCCTCACCCTCAAAATATGTATTCTCTAATATTACCCCCCACCCTTGTATTATGAGGGTGGGGATGGGGGATAATATTAGAGAAAACATATTTTGTATGTTTTCTCTAATATTAGCTCCCACCCCCACCCTCACCCTCGTATTATGAGGGTGGGGATGTGGGGTAATATTAGAGAAAATATACAAAACATGTTTTCTCTAATATTCTCCCCCAACCCCAACCCCACCCTCGTATTAGGAGGGTGAGGGTGGGAGGTAATATTAGAGAAAACATATTTTGTATGTTTTCTCTAATATTACCCCCCATCCCCACCCTCATATTATGTATTCTCTAATATTACCCACCACCCCCACCCTCGTATTATGAGGGTGGGGGTGGAGGGTAATATTAGATAAAAACATAATATTATGAGGGTGGGGTTGGGGGCTAATATTAGAGAAAACATGCATATTATGTTTTCTCTAATATTATCCCCCACCCTCATATGATGTATTAATAAAACCATATTAAACTCCATAAACACAATCCTTTCATTTATTAACAAACAAATTTAATGCCACCACTATATGTTTTCTCTAATATTACCTCACCCTCATATAATATATTAATAAAACCATATTAAACTCCATAAACACAATCCTTTCATTTATTAACAAACAAATTTAATAAACTTCCCAAATTAAATGTAACATGATAAAAACACTAATTTACATATAAACATCACGTCAAACCAAGCACTCCATTGAACATCCTTCAACTCGTCTCAAAAGGCATCATCATCAAGGTGGTTGAGACTCTCCCATTTTTAAAATTATTTGTTTACTTCTAATGTGGAGCTTGTTTTCCAACTACAATTAAATAACAATTAAATAATTTAATTAGTTACTTATAATTTGGGGCTTGTTTTCCAACTACCATTAATACATGGATGCTCACTTTTGTACTATGGTCAATCCTAATAGTCCCTCTTTACATCCGAGTCATGGGCATTAATTCAATAGACCACGTTGAGAGCAACCCAAACATTTTCCATAATGCCCATTTGATTCCTTTATTGCATATTTATAATATTTTGGTTTACCTACCTTGCATTGGATTCATAATCCCTTAAACATCATGACAATTACATTGGTTAAATGTTGACATTATCACAATTACATTGGTTAAATGTTGATGTTTTGAATAATATTGAAGTGAACCATGGATATAGTATAAATTTCGGGTAATCAATCAATTGGTTAATTGGATTTGTATACTATAAAATGTGAAAGCTCTATTTTTTAATGAAAATAAGACTTTAACCAATATAAGATATTGCATGCTCTTGGAGTCATAATATGTTAGCACTGCATGCTCTTGGAGTCTTGTTGATTATGCATTGTGGAAATGATTAAAACTCTAGAACCTCTTCATATGATGTTGATGGCATTCACGAGCTTGATAAATGTCTCATTTTACTCGTCTTATTTTGAAATTTTACGATTATTTAATTCCTAAATATTTCATTTTATACCCTAAACATTACATATGCCTTTTATGATTATTTAATTCCTAAATATTTCATTTTATACCCTAAACATTACATATGCCATTCTATTATAGGCATTTGGGTTTTAACTAGTTACTCTTTGTAAATTTAATATATTTGATAGTTTTTTTTATAGAGTTTTTGAATGGACTACATGAGTTCTTGATGATTATTATATTGGAAGCAATGATGATCTATGTTGCCTGGTAATACTAGTGTTTATTCATCTTTGCTAGTTTTTTAATAGATTATATGAGTTCTTGATGATTATTATATTGGAAACAATGATGATCTATGTTGCATGATAATATTAGTGTCTATTCATCTTTGCTATATAAACTCTAGCATTTTGAAAGTTTTTTTAGTCCAAATTGTTGGGCCCCTCGTTTCATAAGGAAGTTGCCTCATCACATAAGAAAGAAATATAAGATGTCAAATCAAGCAAGGTCAGTAGGAGTTAACTCAAGGGTGAGTCAACAAGTGTGGTCGGGGCTTGTTGTCCTCCTCATTTTGAATATGGAATTTTGAAGGCAAAATGAATGCAATAGCGGGGATGATAGGGTGGTGCAAGAGAAATCAAGAAACACAGATCTGAGGTGTGTCATGTACCATAGAGGCCATTAGGAACAACAAGGAGCACTATAATTGGAGGATGACAATGACTAGGACAACATGCAAGAAACTAGGCGACTGATGAAGAGGTGGCAAAAAGAGGATGCTACCTAGTTGAAGAAAAGGGATAAGACTATGAGTCAATCAAGCTGGGACAAGTGAGAAGACAACACCTCTAGAGAGTTTTGCATGCATGGTCTCTCCTTGTGCTAACGAGTTTTTGACAAGTGGTTGATGAGTTCTATTGAAACCTATATAATGTACTATTGAGTGGTTTCTTACTTCAACTCTATTAAACCATAGAGTGGTTTCTTACTTCAACTCTATTAAACCATAGAGTGGTAGTTCTTTGAGGTACCCTTGGTTGAATTGTTTAAAGAATCATAGGCTAATTAGGACCTCTAGAGTAGTTCTATGAAGCAATCAGTTGGTAGCCCTTCGGTTACCTTCAACTAAACCATCTTTAGAGTTTAGTTAGTGATGTGGTGAGTCTGACGAGTCAAGGTGTGCAAGCTCATGGTTCGTTGCAAAGTGATTCATTTATACCATTTAGTTATAGTAGTTTTTCCCCTCTGAAGTAGTTCTACAAAGCCACACGTTGGTAGTCATCAGGGTTACCTTCGATTGAACTATCTCTAGATTTTTAGGTTTACATATTAAATTCCTTTAGAGTCATTCTACGAAGCCACAAGTTGGTAGTCATTATGGTTTCCTTGAACTAAATTGTCTCTAGATCAATTTCAAGTTTACAATTTAAGTTCCTCTCGAGTAGCTCTACAAAGCCACACATTGGTAGACATTAAGGTTACCTTCGACTGAATTATCTCCAGAGTTTCAGGTTTGCATTAACTCCACCACCATCAATCAATTTAGCATATTTAGATTAGGGAACCACTATGATTGCATATATAGTGTTGACATTTTGAAAAGTATTACGCTCCCAGGTTTATAAATTAAAGACGGCTCCAACATATATTGGGCTCATCAATCCCAAGCATTACTAGAGACCATCGAGCATCATTTTCAAATCATTTTTCATTTTAGTTCTCCTGAGCCTATTAGTTCATTACAACCAACATCTATTATATCATATAAATGCACATAACCTCTTT
>ML790704.1:176645-195965 GCA_009831015.1 Picea engelmannii
ATATATATATATATATATATATATATATATATATATATATATATTCAATTTTGCACCCCATTTTGTGCTTTGTCTATTTGGACTTGCTTTGATCACCTTGCCACAATACGTACTTGGTTTATTGGTTGTTAATGGTACATTATACACTATTTTTACTCCATCATTCTTGAAAACAATGTCGTTACCTCCTTAACTGACAATATAACATCACATTTTTTTTTACCATGTTGATCATGATAGGACATCATGTTATGATGATGTGATTTATGATGGTCAGATGTAATCTAAAATTTTGAAACATTATGTTAATTATACTATCTTGATTCTTACTTTTGAGATATATAATTTTATTATTCTGATTATCTTGCACATGGAATTTTATGGAACTAATGATGTTATTTGAGAGAGCTTTTGAGTTGGAGGAATGCAATTCTTGGGATCCATATCAACCTAGGTCAAATGTTGGGAGAAGATTGAATGATTATTAATACCATTGTGGAATCATACTCCAATGGAAGGACTCCAATTCAAGGTGGATAACATGGCTTGCAAGTCTTAGGACCTTGGGAGACATAAAAAGGGCTAAATAATAATTGTTTGGGAAACAATTGTTCCTAATGTTTACTTAGAGTTTAAGGTCCAAAGGGGTTGGGATTAAGCTATTTATTTCTTATCATGTGACTTGTGTTAAATTATCCTAACCCTAATTTCTCCCTAAACTTTTTGTAGGGGATGACAATTATTATGAACAATTAGTTAGTTTAGTATGAGAAACTATGTTAGGAAAGTGACTATTCTTGTTGAATATAGTGTGAAAGAAAATACCTAATGTTTATGAATTCTAGTTTTTTGTGCTGCATCTTCTTGTGTGTTCTTGGGAGGAGTGAAGCTAGTCACATGTTTGTGGAGTGCTTGGAGTAGTTTTAAAACTGCTCAACATATTTGTTTGAGTGCATAAGATAGGGTTTGTGTGTACCAAATCCTATGAGGGGTACATTTCCCATTGTCCTAGATTATTTTGAAAGAGCTCAATTACTAGAGGTGTTGTGGTATAGGGGACATAGTGGGTAGAGTTCTTTTCACATCATGGTCTTATGCAAAGGTGTTGCTTATTTCTAGATGCCTCTCCATCTTACAATAGTGTGTAGTAAGTTGGATATTGTTTAGTTACTATGTTGTTCTTGTGTAATTTTTTTGGGTTGATTTGATCCCTAGAAGAGTGAACCCATTGAATTTCACCATTGAGTCACATACTTGCATGGGGGGATTCACTTGTACTCTTAGCGGTTGCATTTGATGGGAGGAAAGACACCCTTATGGTGTGATTACCTTACAATCATTGTTTGACTTGAAGACTAGTTTACACTAGTTAGCTGGACATCATGAGAGCGATTTGGTCATAGATAAGTAATCTTTATGTTTGGTTTGTTTCCATTGCTTAATGTAGAACATTTATTAAATAGTTGTATAAGTATGCTTATAGATGTTAATGATTTTTGATAAATTAAAGAAGAGAATTCTGAAAGGGACAACTCTACACCTAGCCTTCTCATGTTGGGTTGGGCTATTACATAAATCATCTGAATGCAATAAAGAAAAACCCCAATGATCTTTAACAGAAGAAAACTACCCACCTTATGAATTATTCCCACATCCATAAATATTTCTTGGACTTCACAAACTTTGTACACATTCTCTGAATGGAAAGTTCAAACAAAGAAATAAAACAAATATAGCAACAATAACTTCAAAGAACTGATAAAAAACCTTCAGTTAATTTTAACTCACTGATATGTAATATAAGGGTGTCAAATGCAATATAGAGCCCAAAAATCCCTATTTAGTCCCACACTTATCCAAAACATTGTGAATTCTTGTCCCACATAAAGGAAAGTTGTAAAATATTTTAACTAAAGCACCACTACCCTATCAACTTCCGAAGCTTTACATAATTTTTTTTTATCAATACAATTGTTCCATTTCATAAAACAATGTTGAAATTGTAGAAATTTGTTCTCAAATTTGTCAAAAATCACTTGAGGATTCTCAGAAACACACCATAAATGCCCCCAATGTCAACATAAGAAACAAATTTGGTTAGATTTTAATGGAGTCTCATCAAGAAATGGGTGACAAAAACACAATGTTAGAAATTATGCCTTGTCAAAAAAAATGAAGTTCCCCAAAATTGTGGAGGTGACATGCATGTGCAATGTTTATGAAGACAACTCAACCCCAACTTGGGTGCTATTAATAGGATTGAATGATTGAAAGATGCAATGCACAGTTGGAGGAATGTTAAGTTTCTCACCATCTAGAAAGAAAGATGTAAGGCTTAATTGGTTCTAAAGGGGAGACTGCATGCAATTTCTCATCCTATTTTCTGGAAGGGGATGTCCATCTTGATGACCATTTCTATCACCCTACATCCATACCAATGCTCATGTTATTTAGGCTCCCATATGCTCTATCCATTCCTTTCAATGTGAGTGAGAATGTGTCGACCTTGTAAAAAAATGAAAATATATTATTTTTACAAATGTAATCACAAGGATTTATGTCCCATCTATATGGCTTTGAATCAACTAGAAAAAAAATAATGAATTTTAAAAAATATCTTAGATTATATTTAATATGTTTTTTTTAATAGAACCTTGTAAAACTTTGTAGAACTTTAATTGAGGGACTATAACTCATATGAAGTCCTATACTTTAATCATAAAATGAAAAGTATACTATGTGCATCGCTGGAACTATTAAAATATTTTTTAATTAATTTTAGATGTCCTATACCTTTCCAACTTCAATATTAAGTTGAAATTTATTTTTATTATTCTTTATGGATAACAATGATAGACCATGTTTTTTTTTAATAATCTTGATTCTTTATATTACCATAAGAAAGATATACAAAAATCTTGTTGTTGTCTTGCCACTGGGGAAACTAGACCAACAACAATGCATCAAGTTGTCTGAAAGTTTATGAAATATTTGTCTTTTGAAACTAAAAGCCTGGATATATCCGAGTCTAAAACTATCTGCTATGCAAAAGATTAGTTGTTGTTTCTGTCTAATTTGACAACTGTGAGGTGGGGTTGAGATACACAAGCCTCCTATACTAAACAAAAAACTAAGAAAACTAGAAATCATTAAGAACTAAGTATAGGGTTGGCCCTCGGCTGTAGGCACCTGTGGTTGAGAAAGGTCTAGTTTCAAGAGGTCCATTCCCACCATTTGATGAGCTATAGGGTTCATTTTGTGGTCAAGAAAATTGAGTTGTTCCTGAGTGCCATCGAGCTATAGTAAGATCTATTGTTTATCCCCATTACAATAAACAAGGATGCGACCCAATTGTAGTTTCAGGTGCCAGTAAATATCAACAGTCTTCAAATACTGGGAAACTCGAGACCGAGTGTTACCAGTGTCAGGGACCCACAAACCAATAGAGTTGAGCACCTCCTCATTCGAGACAAAATGTCTTAGAACATGAACGTCGGCCTTGGAAAGGTCAATCACAACACAAATGTTGGGTGGGGTATGAGCTTGGTAGGATTCGACAAAGTCTTCAACAACAGAGGCAAGTTGGGAGTCGAGGTGACCCTTGTTCCTACAAGATGAGCTTCCCCGAGCTCAACGAGATCGAATGCCTCTAGCCATAGAAGCATAGACAAGGTGACAAGATGACAAGGGGGTAAAAGGAGGATAAGCCAAAGAGAAAGAAAGGAGACATAGGGGAAGGTGAACAAAGATAAGCAGAGGGGAAAAAAGGTGGTGAGACCAATTCCAAAAGAAGGATGAGATAATATAACCATCCATCGACCTGAATAGTGAGTTATGGAAGCGACCATAATGAGTGATATGAAGGAAAATAAATGGAGTTATAACAGTAGGAATCATTATAATGAAATGCATGATACGAAGGACATACCAGGTTGGATATAAGTATCGACGGAACATCATCTATTGAGCACGATTGTGACAGCATTGAAGAGCCATAAGACAAACAATACACGCATGAAAGGTGAGGTTAATTTGCATGAGATGATGTTATGGAGGTGAGAGAGGGTGGCAGGTGCCAACAACTTGAAGAGATGCATGGTGGTTTGTTTTGGAAGGAGACCCCATGGCTTGTCTCTTCCTTGTCATCCTATACGAGGGACAATGATAGAAAATGTTAAATTGTTATTTTTAAATCAATTAAATTTGATGATGATGATTTTTGACATCCACTGAGATTGAATTTGTTTTATCAGACCTTAAGAAAGAAAAATAAAAAATAAAAAATAAATTAAGGAATTACTTGGCTTACTTTAAAATGTTGTGTCAATGCTCAAAAAGCTTGATGAGAAGCTTTCTTAAATCTCCATAGTTTTGTTAATTTAAAAGGTTAGGAAGGTCAAGATTGTAAAAAATATTTTGCAATTGAGATATGATGTGGGTGTACCCATGAAATTCTAAGAGAAAGTCTTTTTCATCCTCCACCTTCTTAGTATTTCAAAGATGACAAATTGTTTTGTTCCATGGGGTTTTATGTAAGACCCTTTACAAGGACTTAAGAGTTATAGAATTTGTACTAAATTTTTGTTACCCAAGTGAACAAACTATTTTAATAAAGTTAAGGCTATGAACCTATGAAGTTTTACTTCTGCAAAATTCAGATATGTTTTAGATATTTTGTATGTAATCAAAATAATTTGTATTTATTTTCTTTACCCTGCAATTTTATTTTATTTATTATTATTATTATTTCCACAACTATTTCAATTTCAATTTAAAATCACAACATAAATCATTTAACAATTTCATAATTTAACAAAAACGATAAGAGTTATGATAAGGGGGGAAATACCTCTTATTTCTATCCGATTTAGCCCCTTGGTTTAGCTCCAATTAGTTGTCCTCCTTTTCTAATTGGACTATCCAAATTGGATTTACCTCCCAACTAGCTAATAACAACCTCTCATGCTCCCTAGCTCTGAGAAACCTTGGGGGTTTCCTATCCCTCCATGCTTAAAGATCCTGAACAACACATCCCACTAGTATCTCAAAATTTAGTCTATCTCATAGTCCATAGTTCATAAAGTTCACAGTTTTTCACTTCTTGAGTTCTCCTTCCCTTCAACCCAATATTTTTCCCAAATCTCATAACCCCCTCTCATTTTCCCAAAGTTCCCTTTATTCTTCACTCCAACCACCTTCCTAGCCTCCTCGGGAAGGTCCTAGGAAGGTCAACTATAATAAAACAATCTTCCCTCACAACTACCTAAAATTTATCCCTTCCATGCTATCTACTTCATTAAATCAAATTTAAGTTGCGTAGATTTATTCCCTGACATGCTATCTATATTACTAAATGCAATTCAATCTAAAGAAATAAGATATTCTCATTACCAAAATAATATAATAAATCCTTAAATAAAACAAATAATTTAATAAGTAATGTTAAATCTTTTAATTTTAATTATACTACAAACATCACACACACACACCATAAATAATAATATTGTATTAACTATTATACACCATAATAACACCAACGTAGCCCGCACGGGTGTAGACGGATTGGCAAGTGCCGTGTAAATGGAAGGAAATTTGTAAAATGAAGTCTCATGTTCGATTCTCACCCGGACTTACTCCTGTGCCATTCTTGCGGGCTGGGTGGTTGCACCTGGGGTTATAGTGGTAGCCGCTTGGGGATCGACCCCGTGTCATGCGAGTACGAGAACCGCGAGTTGTCGATTCCCCCAGTAAAAAAAATAAAATAATAACACTAACGTACACGTGCAAGGTATGTATGCATAGATAGCGTATACATAGCTTGTGCATGTACTAATGATAATGACCATCACATCTAATGCATAATTCTTGTATTTTCACAAAAATCTCATAATGCATCAATCAATGATATACACTAACTTAATAACAATAATTCATGAGTCAAAACAATTTAATATGAATTGAATAATTACACCAAGTTCATCATAATTGCATCAAGCAAGCATTTAATACACAAAAAGGACTAATAAAGGCACTAAGTTTAGATTTCTAATTCCCAACAACACTCTCATCTACAAAGAAACACCATCCTCCCTAACCTACTTCCATCTTCTACATCCCATCCTTTCCTCTGCTAGACTATGATGGAGCATCAACTATATTGACCTAAATCCATATAGAACCCATAAGTGGAAGTGTTAACTACCTTGACCAAGTTTTCCTAGCAAGCAACTGGTAGTTTCCATCACATATCTATGGGATCATGGCTCGACATAGCTCTCCCATGACTCTAGGTTTCAGAGGATAAACAGTGAGAAATACATCCACCTCTCTTGATAGAACTAGGGCCAATACCCTATCATTGACCACATTGTGGCACTATTGTTTTTCTTAGAGATTTGTCGTCGAATATCCAGTTTGGGCAACTGTGCTTCCTTTAAAACCCACACTTGCCCAAATATCATAAAAATGCATTGAACCAATGAATAAATAACATAATAATGCTTCCTAGCATACCATTTCTCATTCAATGTCCACAACATCTATCACTTTAGTGTCACACTTATCTGGCTATCACATAGTCTATTAAACTTGTAGGTTAGTTTACAACACAAGATCGTGCATAACCATAAAACTATTGATATGTGATCCATGTTACCCATCGATGAACAATGTAAACTAACTAGGTATTCATCATGTGCATGGTACTTACTGATTCGTTAAAACATATCATTCAAACCGGTATCCATGTACTGAAATATTTCATTAAAATCTTGCATGCTAGAAGTAAATCACACAATATCCATCATTAATCATATAAACAGTCACTAATCATAATATTCACATATATGTAGTTTCACATGTCCATATATTAAAGTTCCATTGTTCTAACAATGTTCCATAGATAATAAGCAAGGAAATTCAAATAAGTCATATTGTGGTTTAGTTGCCTAAGTAAAAAAGGGGTTTTACATACACACACCCTTCAAGAAACTTCATCCTGAAGTTATGGTAAAATAAAGTGTGGGATGATCTTGATGCATGGTCTTTGCATCCTCCTAGGTAGCTGATTTTGGGCTATACATGTCCCATTGTATCTTAACTAGGCCCACCAAGCGGAGTCTGGGTTGTCAAACTCTACAATGTAATATCTGTAATGGTTTGACCAAAATGGTTCCCACGTTGAGATTTGCAATTCCTTCCAGTTAAGTTTGTGAGATTCATAAACAACACAATGTCATAATACAAATACATGAAAAACAACATGATTTTTATGTAAGTGGGATGGCAGTACAAGATGATAAAAAACGGGTCTAATTCTTTCTTGAATTTTAAATAGCCCTATAAAATGAGGTGATAAATTTGTCCCCTTTCCAAACTAAATGGTATTCTTATTAGTCTTGATATGAATAAAATATTGATCTCCTACTTTATAACTCGGGTCAATCATATGTGCATCAACATAACTCTTCTTCCTATCCTATGTTTCCTTTAACCACTGTCTAATATGGATCACATGTTCCTACATTTCTTGAATAAATTCCGTCTCTATTGTCACTTGGTCCTCTAACCTGTCCCAACTCAATGGTGTCCTACACCTTCCATACAGAGCTTGATAAGGAGGCATCTCGATTGAGCTATGGTAAGTATTATTGTAAGCAAACTCCACCAAATGTAGGTACTTTTCCCAATGGGTTTAGTTATCCATAAAATGCATCCTAATCATATATTCCATAGCTTGATTCACTCTTTTCATCTACCCATTTGTTTCAGGATGATACATTGTGCTCAAGTTCAACTAAGTCCCCAACATTAACTGCAAACTTATCCAAAACTTGGACATAAATCAAGAGTCTCTATTTGGGATGATCTTCTTGGGTAACCCATGTAGATGAATAATTTCACTTATAAACACTCGTGCCACATCAGTGACATCATAAGTGTCTCTAACTAGAATGAAATGTGCACTTTTGTTCAGTTTATCAACTACAACCAAAATGACATTGTGCCTTTGTGACGTGAGAGGAAATCCCACAAAAAAATTCATAGAAATGACTTCCTATTTGAACATAGGAAAGCTATGCGGTTGTAAGAATCTTGTCGATTGGTGATGATTGCCTTTTCCTACAAATACTCAAGACATTTAGCAATAAAATGGACTACATCACGATTCATGCCTACCCAGAATAAAAGCTTCTTCATGTTCACATATATCTTCTTCACATCAAGATGTGCACTTTAACGTCCCCAGACACCAACAAGCCGGATAATGATACCCAAACAACCTTAACTTTGCCTCCTTTACTACTTTGATACCATTTATGTGACATTCATGGCCTTAAACAACAAGCTAGGCCATGCCACCAAGTAACTTTGCGGAAATAATCACATATAAAACTTAACCGAAAGATATAGATAACATCTGGTATTCACACATATAAATATATATCTATCTAATGCAATTAAACATACGCCAATACTCTACTCATACACATGTTCATGCAGAAGCAACATTAACACATCCAGGCCACCTAGGCCAGGACATGCTACCTCATAGAAATGACAATTATCATGTGCATATATATAAACATAAACAGACAACATGTTTTGCTAATACACAGATTAATGTGGAAATAATAGTAAGCCTACACATACAACATATACAAACATTACTCATCAATTATAACACATGTACAAATACACAACATGTAAATGAACATAAAAGTGGTACTTATATTTTAATAGAAGACCACCAACTGCATGTAGACCTTCCACAAACCTCCCAGCCTTAGACCACGCTGCTCATCAAGCTCATCAGTGGGTCACCCTTGAGCTAGGACTAAAATCCACTGGGCAAGGGAATTCTAGGCTTGGAAAGCACAACAAGGAAGTTGTACAGAACAACAGGAAGGATCTTTTATCCCAGGAGCCACTTACACCCACAACCCACAAATCTTCATTCCCCACACGCCTGCTCCACCCCAGGAGGGTACACCTTCAATAATACAAGTCCATCGACTATTACACCTCCCTTACCTTGAGCTTCAACAACATGATGGACCAGAAGTCTTAGAGTACTATAGCTTCTATGAGATTCCCTTCCAGGAAAACTCACTTCCCAACAAACTCTTTCACCTGGGAGAGTTACTCACAGGCCTGACAACCTACTTCTTCAATTCAATTCCTAAGCAACAAGCAACAACATTCAACTACACACGGGTGACTACAACAACAGAAAACGGGATGGACACCGAAGAAATGAAAATAGCCAAACTCTAAGACAAAACACAGCTCAGGCGAACACAATTGCGTTGGACTTTACAGGAAATACGCTGGACAATTAAAGTATATCTACAGGTTTCAAGCTCTTCCTATCTCAGTACGTGCTTTAGTGGGGACTATGGCGGACTTCCAGGGTGACTAACTCGCGAGAGTGCAGACCGAATGGTGAAGGATCGTGCCAGTCATCTCAGTCATGAGAATGGTGAAGTAACCCCCCCAACGAGCTGACCTTCTACCTAAAAGTTGCATGCACCCAGGTTGACACATGTCTCCCTGAAGTTGCATGAGCTCCACTTAACACTCGTCCCCTTTCCACGGGAACTTAGGATAGTACGGTTAAGTCAAACCTTATCCTCTAGGAAATAATAATATAATAATATTATTCCTTTAGAGGTAAGCCCTCTAGCTTAGCCCCTAGGCCTAGACACTTAGCCCCCTCCCACCTAGTGGAGCTTAGTCCCCCGTAACTCTTTCTTCATGGAGGGTCTACACGCAACAATGTATAATCTTTATTAATGATTTTGCATAATTACATATACAAAACAAGCTCCTGGCCTTAACATCCTAGGCTCTCTGGCGTAATCATCACATAAGCCTCCTAGCTTATTATAACTCGTCTCACCATCCTAACAAACATGTTTACAATTCATAATTACAATTGGGGCTCTGTTGGGGGATATTACAATCCCCTCCCCTTATTTTTGCATTGTCCTCAGTGCAACTTGTTTATACATATATAATTCAAAAATTCTTCAAAAAGATCCAAGCTTAAGCTATTGGAAGCCTATTATCCACCTGGTGCTCTACTTTCAAGCACCGATTTTGGTGTTCATATTGTAGTTGAAATTCAATTGCTCTATTCCATAGAGTTTCTTCAGGAAATCATTCAACTTATTGGTCCTTGTTACATGCTTCAATTAAACCTGATTGAAAGCACCAGCTGGCTGTAGATCCATGATGTTCCACCCAACCTTAGATCTCACTATTGATAAATTCTCAGCAGGCTATGACTCCACAGACGTAAACACTCTATTCGTACACCTATTAATTCATAAGAAACATTAGAACATACATGCAATTCTAATAACATTATAACCTGTATATGTATTACGAGATACATAACATACAATGAATAAAGAATTGATACTTATCATTTGATTGAGAATACTTCCATATCAACATGGTCTAGGCCAAGGTACCAAACCCCAACAATAATCCAACCAACAATCTCTCATTCCCCACGTGCCTGTCCCACCCCAGGAGTGTACACCTTCTCTGTCACACAGTCCATTGGCTGCTACACCTCCCTTTCCTTGGGCTTCAACAATAGGCCAGACTAGAAGTCTCAGAGCACCATGGATCAAGGAGTTCCATCTGCCCTCAGAAGTATCCAATCGACATCTTCCTCGAGCTACTCTTTGTAGTCAACATTCCACTTTAATCAACATCATCTCATCTGCATCACCCACATGCAGTTATCATGAGAGAACATAAAATAATTCATTTAGGAACTCCAACTTAGTTCAAAATGGAATTCAACTTCCCCCCCAAAACATGAAATTCTATTTCATAATTCTTCTTGGTTGTTGCCATATTATGAATGCATCCTTCCTTGTGGTTTTCCATAGGCACCAACTGCATACCATTTTTCCTGCAATCCTTCATATTTCATACAACCAACAATTGTCAATATTTACTGTACATAATAATTCAATTGCAATATGTACAAAATCTTATGCAGTGATCTTAGAATTTACTGCACCTAGCAATTCAATCATAATTACCCAACAATTTAATAAAATAGAATGACTCGTCATTCTATGCATATGCATGTTCAAAGTAATATCTGTAAGTTCATTACTTCTTTTTCTAAACAATAAAATTTCCCGTAGTCAATGCTCATGTAACTACTTGACTTGCAACTTTCCTGTTGCAATGTCTAACACCTCCCTGAAATGTCCTCAACTCCACGAGTTAACAACATTTCAGCTGTTAGTAACAATTATTTCCATGCAATAATATATATGCATGTACTTACAAAACACATTCAACCATTGCATTTATTATACAATTATATCACTTACTATGCATGAGTGCAATTCTCAATGCATACTTATTCAATGCACCTTGCATTGAATTACATAATGCTCTTTATCTCATTCATGTATCTCACCATCCATAAATTGGAATTCTGGCCAATGTGTTGACACATTCTCCACACACTTCATATTGTCTTCCCAATTAATTGGATTCCTTCCTTTTCAACCCGAACACTACACCAAGAATATAATTCTGTGGTGTTCATTAGTGTTAGCAAAAATGTTGCAGTCCAAGTTTTATTTAAAGGTAGAAAGATTTTAGTACCTATGTGGCTCATAACCTTTCCATATCCGTACCTTGACATATCTAACCATGTCCTGGTTTCATACATGACTAGCTTACTGGCATTCATTCCTATAACAAGTTCTTATCTTTTAATTCTTTGGTTATTACCCCATAACCAAATTAACATGACATTCTACTATGTCAGTGTGTGCATTCAAAAGATAAAAATATTTGAATTAATACCTGCCTCCAACCTTTACCACATCCAGTGGTATGCATTCAAATAATATAATCTTGTGATTTTATAAAATAACTCTCGCTGAGGAAATTCTTACCTAAATTCCCTTTAGCAATTATGCAAAAAGAGTAATAAAAACTCATACCTGCATGACTTCCATTAATAAATTTGATGTTACCTGTATGGCCGATGGTAGTAGAATCTTTCATTCTTCTTTTATCAAACTTATAACCAACACTTCATCTTTATGTTGCTTCCCTCCTTATGTAGCAACATCATCAACAACACTTGCAACATGAAAGAATTCTTTTTTTGCTTATGGTTGTTCAACCAACCCTAATTCAACTACTGCAGCGCTACCATAATTTCAGCAACTTCTTTCCCATGTGCAACTTTTCCTTGCTAATCCCAGAAGTCTTCAATTCTTCCCGAATTCCCGAATCTTCTTGTGCTCTCATTGTAGTCACTGTACATGACTATTTTTTTCCTGAGCACTTTCTATCCAAATCACTCTTGGCTTCCTTTGCATTTCCAATCAATTACTATTTATGACATTAACCTTCAAATTTTTATTTGTTTTCTAGATCCATCTATCCCAACTAGCTTCAAACTTGACTTACCTATCCAATCTCTAACATACTGTAAGGATGCACATATGCCCATTTTTCTAGTTGCACATAATCAAATGAAAGTCCTTCTTTTACCTTACCATCATATATTCAAGTGATACCTCCAACCTTTTGGGTTGTCACTCATGGATCTATGTCACTTAAGATGGATTCTTTTCAGGCACCATCTCCTCTACATTCAAAACCATGCATAAAACCGTTTTCTTCTTCCTGGTTCCTTATTGATTTCTCTTTAGAAGTCCTTTCACTTTTAAATTATTCTTGATTTAATATCTCCATGCTCTTGTGGAAGTACCTTCACACCTTTGGAGTGCATCAACAATCCTCTACTATTATAGTTTTCCTCCCTGGAGTGTTTACTTGCATTCCTATTATCTTGATATCTATCTCATGATTTATTCTTCCATTATCTTAGGATGTTCATGAACTTGACTCCATCCAAGAGTTTTTCCTTGTCTACTTTGCATACTTTCCATCACATATTATGTTGATATTAATTTTCAACATTCCATTATTATTTGGATTCCTATGATCCAACTCCTGCATATTCAACTTCTGTCATGCCATATTTGATGACCTTCATGACATGCTTCCACTGCGCATTCTGATAGTAATAATGGAGGTGCTATCTCCAATATGTAGGGATGATACTTGGAGATCTCACATCTTAGAGATCTCACATCTTATCTCCAAACTCTTTAATATTCCATAAAACCTTCCTTCCTTATTCCCATTCTTTGCATCTCCATACAAACTTATGGTTCATGCATTATCATGTATTTTAGATGGATTTCTCCACCTAGCATTCACATTTGATGTGCAAATATTGTCACCTAGACTGTCTTCCCCAAACAAGAATTCCATTTGGGGTTTCCATGCTGCTTATCGAACCCAACATCAGATCCAATGACTTCTGAAAAATATCAGATGTAGAATAAATAATTTTCCCCGACCTTCTTCCTTATTTCTTCTATCTGAAGACATCTCTAGAAATTTTTATGTTTTAATGTAACCATTGCATCTGGAATCCTCTTTCTGAGACCTTTCCAATCACGGTTTCCTTGCTCAATTTTGAGCCTTGAGCAGAAATCTACGATCCTTTAAAACTTGTGCTTCTTCTCTGATGCACTTCTTGTGCAACGATCTCTTTTCTCTAAGCTAATGGCTCTTAGATATTTGTTGGACCCTATCATAAAGTTCCTAGGTCTTCAGTACCTCCCTGATGCAGGTCCGAACCAGGCGAAACCCACATGCTTCCTTCCTAACCCCTTTTCCCTTCTTTAACACAGTTTTCGGGCACTAGCCCCCATTTTCCTTAAGCCCTTAATTCACATGGGACCATGGTTGTGACCAAGTGCTAATAGTTGGGCGCTTATACATAGCCTTGAAACTTCGGGGCTTCGGAGCCTTGGAGGTTTCCTTTTCCACACATCACAAACATCACAGAACCTTGAACTGGCAAATTTTACGGAGGACGGTGGATCTACGGTCCAAGTTCTCTGTTAAGATCTATGGTGGATAGGAGCTTCGGTACTCTGGGCTTTGGAAGATTTCAAAGCACATCAAAATAATCTCCCAGAGTGTCGAATTGGCGAACTCACGAAGAGGGGTGGATCAACGGTCCACGACTTCTCAACAACTAACGGTTGGGATTTATTGTGGAACTCTCGACTTCGGGGTTTCTTCCTCCCATTCGAACACAATCCATTTCTTATGGAGCGCTAAGTCTCCGGACTTCACTATCTAGCGCCACGTGTCCATTGGGGCCTATGGTTTCCGTGCTTGAACTAAAAGATACCGAAAAGTCACATCAAACTTTATACTTTTCCAATTGCGGGGACATGGGTCAAAGGTTTTGGAGTAACCCATTGATCGTTCCGCAATTTTCACCATGCCGACACATGTCCCCTCGGTGAAACCGTGGTTTGGATTGCAGGACTGCCCTGGGAAATTAACTCCCATGCAATTTGTTTCCCCGCAATGCCTCCTGACCATCTATCTTAATGTATCATGATCAATGCCAGTGTGGGCTCACCGTATATTGACCTTTAACTATGTTATGTAACCTTGGGGTCCCACTAACCATGCTCATACGAAGTGTCACGTGGCGGAATACTAGCGGTTGACATGTGGCCCAATTAGATGGGTGTCACATGTCACATTCCATATGGAATTTCAATCTTCCACGGGTTCGAAACCCACTGACATGTGGCACACAACCCATGTGTCCATGTCAATCCAAGTGACATCATCATGCCACGTTACTCCGAATTTTGGGCTTTGAAAGTTTTTATGCCTGTTTCCTTCCAGTCCCCCGAATTCTAAATTTTTGAACTTCTTTACCCTTCGGGTCCACATAGTACAACTGTCAACATTCCAAGTGGGGGCACATGGCAGGTATAGGAGAGTTCCACATCACCTCCAGGTGATGTCATCATGACTCACCACTTCGAATCTTCAGGGATTCAGAGCTTCGGGAGTTCTTGCCTCAACACACACTAATTCTTTGAACGAGTTCACCTGAAGTCCATGGATTTCCACCACGTATTCTCTCTCTCGGATCGATGACATAGATGGACTCCGTTACTCCATGGATTTCCAAAGGATGTCATGGCTAACCACCTCACAAATTTTCCAGATTTGACGGTCTAGGGTGACTCTGTTTCCTCCTGAATAAATCCTATCCGTTAACTCGTTAAACCTTGATAATTTCTCCCCCTTTGAATATTTCTCCCTGCTATATTTCCTGAGCTTCATTTCTTGAACCCCTTTCTCCTTAGAGGGTTGCTTCAACACTTAGTCAACTTTCATATCTATGCACTCCTTGCAACAGATCTTCGTGCCCCTTCACGAGAAAACTCAAGCTATTGCTCCTGAGATTTTTGAGTCAAAGACTCTATCGATGCACTCCTTGCACCTAGAGACGCTCTGAACCTCAAATTTTGTCCCTTTCGACAATAATTCACTCTGAAATATTTGTCTCGTTAACCACTAACATGGCCCATCCAGGCTCAGCGTTGAAACCATGGCCCTAATACAAAATTGTAATGTCCCCAACCACCAACAGGCCAGATAATGATACCCAAACAACCTTAACTTTGCCTCCTTTACTGCTATGATACCATTTATGTGACATTCCCGGCCTTAAACAACAATCCAGACCATGCCATCGAGTAACTTTGCGGAAATAATCACATATAAAACTTGACCGGAAGATAGAGATAACATCTGGTATTCACACATATAAATATATATCTATCTAATGCAATTAAACATACGTCAATACTCTACTCATACACATGTTCATGCGGAAGCAACATTAACACATCCATGCCACCTAGGCCAAGACATGCTACCTCATAGAAATGACAATTATTATGTGCATATATATAAACATAAACATACAACATGTTCTGCCAATACACAGATTAATGTGGAAATAATAGTAAGCCTACACATACAACATTTACATGCATTACTCATCAATTATAACACATGTACAAATACACAACATGTAAATGAACATAAAAGTGGTACTTATATCTTAATAGAAGACCACCAACTTCGTGCAGACCTTCCACGAACCTTCCAGCCTTAGACCATGCTGCTCATCACGCTCAGCAATGGGTCACCCCCGAGCTGGGACTAAACTCCACCGGGAAAGGGAATTATAGGCTTGGTAAGGACAACAAGGAAGTTGCACAGAACAATAGGAAGGATATTTTATCCTAGGATCCACTTACGCCCACAATCCACATACCCTCATTCCCCACATGCCTGCTCCACCCCAGGAGGGTACACCTTCACTAATACAAGTCCATCGGCTATTACACCTCCCTTACCTTGGGCTTTAGCAACAGGATGGACTAAAAGTCTTAGAGTACTGTAGCTGCTACGAGACTCCCTTCAAAGAGAACTCACTTCCCATCAAACTCTCTCACCTGGGAGAGTTGCTCACAGGCCTGACAACCTGCTTCTTCAATTAAGCTCCTAAGCAACAAGCAACAACATTCAGCTACACATGGGTGACGACAACAACAAAAAACGGGTATGGACACCCAAAAAATGGCAACAACCAAACGTTGATACATAACATGGCTCAGGCGAACACAATTGTGTTGGGATTTACAGGAAATATGCATGACAACTCAAGTATATCTGCAGGTTTCAGGCTCTTCCTATCTTAGTACGTGCTTTAGTGGGAAGTATGGTGGACTTCCAAGGTGACTAACCTCGCGAGAGTGTAGACCGAATGGTGAAGGATCATGCCATTCGTCCCAGTCATGAGAATGGTGAAGGAACCCCCCCAACGAGCTGACCTTCTACCTAAAAGATGCATGCGCCCAGGTTGACACATGTCTCCCTGAAGCTGCATGAGCTCCACTAAACACTCGTCCCCTTTCCCTAGAAACTTAGGATAATACGGTTAAGTCAAACCTTATCCTCTAGGAAATAATAATATAATAATATTATTCCTTTAGAGGTAAGCCCTCTAGCTTAGCACCTAGGCCTAGACACTTAGCCCCCTCCCACCTAGTGGAGCTTAATCCCCCACAACTCTTTCTTCGTGGAGGGTCTACACGTAGCGATGTATAATTTTTATTAATGATTTTTCATAATTACATATACAAAACATGCTCCTGGCCTTAACATCCTAGGTTCTCTGGCCTAATCATCACATAATCCTCCTAGCTTATTATAAGTCGGCTCACCAGCCTAACAAACACGTTTACGATTCATAATTACAATTGGGGCTCTGTCGGGGGGTATTACATGCACAATAAAGTTATCTATGGGCTTCCTCAAGGATAGTGCCTTGAATATATCCTTCCTCGGGAATGTACATCCTTCCTTGAAATATCAACAATCCATTCACTTCAAGGACATATCCTTCAAACTTAGGTTCTAACTACCTACCATTCTAAGGTGCTGAAGTAACCTTCAAATACAAACTTTCTCCAAGAAGTTGTCCCAACATTTGCTCCCTCAAATTGACCCTTAATGACACCGAGGAGAAAAATTGTGGCCGTCTGCTCAGAGCATCAACCACCACATTCTCCTTTACCTTGATGTCTAAAATTCCAAAATAACACTTAGTCATGAATTCACTCCATCACCTTTGCCTACCATCATTCAGATCCCTTTGAGTGAAGAGATGATTCAAGCTTTCGTTATCTGTTTTGAGCTCAAAGCTTAACCTGACAAGATAATTCCTACAAATATTTAGAGCTAGCATCACAACTGCCAACTCTAAATCCTGCCCAACCCTTGCTTCAAGGCATATGTGCATAGTATGAACTCTTTATCCATATCAGGCACTTGTAGGATTGGCACACTAGTTAGTAATCTCTTAAGCTTGACGAATGTGGTGTCACATTGTTTGGTTCACTCATACTTGATTCTCTTGTGTTTCAAGGTAGTGATGGGTTTCAAAATATTTGAGAACCCTTCCACAAACCTTTGATAATATCCAACTAGCCCCATGAAGCTTCACACCTCATGAACATTTTTTAGCATTAACCAATCCATTATGGCCTTCATCTTTTCTGGAATCATCAAAATTTCTTCCCTTGAAATAATATGACCTAGATAGAGAATCTCTTTCTGAAATAAAGAATATTTTGACAACTTACAATACAATTTTTTTCTCTTAAGCATGATATCACTAACTATAAGTAAACCTCATGTTCCCTTTCATTCCTAGAATAGATGAGAATGTCATATAGAAAAAACAACTCAAAGTGGTCTAAGTACTTTCAAAATACAATATTCATGAGGCTCATGAATACAACTGGTCCCTTGGTCAAATCGAATGGTGCTACTATGAACTCATAGTGGCCAAATTGAGTCTTGAAGGAAGTCTTAGGAATGTCACCTTCCTTAATCCTTAATTGGTTATAACATGATCTTAGATTGATTTTTGAGAAACTTGTTGCTCCTTTCATTTGATCAAAGATATCATATATTTGAGGTATCCGATACCTATTCTTCATTATGGATTAGTTCAAATCCTTTTAATATATGCATAATCAAAAGGAATTGTCCTTCTTCACAAATATTACTGGTGCACCCCAAGGTGAGACACTAGGCCTAATAAGCCCTAATTCTAGTAGTCCCTTCAATTGCATTTGCAACTCACAAAGTTCTGAAGCCATCATCCTGTAAGGTGTCTTGGAGAATGGCTCCAGGTCGGGTTTTAACTCGATAGTGAAATCAAGTTCCCTCTCAAGAGGTAAACTTGGAAATGCTTTGGGAAAAACATCCTTGAATTTTGAAAAAAATGGGTATTGATCTAAAGAGGGTCCCTTCCTATCACTTACTGCCTCAACTACATACAACTGACATCCTTGCCCCAGGAAACATTTATATTTCATTATCGATATGAAACATAGAGACACCTTCCTCTTGATAATATGGATCTCAATTAACCTTCCCTTATCATCTAAATAATTCACTCTCTCCTCAAAATAATCTTCAAAATCTCGATGGGATTCTAGTCAATCCATACAAATAATTAGATCATATGTCCCCATGGCAGTGACATACACTTTTAACCTAGTTGTACACACCCCTAGGTCTGCAAAACAATTCTCCAACATTAGGTCCTACCACTTGCTTTAACCTAGAATCCATCTAGACTTATTTATAGTTGTTGTGCTCATAGGCTACCAACCCACATTTTTCTAATGCATATGGTGAAATGAAACTATTTGTTGCATTATAATCAAACAATATATTAATTTTGACATTGTTTAGTTTACATGATGACTCTACCACAATAGATTGATGTTTGGCTTGACAATTATTAACCATTGCATAGATTTGGTGGTTATTGCATGCCTTCTCCAT
>ML790704.1:196015-239945 GCA_009831015.1 Picea engelmannii
AGATCAAGGAGCAGAGGGGAATGGTCTCCCAAGACATTCACAAGAAGGTTGGTAGCACTGTTAGAGGTCACCAACCTTCTTCAAATTTGTAACTTTCTAATTCTGGCTGGCCAGAGTGCCGATTAATGCAACATAACCGTTTTTGTCAAAAAAAAACAATAGCCCTAATTGCAATGATGATGATGAGTTTGTCTTTCGTATATGCAGAGCACTATGGATAACACGCGAGCAAAGATTTTTACATAGCCATAAAAAAATTCCATAATAATATGATTGGATTTCTCATATTTTATCTTCTTACACAATATTCAAGTTAGTTGCATAAGTACCTTGAATTATCCTTCCAATTCAACAAATTATTGTTTTTCTAAATTTCCATTTTCACTATTGTGTCATAAAAGACCATCATAATTATGTATATTTTTATATTTTCTTCATTTTTAAAAATGCTCTCAAACACTCATTAATATTATTTTCACTAAGATTCTAGTTTTGAGAAATGCACTCTCATGTCACTTAACTAATGTACCCAATTTACCAACTCTCATGTTTTAATTGTTTAAATGAGTATCTTGGTTAACACAAAGAATGATGCCTTTAAATTAAGTTTTGTATTGGTTTAATGAATAGTGAAACATCTCCTTGTTTTACATTAGCGTAAATCCATCTTAACTCCAAACCTATCATGCGTTGAGAAGGATCAAATCCCTTGAGGTGCAAAAGTTTCCTCAAGTTTCTCAATCTAAAAAAAAAAATCATCTTAAGGGACTTGATCTGGAGTTAAGATGGATTTATGATGATTCTCTATATGTATGTATGTATGTATGTGTCATGTTTCCACTCCATGTTGAGCACAAAATGGATTACACATCTCCCTCATACTAAGCAGCATAACATTGAAATGTTTTAACCATTAGATTTTTTTTACTTACAATTACTATATATATATATATATAGAGAGAGAGAGAGAGAGAGAGAGAGAGAGAGAGAGAGAGAGAGACCTTACTTAAGGTGGACATTCATATTTTTTTATTTATGGTCGACATTGGAATTTTTTTTTAAATGTCACGTGTCAACTCGCTAAATGAATTACACATCTCCCTCATACTCGAATATAGAAAGCACCTATCGATATATATATATATATATATATATATATATATATAATATTTTTCCAAAGAAAAAAAGCGTAATTTTATTTCATCATTTGAGAACAAAATTACAAATTGCATATACACCTCTTGGTGTATTCCTGTTACAATGGAGTCTATAGCTGATTGTTATATATATATATATATATATATATATATATATATATATATATATATATATATATAAGGATTATTTAGGGTTGATATTGAAATATTTTTTGTTATCAATATTTTTCTTAAATGTCACCTATCAACTCTATGTTGAGCATAAAAGGAATTACACATTTCCCTCATACTGAGATGTAGAAAGCGCTTCTTAACACAATCATACATACTCATGGTAAATAAAACTTGAATCACTTATATCTACAATTTATGATTTAATTTTTCAATAACCATATGGCTTTTAGAGGTATAGGCGGTAATAATTCAAGTATCCTTATGCAAATATTTGTTGGTTATCATATAATCAATCTTAAAAATGCTTTACATGTTAATTAAAAATGCCTCTAGGTTTTTCCATTATATTGATATTTTATTTATTTATTAAATCATAAAAATATTTTGTATATTAATTAATAATGGTTTTATAAAGAGGTTTTCTATTATAGGGATTCTTAATAATTTGTTAATATAGACCAGTGCATTTTGTATAAGGGGATTCAAAATAGGCATCTATCAATATAGAATTATCCAAATTTTCAACAATATTGACAACAACCAATTAAAATAACCCCTTTTTTTTCCAAAGAAAAATTACTCAAATTTATAATTAATATAAATCCATTTACAGTCAGCAGCATGTCAGCAGCATGCAATGTATCACTGTCCGTGAGCCGAGCAGTCTGATAGCAGATGAAACTATAAGGTAACCCCTTAAACTAACAGTGGAGTATAATTATCTTATGATGTCTTGCAATAACTTTTACCATTATCAAATCTCTCCTCCTCCTCTCTCATCTCCTAATTCAAGTTCAACTATTTGGTTTGTTTTCAACTAAAGTCGTCATGCCTTTGCGCCTCTCATAGGCAAGGGCATCATCGTGGCCATGAACAAAATGATGCACATTGTCTCCATGGAAGCACACTTCCTTGCAACATGATACGTTACACATAGTTTTTACTGAAGCAACATAAAGAGAGCGTGGTAATAGAACCAATTGAATTTATCATACCTTATGAGCATAAACTGAACACATAATAAAATGGTCTACATGCATCAATCCCTGTCTAATGGATTGAAATTCAACCACACAACTACCTATGTAATTGCTTGTTGAGGTGGAAGTAATTTCGGGTTGGGTGATGGTCCGAGGCATAATCAGAGAAAGGTTGAGTTGTCTTTGCTAGAACTAAGGCCCTGGTAAAGATTGGCAACATGTTAATTGTTGTGCGGTAGGTGTGGCTTGGGATGGTAAAATGTAATCCTTGCGAGAAGGGTGGGACTTGTGTCTCTTTGTCACTTTCTCAAAGCCGAGTCTAGATGTGCAATCTAATAGTGCTCAATGTAATTCTCTCATGTACACCGGTCATATCAAGGTCCACACATGTTGTGATCATTCTTTCAACACCAATGATAGCTTCACACCACATAATAAAATGGAGTCATAGAGCATCAAGATGCTTCGAGATATGTTAATGTCATTACACTTCCTTTCCACATTTTTTCATTATTGTTTACACGTAAATGCTCATTGAGTCATTCATGGGTTGTGCCATGTCGTGGCCTACTTACACATCCTTGCTTTCCATAAAGTCACAAATGGGTAGAGTGCAACCCATTTCTAAGTGCACACAATCTCCATGAATGGCCAAAACACCCCTACACCTCTCCCATCACACTTCATAATCTTGCTAGAATACTCAACAATATTCCTTCATATACTATCTCCATTTTCAGTCAAGAGCTAGACTAGAGATAAAACCACATTGAATAGGTGTTCATTGTGTTTTCACATATGTCTAGAGAAATAGAATTTATGGCAAGAATGATATGCATGTGCTCACCTTCTATGAGATGTTGCTTCTACAGTCCTAGAATTTCGATGGTGGAAGCAACAAGAGGCTATAAACTTTACTTAATGCCTAGAAACGAGATACAGAGATTGAGTCAACTAACTAGTAGAAAGTATCATCAAAGATTTGACATGTTATTTAGAAGGCACATATCGATAATGACTTGAAACCCTTGTAGATCCCAATGAGACTGTTCAATTCTACATCTCCTGAGCATGTTATTGACTACCTATGGATCATTGAACTAGTATCTCCAATTCCTTTATTACTTCTTAAATTACTTCTCACTAGTAGATGGGCCCAAAGAACCAATGGACGAGGGCAACTAGGACCAGTTTCCCAAAATAAAGGTCAACAAACATTTTGAATAATTTCACCCCCTCAAAATAATATAGTTGGCATAATAATAGCAACATTTGTCATTAAGTTGAAGGCGTTTATTTTGATAAGGGCATAACCCTATAATTTTTTCTCCTCCAAACTAATTTGAAAATATAACAATCGAGGAAAATCCTAATAATGGTAAATGATAAGGATTTTCATTTCTACATGGCATGTTTTTATCACTAAGTTGTTGCATCAGCCTTAATGGTAAATGATAAAGATTTTCATTTCTACATGGCATGTTTTTTTCACTAGGTTACCGCATCAACACGTGAGGGTGGGGGTGGGGGAAATATTATGGAAAATATATAATACATTTTCCATAATATTCCCCCTACCCCACCCTCACGTGTTGATTTTTCATAATATTTCCCCCACCCCCACCCTCACATGTATATTTTCAATAATATTTTCCATGTGAGGGTGGGGGTGGGGGAAATATTATGGAAGATATACACGTGGGGGTGGGGGAAGTATTATGGAAAATGTAGGTGGGGGGAATATTAGAGAAAATGTGTTTTCTCTAATATTACCCCTATACATTCTCCATAATATTTCCCCCACCCCTACCCTCACGTGTATATTTTCCATAATATTCCCCCCACCCCCACCCTCATGTGTAGAGGGTGAGGGTGGGGGTGGCGGGAATATTATGGAAAATATACACGTGAGGGTGGGGGTGGAGGTGGGGGAAATATTATGGAAAATATACGCATGGGGGGTGATATTAGAGAAAACATAATATGTATATGAGGGTGGGGGTGGAGGCTGGTATTAGAGAAAACATCATATGTTTTCTCTAATATCAGTCTGAGGGTGGGGGATGATATTAGAGAAAACATGATATGATATTAGAGAAAACACATCATGTTTTCTCTAATATCATCCCCCACCCCACCCTCGGGCTGGTATTAGAGAAAACATATCATGTTTTCTTTAATATCATCCCTCATCCAAGGGTGGGGGTGGGGGTGGGTTTTCTCTAATATCAGCCCCCACCCCCACCCTCAGGTTGATATTAGAGAAAACATATTACCCTAATATATGAGGGTGGGGGTGGGTTTTCTCTAATATCAGCCCCCACCCCCACCCTCGGGCTGATATTAGAGAAAACATATTATGTTTTCTCTAATATCAGCCCCCACCCCCCCTGGGGGCTGATATTAGAGAACACATATTATGTTTTCTCTAATATCATCCCCCCTGGGGGATGATATCAGAGAAAACATAATATGAGGGTGAGGGTGGGGGTGGAGGGTAATATTGGAGAAAACATAATATATGAGGGAGGGGGTGGGGGATGATATCAGAGAAAACATAATATGAGGGTGGGGATGGGGGGTAATATTGGATAAAACATAATATAATATGTTTTCTCTATAATATGTTTTCTCTAATATTATCCTCCACCCCCACCCTCATAATATGTTTTCTCCAATATTACCCCCCACCCCGACCCTCATATATGAGGTTCGGAGTGGGGGGTAATATTGGAGAAAACATATTATGAGGGTGGGGCTAGGGGGTAATATTAGAAAAAACGTATTATATTATGTTTTCTCCAATATTACCCTCACACCCTCATATGAGGGTGTGAGGGTGGGGGTCGGGTGGGGGATAGTATTAGAGAAAACATATTTACCCCCCACCCTCAGAAAACATATTATGTATATGAAGTTGGGGGTGGGGGGTGTTATCGCACAATCTGTACTTTCCCAAAGCCCAAAGCAAGTAGATACAAGATTGGTGTAATAAGGGGTGACCTATCATTGTCACCTTAATAGGAAACCCTTTTCTATTTAAGAGTATATCAATGTACCCCAGGGGAGACCTCCCCAGTGACCTGAGGGTTTGAGAAGGCTAAGGCAAGAAAGTTCCCCCCTCTCACAAGTCACTCAACTTCAAAGGTTCTTTGTGTCTTATAGAGATGAAGCAAAAGATAAATGAGGTGTACCTACCCAGAAAAAGACAACAAAATAGAAAAAAGGGCACTTTCCAAGTACCAAAATGATGTTAATGCTTCATAAGACAATGAACTTTTGAGAAATAGACTAGCTGATATAAAATTGCAACAGTATAACAATTTACAACAACAATGATAAATTTGTAACAACCAGAATAATTATGCTCCAAAATGCTTGAGAAAAGACTAGAAATAGTAGCTTTAACTAGGAAAATAGATATTAGATAGTCTCAAGCAGATTTAGCAATGTCTAGCTAGCATAAGATGTCACTTTTGAGGTTAATTTGCTGATGTTAGATGGCTGTAGCAATATTTTGTAACAACAACAAGTTAATTAGTTAATTAGTGAACTAGGCTAATCTAAGGTTAGTAGGAGTTAGTGAATGTTCCAAGGAAGATAGTTTGAAAGTTGTTTGATCAATCAATCACTAGTAGTGAATAGACTAGTGCCTTCTAGGGTAATGGAGTCAATGATAGCAGCAACAACTCTTAGAGGGAAATAGCAATGATAATACTCAGTCAAAAGGAGATGGAGAAGATGAGAGAGGTGTTGGTAACCCAAGGCCTCAAACATCCAAGTCCTAGAGAGATAATTGCTAGAAAGTAAGGAAACTTAGGCCCCAACGATTTCTCTTTTCCTTAGACAATTTGGAATAAAATATGCAAAAGGCTAGTGGAGTAGGATTACTAGAGTGCTACAATGGTAGGGCTCTAGTATCTACTTCTAAACAAGGTGCTCTTCGGGAAATCTTAACAAGTGGAAAAGTATAGAGAAAAAGATAATAACTTATGTCTTTCTCTTAGGGTTTCAAGCAAGCAATTTCATAATATTTAACATGAAATAAGTGAATCTTACCACAAACATTCATCAACATAAAAAAAATGCAAATTTTCTACTTACTTCACCAAGAATAATCAAGCTCAAACCCTAGTTGAAAATCTTCCACCATGAAAATAACCAAGAAACACCAAAATTTAGCCTCCTCCAGGAAGTGCCTAAAATTTCAGCCAATAACCCTAAAAGAGGGTGCAAATTTCATACTTCACCACCTGTGTGATGAGAGATGATGATAAAAATGAGAGTTTTCTCTCTTATTTATACAATATCAATGACCTTTAATTACAGTTAGGTCATAAAAAAGGCCAACATGGCCAAATTACATTAAAATCCAGTTTTTACATAAATAACATTAATTAAACCCTAATTTCATCTTCAAGGGTGATGTCATGCCCTTCTAGGGTAACGTTAGGCCCCTAAGGTGGAACACTGGGCTTCAAGTGTAGAACGTTTGGCCTCCAAAGGCCCTGAATGCTGCCACACATGCCAACTAGCACACAACTGCCCATCATGAGTGCAAAACCTAACTTTGGATGACGTCAAGGTCAAAATGATGACGTCATGTGCTCTCAAGGGTCAACGTCCAAGTGGAAAGGCAAAACCCCCCTGGGTCTAGGTCTATCGGAGTGTCCCTGGTGCAACGTCCTTCTTTCTTCTTGGTGCAAGACTCTGGTTTCTCTTCCCCCTGGTGGGGTTACAACATCCATCTGTTGGCCTTTCATCCCTAGGGAGATCGGACCTAATCATTCCCCCATATGTACCTTCCCACCAGGCAAAGTCCTACAGCAACAACAAGTACACCCTCCACAGGCTCATAAGTCACATGGATCATAGCAATGTCAATCACATCTAATAATCAAATTGCCCAAACATGTGCATCAAACCCCCCTTCACCCAGACAAATGCTCAAAGATGTTATACAGTTTAACAAGTCAAGTTTGGAGAAGGTCTTAGGATGTCCTATTGGGATAATCCTCCTTAAGTTTGGTGTGTTTCCAAGGTGAGAAACAATCTAGGTCATGTAAGTGTGTGTGAAGTGGCGTAGGGGAAATGTTTGGATAGAGGGTGCAGTGATAACATGGAAATGTAGGTCTTGCATGTGGGTGCCTCTGTAGAGGGCAAGCTGCACTTTATCATGGATGCCATTGTTTCCTAGCCCATTCAATGCCTTTTATCCTTAGTCTTATTGATTTTGGTCTTTTTTCTTTTCAAGGGAAAAGCTGGGGGACACTGTCCTGGCGTGGTGACCAGAGGTGACAGCGTTACCCACAAGCATTTCACAGAAATAAGAAGATTGGCTCGTGATGAGATCCCCTTTCTCTTGTTTATGCTACCAAGATCCACTACCCTAGTTTGGTGACCAGATAGATGGTAGTTTCATACCGCTACATGCCCATGGACCTAATAGATCGACTCATGATGAGATCTCCCATCCACCAACTAGTACCTTGAGTTTTGATTTATCTTATGGGTACCCTTTTCTTACTGAGAAACCTTTTATTGCTTTCTCGGGAATCCCTGGGCGAAGCATCTCAAAGGTTTCATTTTGGATTTTAACTCTTGCTAGCTACTTTTACCCTCTGGGCCTTTGGCCCCTTCTTTCCCATAAGGCAAGGTACAACCCTTCCTAGCATGGAAAACCCAATGCCCGAACCAAGGTGGGGGGAGATGAGAGGAATAATGATGGAAAGTTGTAGTATGGAGGGAATGGATGATGACCTTTCATAGACCCACCCAGTGACAACTCATCCTAAAGGGGAATCAACTTACTAGGGCATTATGTCACCCTCCTAGGTATGAACAAGTTAAAGAGCATAATTTCCAAGCAAACATTATGAAATGAAGGAGAATTCAATGCAACATATTCAAGTGCTTCAATAATCAGAGTGACACATACCATGATACCCAGACTCATTACCTCATGGAGAAAGACTTATTTCTACTTTAGAACTAGGTTGGTGGGATGGATATTGTTGATGCTGATAGATGGGCTGCATAGAAGAAAAGATGGACCCTCTGGGGCCAGGCTCAAGTCATCCGACTCTCGACACTCCATGTCTAGGACCTGTGGGCCTTGAGACATGATCTCCTTAGTTATCCCTAGGATAGGGGATAACATGGGGTAATATTAGAGAAAACATATTATGTATATGAGGTGTTGGAGATACTTCACACACACCTATGATTTCTTTTTCCTAAGGTTTTCCCTATGTTTATTAGTCATTATTTAATCTCCTATAGTTTAGGGAGAATATTCATTTTTCCCACATTCTAGGAGAATATTCTCTTCAGTTCACACTTCAGTTTGATCAGTTGAGTAGAGTCTCGATGCCACATTGGTTTTATCACCATGCAGCATTGGAATCATCACCTACTAATGCACCTTTTCCTTGGGATTATCACCAAACTAGAACTTTACTCATGATTCCCCACTTCACTATGTTTCAGTCAGTTAACTAAGGATTGAGAGACCAATTAACTCAGACTAGGTGGCAATTTACTCCTGTAATTGTCGGTGTGTGTCCAGATCACTCAAGACCACCACTATGGTGCATTGGCTTCTCCTCCAATGTGCATTAGTTGAGTTATACAGAGTATATCATGTGTAAATTATCATTTCATTCATTTGGTTAATAAAATTCTTCCATTATTTCTCTCATGTTTCTCTCTTTTCTCATTTCTCTACAAACTGTGTATGTTTTTTTGCTAGATAGATCTTATCTGTGCAGGTTCATCCACATTTACATGGTATCAGAGCCGACAGATTGCTAGGAAAAAGACACACCGTATTCTTTTTGCAGGTACCGAAGATTGAAGACAACGAAAAAATAGAATTTCCAAAAGAATTCATTCTTACACCGTAGAATTTCTTTGCATGGAAGGAAAATATGATAGTGCATCTTCGAAGCAGAGGATTATACAAGTTAACCATGGACACAGAGACCGAACCCACATTAGACATAGAAAAATCCAACTATCTTAATCGAATGGATGAAGCGTTTGGAACTATTTGCAATCTCATTTCTCCTAAACTCCTCTTTCACATATCCTCTTGTAAAACCCCCAATGAATCCTGGAACACCATGGAAGGAATTTTTGGAAAACGGGATGAGATGTGGGGACACATGTTGGAGGTGGAATTGCTCACTTTAGATCCAAAAACCTTCGACAATATCCAAGATTTATTTACCAAATATAAGCATTTGTTGTTGCAACTCAAGGTTTGGGGGGTTGATAAATCTAAGGAGGAGAAACAAATGGTTCTTACCATTCTCTCCAAACTTGGTCCAGAATACTTAGTGTTTGTATCCACATTTCATTTAGTTAGGATCGCCTCTGGATCCACCTGGAAGATGCCCTCTCTTGAGGTCTTTATTGAATCTTTGACATAAGAGCAGAACAAGCTTATCAACATGGGAAAAATCAAAGGCCCAAAGGCGCATGAACTTGTTGTACAAGATGGTAGAAAATCATCCAAATCAGAAATCTAAAGACAAAGACAAAACGAAAGCACATGAAAATCCAAAGAAGGAAAGGTACTCAAAACCCTTCAACGATGCCTCCGGATCCAAAGGTGGAAAGGGAAGAAAAGGGGAGAAATGCACCTACTTCCATAAAGGATTCCATTCAGAATCCACATGTATGCAGAAACAGATAGATAAAATGGCCCAAATAATTCAACAAAACAACCTTGGAGATAACATCCCCGAGGGTGCCAAGAAGAAGAAGCCAGAAGATCAAAATCCCAAGAAAGGTAATTCTAGCCATGCTTTGATTCCCATCAACTCCTCTCCCAATGCTTGGATTGTAGATTTAGGAGCATCACACCACATGGCAGCCACAAAAGAAGTCTACTATTCATTGGATGCATGAAAATTTCCTCCTATTCTGATGGGGGACAACTCTCGGGTCGAGGTCACCAACAAAGGAAGAATTGAACTCACAAACATGAGCTTCGAGAATGTGCTACACGTTCCCAAACTCTCTGTCAATCTTCTCTCTGTGTATCAAATGACAAACTACGACACCGGAAAGAGAGTAATATTCACACCTGATGCAGTGGATATCTATGACATGCAAACCAATTCCAGGGTTGCTACTGGTGAGGTAAATCATCAATCCAGACTTTACACATTTTTTGAATTTATTGAACCAAATTATGCATTACTGCTTACCCATGCTGATGAAAGCAATAGGATATGGAACGAAAGGTTTGGGCATTTAAATTTCAGATATATGCAACAACTTAGCAAGCAGGGAATGGTTGATGGTCTACCTGACATCCACTTCTCCAAAGGAATTTGTGAGGGTTATGTTCTTGGAAAACACCCTNTATGCAGAAACAGATAGATAAAATGGCCCAAATAATTCAACAAAACAACCTTGGAGATAACATCCCCGAGGGTGCCAAGAAGAAGAAGCCAGAAGATCAAAATCCCAAGAAAGGTAATTCTAGCCATGCTTTGATTCCCATCAACTCCTCTCCCAATGCTTGGATTGTAGATTTAGGAGCATCACACCACATGGCAGCCACAAAAGAAGTCTACTATTCATTGGATGCATGAAAATTTCCTCCTATTCTGATGGGGGACAACTCTCGGGTCGAGGTCACCAACAAAGGAAGAATTGAACTCACAAACATGAGCTTCGAGAATGTGCTACACGTTCCCAAACTCTCTGTCAATCTTCTCTCTGTGTATCAAATGACAAACTACGACACCGGAAAGAGAGTAATATTCACACCTGATGCAGTGGATATCTATGACATGCAAACCAATTCCAGGGTTGCTACTGGTGAGGTAAATCATCAATCCAGACTTTACACATTTTTTGAATTTATTGAACCAAATTATGCATTACTGCTTACCCATGCTGATGAAAGCAATAGGATATGGAACGAAAGGTTTGGGCATTTAAATTTCAGATATATGCAACAACTTAGCAAGCAGGGAATGGTTGATGGTCTACCTGACATCCACTTCTCCAAAGGAATTTGTGAGGGTTATGTTCTTGGAAAACACCCTCAAGAGAAATTCGACAAAGGAAAGACTCAAAAGGCTTCCTTTCCTTTGGATTTGATCCATAGTGATCTCATGGGCCCTTTTCCGTATCCATCAATTAGTAAAGAAATGTAAGTGATCATTTTTGTTGATGATTTCTCACGCTTCACATGGATTTTCTTTCTCAGGAAAAAATCAGAGGTCTTTCAACACCTCAAATATTTCAAAGCCCTTGTTGAGACACAGCCAGGAAAGAAGATCACAGTCCTCCGAACAGATAATGGGGGAGAGTATGTCAACCATGAAATACATAATCTTTTTCATGAGGCCGAGATTTAGTTGCAGCACACAATTCCTTATACTTGCAACAAAATAGAGTTGCTGAGCAGAAAAATAGATCTTTGAAAGAGACGGCATCTTGCATGCTACATGCAAAGTCACTTCCACAAAGATTATGGGTTGAAGCACTTAATTGTGCAACCTATATCCAAAATAGATCTCCCCATAGATCTTTCAAGGATAAGACCCACTATGAGGCTTGGAGCGGCCTCAAACTGGAAGTGATCCACTTTCGTATATTCTGTTCTCATGCATGGGCCAGGATTCCCTCTGAGAAGAGGAAGGCACTTGATCCACAGAGCACATAGTGTATCTTTGATGGATACCTTGACGATGTGAAGGGATATAGACTCATTTATCTTTCCTTAGACCAACTCATCATTGAGCATAGTTTCCAATTCGAGGAAAGTATCTCGCGTGTACCTCAACAGCCGCATGCAGACACTTTTATTCTTTCACCTGTCAGAGATGATGAGCATGCACATGCCGACTCTTCTTTGGATGAGAGTTTTGATTCAGAGGATTCAGATGATTCAAATATCGAGTTAGTACAATCAGATGCAAAGTCAGTGCATGCAGATGCAGTTATAGAGCCAGAGTTGAGACCCAAGTGGGCCAAGACTACTCTTCAGGATGCAAGAGATCTTGTTGGGGATCCAGCTGATACTAGGAGGAATCGATCTGATTTCGAGGAGCCTCCTCTTGCACTCATTGCCACTGAACCAATGCCACCCAAGCATCTTTCCTTGGTTCAGTCTTCAGGTCCACAGTCCTATGGCAAGGATGTCGGGAATCCCTTTTGGGAATCCTCCATGCAAGAGGAGTACAACTTCCTCCTTGAGAACCAGACTTGGGATATGGTTCCCCTTCTTGCAGGAAGGAAATTTGTTAGGTGCAGATGGGTCTATAGGACCAAGAGTGCACTGGATGGACAAGTTAGTAGATACAAATCGAGGATAGTTGCCAAAGGCTTTCAGTAGGTGCATGACATTGACTATGACGAGACCCTCGCTCCAGTAAGGAATATGGATTCCATATGTTTGGCACTTGCCATTGCAGCGACAGCCGAGGGATGGGAAGTTCATAATATAGATGTGAAGAATGCATTTCTTCACGAAGATCTCTCTAAGGAGATCTACATGGAGTAGCCCCAAGGCTTCATCTAGGATTCATCTTTGTTCTGTCTACTGAAGAAGTCTTTTTATGGCCTCAAGGAGGCCCCGAGGGCATGGTATGCCAAGATGAACTCCTACCTACTGTTATTGAACTTTGTATATTGTAAGTCAAACCCGAATGTTTACATGCTCAAGATGACTAATTCGCTTCTACTCCTAGTTAGGTATGTTGATGATTTGTTGATCACCGGTTGCTCAAATTCAATGATTACTGCAGTCAAGAGGATTTTTCATGACAGGTTCTTGATGACGGACATGGGTCCGCTACATTTCTTCCTTGGACTCAAGATCATTCATGATGCATCAAACTGTCTTAGGTCAAGTATGCACGAGATATCCTCGAGAGATTTCACATGACAGACTGCAAGCCTGCCACAACTCCCTTCCTATCAGGAGTTAGACTTGAGGATGGCGGGGACACTCCACTGGTGGACAACACACTGTACAAATAGCTAGTGGGGAGTTTTATGTATCTCACACACTCCAAACCAAACCTCTCTTATGCATTTGGAGCAGTCTCCAGGTTCATGCAAGAGTTGTATGAGCTACATTGGAAGGTTGCAAAGTGTATCCTTCGATACGTATAGGGCACCATCACCTTTGGGATTCACTATGCAACAAACACTACATTAGACCTCATCGAGTTCACTGATTTTGACTGGGCTGACGATAACATTGATCGCAAGTCCACATTTGGTTAGTCACTCAGTCTTTGTTCCAAGCCTATCTGTTGGTCGAGCAAGAAGTAGGTTGCTATTGCTCTATCTTCAGTTGAGGCAGAGTACAGAGGGGTAGTTAACATAACCATTCAGGCTACGTGGCTACAAAATTTTCTCACTGAGTTGAGAATTCAGATTCACCAACTGATCATCATCTGGTGTGACAACCAGAGCACTCTGAAGTTCTGCAGAGATCCAGTTCAGAGTCAGCAGACAAAGCACATCGAGATCCACATGCACTACATCCGAGACTTAGTACACGAGGGGATCATTCGCCTACAGTTTTGTCCTTCAACATAACAGACTGTAGACATCTTCACCAAGACCTTCACTAAGCAAAAGTTCCATTCTTTCTGCAATCGTCTTGGAGTGAAGGACATAGTTTCCTAAAAAATGTCATTTATTTTTTTACATACATTATACTTTGAGGGGGGGTTTTCCCATGAGGTTTTCCCTCTTTCCTCGTTTATTTCAGTGTATCTTTTGTATTTGGGTACCTAACATGGCCTCATTGCTGGGACCCATTCTTTATTTTCATTGGAGTGATGTTCAGAGGGGGTGTTGGAGATACTTCAAACACACCTAAGATTTCTTTTTCCTAAGGTTTTCCCTATGTTTATTAGTCATTAATCAATCTCCTATAGTTTAGGGAGAATATTCATTTTCCTACATTCTAGGAGAATATTCTCTTCAATTCACACTTTAGTTTGATTAGTTGAGTGGAGTCTAGATGCCACATTGGTTTCATCACCATGCAACTGTTAGGGTCCTAACCCACACATAGGTAGAACAATATATTCGGATGTAATAAAGGTCAATATTAATAAGGCCTTGCAATAAAATAGAATAAGTCGAATGTAAGAAGACCTAATAGAAGATTCCGCTTCTAGAAGGATCTTCCTCTAGATGCTTCTTTTGATAGGCATATTTAGTATAAATAGAAGTCGAGGGTATGAGAACCCTAGCTTGGATATTATTGTTATAGAGCTCTTCTCAACTGGAGGTTGCCCCCTCGAAGAGGCCCATGAACATTGCTCTCATAATCAAAGTGCTATTTATGTTGTTATTCTTATATCATTTTAGTGTTATTGTGGTGATTGTTCTGGTTATATTGTTGTTATTCTGCAATTTATAGCATTTTATTTATGTTCTACATACTTTTTATATATGGAAGATTACAAGTGCTATCAGAGCACTTTCCTCGGAAGAAATTGTGGGTTAAATTTTTTTTCGGGGTAGAGACGTATTCCGACGTCTTTAAGCCACATAGATCTGTCATTACGCGCATAAACCCATAGTTGAGGGATTCATACATGCAGGAAATACAAGTGGTACTTAAGCGCACATATGTTGGACACCCTTGTAACCCCTGTTGGTACCCCTTCGAGTGGTAGCGCATCAGACAAAACCTGTGTACGGATCGACCTAGATTTCCTGAAGCCCTCTTTAGATAAACCGATCAGCCGCCTGACTGCTATAGTGCCACCGAGAACAACAATCGGGAAGATACTCTCTAGTACCTGGGTAGTTGGGTAGTACGACTAAGGGCACAATCTAGCCTCCTTAGTTAGTGCCTTGAGATATTGGGCCGAGTACTACTGTTGGACCCCGCACGTATATCAGAGAGCTATAGCACAGGGAAAACCCTTGTCTGTAGAACCCTTGAATACCTAACCCTGGGGGACATAAACATAAACAAATTAAAACAGACAAGATCTATTGCCATGCAACTGTGTTCGGGTTTCCAAATCACTACACATTTCTTCCTGGTTAAGCATTTGGGCATTTCATCACTGCAATATTCTTTAGACCGGAGTATAACTCCACAGGTGTGAAAAAAAAAAGTCTGGAAATTTTTTCACCATTATTTGAGACCTATTCCATTTGATTCGTCTCTTCGCCCTTATCACATTCATACATATCATTTTTTGGCAAAATTTTTGACCCCACCCACCCCATTTCAGTTCCCTCATCATCATGGCCCATACCCGTAGCCAAGACTTGGAAGCTCGCTTCACTACCTTGCAATCTAATCTCACCAAGACCCAACAAGAAGTGAAACAAATCAGTGCCAATGTTGCCGCCATCAATACAACCATGCAATCCTCAATGGAGGAAATCAAACAAGACCTGACCACCTAGCTTGAATCTGTCTTTTTGACTCTCTGCACCAAGCTGCATATCCCTACCGATAACCCTTTATCTGACCCACCTTCACATACTGAAGTTGGAAATTCCTCTCATTCCCATAACTTTAAGAACCATCACTTTCAATGTGACCTACGCCTCCCGTAGGTGGATGTGACCAAATTTGATGGCTCGAATCCCACTAGTTGGGTAACCCAAATGGAACATTATTTCTCTTTAGACAACATTACAGATGACTTGGCCAAACTCCAGTATGATGTTCTCCATCTAGATCAAGAACGTTGGCAATGGTGGCAATGGAGAAAAACTTCACGTCAAGGGTATATTGCTTGGACACACTTTGTGGCAGAGATTTATGAATGCTTTGACACTAACACCAACCATTTGGGCCATTTGACAAAGTTGAAACAATCAGGAATAGTGGAAGACTTTATCGTTGCTTTTGAACGCCTGGCTTTTTGGACAGAGGGCATGTCTGATGCCTTTTTCTGAGAGTGTTTTATCAGTGGCCTCAAGGATGAGATTTGGGCCCATGTCCTCATGGCTCAGCCTCAGATTTGGGTGGAAGCTACTAAAAGAGCTAAAGAAGCACAATAGGTTGTATCTTCTCAAAACTGGAAACCCTCCTTTATCCCTCGCACTAAACCAGTAAATCCCACTACTCCCTCCGCTCCACTAAAGATCCAAAAATTGACCAGGGCTTAAATGTATGAACGCCAACTCAAAGGCCTTTGTTATAACTGTGATGACAAATATTTCTCGGGCCACAAGTGTAAGGAACAAAAGATTTTTATGGCCATATTGGAGGATATTTCAGAAGAGGAGGTTGAAACTCCCCTTGTGTCTAAGTCACCTGAAACCACTGACATCACCCCTCCCTCAGACCCTCCCGAAGTCAAACCGGTCATTTCCCTAAATGCTCTCACTGGCTTCTCTGCTCCCCAAACCCACAAGCTAATCGATTACATCAAGCATAGGAAGGTCATCATTCTAGTTAATAGTGGAAGCACCCATAATTTTATTCATCGCCGCATTGCCCAAGAAACTCATTGCTATATCCATCCAGTCAATAATTTCCAAATCATTATTGCCAATGGTGGCTCCATGAAATGTGGAGGGCATTGTGAAAATGTGCGTCTCCAAATTAGTGACTACCACATGAAATCTCATATGTTTTCTATCGACATGGGCGGTTGTGACATTGTGTTGGGTGCAGACTGGCTAAGGACTTTGGGTCCCATTCTCATGGATTTTAAGGAATTAACCATGCAATTTTACTAGGAAGGCCAACAATATAAGTTCCAAGGCATCATCATCGGTTCACCTGAGATCATTAGTTCCCATCGCATGGAAAAGATGCTCAAAAAAGGTCATTCAGGTGTTATTGCCCAACTCCATGCCATACAAGCAACAGAGACACCCTCGGTGCCGCAAGACCTCCAATCCATCCTTTCTAAACATCAAGTGGTCTTTTCCACTCCCCAAGGACTCCCTCCTTCCCGTGGTGTTCATGATCATTCCATTCCCCTTGTACTAGGAAGCCTTCCTCCCAATATCTGTTTGTATCGTCACCCCTTTTCCCAAAAATATGAAATTGAGAAAATGGTCCACGAACTCCTTAACATAGGCGTTATCTGCCCTAGTACGATCCCCTACTCTTCTCCGGTGATCATGTTCCTAAAGAAAGAAGGTTCTTGGCGAATGTGTCCCGACTTCTGTGCCCTCAACAAACTTACCATTAAAGACAAATTTCCCATCTCTGTCATTGATGACCTCTTGGATGAATTGAGTGGCGCCTAGTTCTTTACTAAACTTGATCTTCATTCTGGCTACCACCAGATACGTATGAAAGAGGCAGACATTCCCAAGACTGCCTTTAGAACTCATGAGGGCCACTATGAGTTTTTTGTCATGCCCTTTGGCTTGTGTAATGCCCCCTCCACCTTCCAAAGCCTCACGAATCATGTCTTTCGTCCTTTTCTTCGTCATTTTGTCTTAGTTTTCTTTGATGATATCCTCATCTATAGCAAAACCTGGACAAACCATCTTGCTCATGTGGATCGAGTTCTCCATCTACTCTCTCAGCACCAAATTTTCCTAAAACAGTCTAAATGTGCTTTTGGCGCCTTAGAAGTCGAGTACTTGGTTCATCTGGTTGGCAAGGACGGTGTCAGGGTGGATCCTAAAAAAATTGAAGCTATGCAAGATTGGCCTCACCCAAAGACTCTCAAAAGCTTGTGTGGATTTATGGAATTAACAGGTTATTATCGCAAATTTGTTAAGAATTATGGAAAGATTGCAGCACCTCTCACTGCACTCCTAAAAAAGAACTCTTTCACTTGGACTCCAGTAGCTTCTCGAGCTTTTCAAACCTTGAAGATGGCCATGTGCACCACTCCAGTCCAGGCCCTTCCTGATTTCACAAAGACCTTTGTCTTGGAATGTGATGCTTCAGGGAAAGGAATTGGTGTTGTCCTTATGCAAAAGGGTCGGCTGTTGGCCTTTACCAACAAGCAATTGTTTGAAAGAAATATGGGCAAATCAATCTATGAAAAGGAAATGTTATCTATTTTGCATGTCGTTGACTTGTGGTGCCCTTATCTATTGGGGCAACGCTTCCAAATTAAGACAGACCATCAAAGCCTCAAGTATTTTATGGAACAACGCATTTCCTCCCCGGAGCAACAAAAATGGGTGAATAATCTCTTTGGATATGATTATGAGAAAATTTACAAGAAAGGTAAAGACAATGTGGTTGCGGATGCACTTTCCCAAAAATATGAAGATGACGGATCCCTTTTTTCTCTTTCCTTCATTGTACCAGATTGGCTCCAAGCCGTTCGCCAGGAATGGCTACATGATCCCAAAAGTTCGCATTTGATCCAACAACTGCAGTCCAATGCTTCAACTTCCCTAGGGTACTCTTGGCTCCATGATGAGATTCGATACAAAGGCCGTTTGTATTTAAGTAAACAATCAAAACTTAAATCCTCGGTACTTTCTGAGCTTCATGCTACACCCACAGCTGGGCACTCCGGGTTTACTAAAACCTATGATAGGGTCAAACGTTCCTTTTTTTGGGATGGTATGAAACAAGACATTCGTAATTTTTTCACTGAATGTGATGTGTGTCAATGCAACAAGGGTGAAACAGTCAAATCTTTGAGCACACTACAACCTCTTCCGATTCCACCTGCTATTTGGAGGGATATCTCTATAGATTTTATTACAGGCTTACCCAAATCGGGAAATAAATCCGTCATCACGGTGGTTGTTAATTGCCTTTCCAAGTATGCTCATTTCTGTGCTCTTCAACACCCATTTACAACATCCACGGCGGCTCAACTTTTCATGGATCATGCCTTCAAGCTTCATGGCATGCCACATTCTATTGTTTCTGATCACGACCCAACTTTCACCAGCAATTTCTGGCAAGAACTGTTCAAGCTACAAGGAAACTAATTGCATCTTATCACAACTTATCATCCCCAAACTGATGGTCAAATGGAAGTTGTCAACAAGTGTTTGGAAACATATTTGAGGTGTTTTGCCTCGGAAAAGCAAAATCATTGGGCTCAATGGTTACCCCTAGCTGAATGGTGGTACAACACTTCATACCATAGAGCTACACACATGACTCCTTTTGAAGCGGTATATGGATAAAAGCCACCTTCAGTTCTCTCATACCTACCCGGTGTCTCGAAGGTTCAGGTGGTTGACCAAACGCTTACAGTTCGAGAGGCTATTCTCCGTACCCTCAAAGAGAATTTGGTCATGGCACAAAATCACATGAAGCAATAAGCAGATCAAGGTCGCTCTAAACGTCAATTTGCAGAAGGGAATAAGGTGTTTCTTCGACTGCAACCTTACAAGCAAAATTCCCTCAAGGCCGAGCATTGTCAGAAGCTAGCGCCCAAGTTTTATGGTCCTTATACCATTCTCAAGCGTGTGGGAAAGGTGGCCTATCAGTTAGCTTTTCTCAGTCATTCTAAGCTACATCTTGTTTTTCATGTTTCATGCTTAAAGAAGGTGATTGGAACTAAGTGCCAAATTCAAACCAACCTTCTCGAGTTAGACGAAGAAGGATCCATTTGGCTACAACCACAAGCAGTTTTGGACTAGCGTGAGCGTCGCCTGCGTAAGAGAACCATCAAGGAAGTGTTAGTCTAGTGGAAAGATACAACTCCAACATATGCCACTTGGGAACCAACTACCATTCTGCAACAGTTTCCACATCTCAAGCCTTGAGGACACAACTGTTTTTAAGGGGGAGGACATGTTAGGGTCCTAACCCGCACATAGGTAGAACAATATATTCAGATGTAATAAAGGTCAATATTAATAAGGCCTTGCAATAAAATAGAATAAGTCGAATGTAAGAAGACCTAATAGAAGCTTTCGCTTCTATAAGGATCTTCCTCTAGATGCTTCTTTTGATAGGCATATTTAGTATAAATAGGAGTCGAGGGTATGAGAACCCTAGCTTGGATATTATTGTAATAGAGCTCTGCTCGACTAGAGGTTGCCCCCTCGAAGAGGCCTGTGAACATTGCTCTCAGAATCAAAGTGTTATTTCTGTTGTTATTCTTATATCATTTCAGTGTTATTGTGGTGATTGTTCTGGTTATATTGTTGTTATTCTGCCATTTCTAGCATTTTATTTCTGTTCTGCATATTTTTATATCTGGTGTATTACAACAACATTGGGATCATCACCAACTAATGCACATTTTCCTTGGGATTATCACCAAACTAACACGTTACTCATGATTCCCTAATCTCCTCCTCACTTCACTTTGTTTTAGTCAGTTAACTGAGGACCGAGAGACTAGTTAACTCAGACTAGGTGGCAATTTACTCCCGTAACTGCTGGTGTGTGTCCAAATCACTCTAGACCACCACTATGGCGCATTGGCTTCTCCTCCAGTGCGCATTAGTTGAGTTATACATAGTATATCATATGTAAATTATCATTTCATTCATTTGGTTAATAGAATTCTTCCATTATTTCTCTCATGTCTCTCTCTTTTCTCATTTCTCTGCAAATTGTGTATGTATTTTTGCTATCTAGATCTTATCTTTGCAGGTTCATCCACATTTACACGAGGGTGGGGGTGAGGGGTAATATTGGAGAAAACATAAACATTATTATGTTTTCTCCAATATTACCCCCCACCCCCACCCCCACCCTCATATGAGGGTGGGATGTTTATGAGGGTGGGATGTTTTCTCCAATATTACCTCTACCCACCCTCGTATGAGGGTGGGGGTGAGGGGTAATATTGGAGAAAACATATATGAGGGTGGGGGTGGGCGGTAATATTGGAGAAAACATATATGAGGGTGGGGGTGGGGGTGGCGAGTAATATTAGAGAAAACAAAATATCCTAATATTACTCCCCACCCCACCCTCATATTATGAGGATATGTGGGTGGGGGGTAATATTAGAGAAAACATATTGTGTTTTCTCTAATATTACACCCCACCCTCGCCCTCATATTATGTATTCTCTAATATTACCCCTCACCCCCACCCTTGTATTATGAGGGTGGGGATGGGGGGTAATATTAGAGAAAACATATTTTGTATGTTTTCTCTAATATTAGCCTCCACCCCCACCCTCGTATTATGAGGGTGGGGATGTGGGGTAATATTAGAGAAAATATACAAAACATGTTTTCTCTAATATTCCCCCCCAACCCCAACCCCACCCTCACCCTCGTATTAGGAGGGTGAGGGTGGGGGGTAATATTAGAGAAAACATATTTTGTATGTTTTCTCTAATATTACCCCCCATCCCCACCCTCATATTATGTATTCTCTAATATTACCCCCCACCCCCACCCTCGTATTATGAGCGTGGGGGTGGAGGGTAATATTAGATAAAAACATAATATTATGAGGGTGGGGTTGGGGGTAATATTAGAGAAAACATACATATTATGTTTTCTCTAATATTACCCCCCACCCTCATATGATGTATTAATAAAACCATATTAAACTCCATAAACACAATCCTTTCATTTATTAACAAACAAATTTAATGCCACCACTATATGTTTTCTATAATATTACCCCACCCTCATATATTATATTAATAAAACCATATTAAACTCCATAAACACAATCCTTTCATTTATTAACAAACAAATTTAATAAACTTCCCAAATTAAATGCAACATGATAAAAACACTAATTTACATATAAACATCACGTTACACCAAGCACTCCATTGAACATCCTTCAACTCGTCTCAAAAGGCATCATCATCAAGGTGGTTGAGCCTCTTCCATTTTTAAAATTATTTGTTTACTTCTAATGTGGAGCTTCTTTTCCAACTACAATTAAATAATTTAATTACTTCCAATTTGGAGCTTGTTTTCCAACTCCCATTAATAAATTATTTAGTTACTTCTAATTTGGAGCTTGTTTTCCAACTACCATTAATACATGGATGCCCACTTTTGTACTATGGTCAATCCTAATAGTCCCTCTTTACATCCGAGTCATGGGCATTAATTCAATAGACCACGTTGAGAGCAACCCAAAGATTTTCCATAATGCCCATTTGATTCCTTTATTGCATATTTATAATATTTTGGTTTACCTACCTTGCATTGGATTCGTAATCCCTTAAACATCATGACAATTACATTGGTTAAATGTTGACATTATCAAAATGTTGATGTTTTGAATAATATTGAAGTGAACCATCGATATAGTATAAATTTCGGGTAATCAATCAATTTGTTAATTGGATTTGTATACTATAAAATGTGAAAGCTCTATTTTTAAATGAAAACAAGACTTTAACCAATATGTTACTTAGAGTCATAATATGTTAACACTGCATGCTCTTGGAGTCTTGTTGATTGTGCATTGTGGAAATGATTAAAACTCTAGAACCTCTTCATATGATGTTGATGGTATTCACGAGCTTGATAAATGTCTCATTTTGCTCGTCTTATTTTGAAATTTTATAATTATTTAATTCCTAAATATTTCATTTTATACCCTAAACATTACATATGCCTTTTATGATTATTTAATTCCTAAATATTTCATTTTATACCCTAAACATTACATATGCCATTCTATTATAGGCATTTGGGTTTTAACTAGTTACTCTTTGTAAATTTAATATATTTGATAGTTTTTTATAGAGTTTTTGAATGGACTGCATGAGTTCTTGATGATTATTATATTGGAAGCAATGATGATATATGTTGCATGGTAATACTAGTGTCTATTCATCTTTGCTAGTTTTTTAATAGATTGCATGAGTTCTTGATGATTATTATATTGGAAACAATGATGATCTATGTTGCATGATAATATTAGTGTCTATTCATTTGTTGCATGGTAATACTAGTGTCTATTCATCTTTGCTAGTTTTTTAATAGATTGCATGAGTTTTTGATGATTATTATATTGGAAACAATGATGATCTATGTTGCATGATAATATTAGTGTCTATTCATTTTTGTTATATAAACTCTAGCATTTTGGAAGTCTCCCTAGTCTAAATTGTTGGGCCCCTCATTTCATAAGGAAGTTGCCTCATCACATAAGAAAGAAATATAAGATGTCAAATCAAGCAAGGTTAGCAAGAGTTAATTCAAGGGTGAGTCAACAAGCGTGGTCGAGGCTTGTTGTCCTCCTCATTTTGAATATGGAATTTTGAAGGCAAAATGGATGCAATAGCGGGGATGATAATGTGGTGCAAGAGAAATCAAGACACACAGATTTGAGGTGTGTCATGTACCATATAGGCCATTAGGAGCAACAAGGAGCACTACAATTGGAGGATGACAATGACTAGGACAACATGTGAGAAACTAGGCAACTGATGAAGAGGTGGCGAAAAGAGGATGCTACCTAGTTGAAGAAAAGGGATAAGACTATGAGTCAATCAAGCTGGGACAAGTGAGAAGACAACACCTCTAGAGAGTTTTGCATGCATGCTCTCTCCTTGTGCTAACGAGTTTTTGACAAGTTGTTGATGAGTGCTATTGAAACCTATATAGTGTACTATTGAGTGGTTTCTTACTTCAACTCTATTAAATCATAGAGTGGTAGTTCTTTGAGGTACCCTTGGTTGAATTGTTTAAAGAATCATAGGCTAATTAGGATCTCTAGAGTAGTTCTATGAAGCAATCAGTTGGTAGCCCTTCGGTTACCTTCAACTGAACCATCTCTAGAGTTTAATTAGTGATGTGGTGAGTCTGACAAATCAAGGTGTGCAAGCTCATGGTTCGTTGCAAAGTGATTCATTTATACCATTTAGTTATAGTAGTTTTTCCCCTTTGAAGTAGTTCTACAAAGCCACAAGTTGGTAGTAATCAGGGTTACCTTCGATTGAACTATCTCTAGATTTTTAGGTTTACATATTAAATTCCTTTAGAGTCATTCTACGAAGCCACGAGTTGGTAGTCATTATGGTTTCCTTGAACTAAATTGTCTCTAGATCAATTTCAAGTTTACAATTTAAGTTCCTCTCGAGTAGCTCTACAAAGCCACACGTTGGTAGACATTAGGGTTACCTTCGACTGAATTATCTCCAGAGTTTCAGGTTTGCATTAACTCCACCACCATCAATCAATTTAGCATATTTAGATTGGGGAACCACTATGATTGCATATATAATGCTGACATTTTGAAAAGTATTACGCTCCCAGGTTTATAAATTAAAGTCGGCTCCAACATATATTGGGCTCATCAATCCCAAGCATTACTAGAGACCATCGAGCATCATTTTCAAATCATTTTTCATTTTAGTTCTCCTGAGCGTATTAGTCCATTACAACCAACATTTATTATATCATATAAATGCACATAACCTCTTTACATTGCTTTACAAGGAATAATGAAAGATCATAATCTCATATATATATATATATTTCTTTTTAGTACTAAATTCAATTTTGCACCCCATTTTGTGCTTTGTCTATTTGGACTTGCTTTGATCACCTTGCCAAAATACGTACTTGGTTTATTGGTTGTTAATGGAACATTATACACTATTTTTATTCCATCATTCTTGAAAACAATGTCGTTACATCCTTAAGTGATGATATAACATCACATTTCTTTTTTACCATGTTGATCATGATAGGACATCATGTTATGATGATGTGATTTATGATGATCGGATGTAATCTAAACTTTTGAAACATTATGTTGATTATACTATCTTGATTCTTACTTCTGAGATATATAATTGTATTATTCTGATTATCTTGCACATGGAATTTTATGGAACTAATGATGTTATTTGAGAGAGCTTTTGAGTTGGAGGAATGCAATTCTTGGGATCCACATCGACCTAGGTCAAATGTTAGGAGAAGATTGAATGATTATTAATACCATTGTGGAATCATACTCCAATGAAAGGACTCCAACTCAAGGTGGATAACATGGCTTGCAAGTCTTAGGACCTTGGGAGATATAAAAAGGACTAAATAATAATTGTTTGGGAAACAATTGTTCCTAATGTTTACTTAGAGTTTAAGGCCCAAAGGGGCTGGGATTAAGCTATTTATTTCTTATCATGTGACTTGTGTTAAATTACCCTAACCTTAATTTCTCCCTAAACCTTTTGTAGGGGATGACAATTATTATGAACAATTAGTTAGTTTAGTATGGGAAACTATGTTAGGAAAGTGACTATTCTTCTTGAATATAGTGTGATAGAAAATACCTAATGTTTATGAATTCTAGTTTTTTGTGCTGCATCTTCTTGTGTGTTCTTGGGAGGAGTGAAGCTAGTCACATGTTTGTGGAGTGCTTGGAGTAGTTTTAAAACTGCTCAAAATCTTTGTTTGAGTGCATAAGATAGGGTTTGTGTGTACCAGATCCTATGAGAGGTACATTGCCCATTGTCCTAGATTATTTTGAAAGAGCTCAATTACTAGAGGTGTTGTGGTATAGGGGACATAGTGGGTAGAGTTCTTTGCACATCATGGCCTTATGCGGAGGTGTTGCTTATTTCTAGACGCCTCTCCATCTTACAACAATGTGTAGTAAGTTGGATATTGTTTAGTTACTATGTTGTTCTTGTGTAATTTTTTTGGGTTGATTTGATCCCTTGAAGAGTGAACCCATTGAATTTCACCATTGAGTCACATACTTGCATGGGGGGGATTCACTTGTACTCTTGGTGGTTGCATTTGATGGGAGGAAAGACACCCTTAGGGTGTGATTACCTTACAATCATTGTTTGACTTTAAGACTGGTTTACACTAGTTAGTTGGACATCATCAACGTGATTTGGTCATAGATAAGTAATCTTTATGTTTGGTTTGTTTCCATTGCTTAATGTAGAATGTTTATTAAATAGTTGTATAAATATGCTTATAGATGTTAATGATTTTTGATAAATTAAAGAAGAGAATTCTGAAAGGGACAACCCTGCACCTAGCCTTTTCATGTTGGGTTGGGATATTACATAAATCATCTGAATGCAATAAAGCAAAACCCCAATGATCTTTAATAGAAGAAAACTACCCACCTTATGAATTATTCCCACAACCATAAATATTTCTTGGACTTCACAAACTTTGTACACATTCTCTGAATGGAAAATTCAAGCAAAGAAATAAAACAAATATAGCAACAATAACTTCAAAGAACTGATAAAAAACCTTCAGTTAATGTTAACTCACTGACATGTAATATAAGGGTGTCAAATGCAATATAGAGCCCAAAAATCCCTATTTAGTCCCACACCTATCCAAAACATTGTGAATTCTTGTCCCACATAAAGGAAATTTGTAAAATATTTTAACAAAAGCACCACTACCCTATCAACTTCCGAAGATTTGCATAATTTTTTTTTATCAATACAATTGTTCCATTTCATAAAACAATGTTGAAATTGTAGAAATTTGTTCTCAAATTTGTCAAAAATCACTTGAGGATTCTCGGAAACACACCATAAATGCCCCCAATGTCAACATAAGAAACAAATTTGGTTAGATTTTAATGGAGTCTCATCAAGAAATGGGTGACAGAAACACAATGTTAGAAATTATGCCTTGTCAAAAAAAATGAAGTTCCCCAAAATTGTGGAGGTGACATGCATGTGCAGTGTTTATGAAGACAGCTCGACCCCAACTTGGGTGCTATTAATAGGATTGAATGATTGAAAGATGCAATGCACAGTTGGATGAATGTTAAGTTTCTCACCATCTAGAAAGAAATATGTAAGGCTTAGTTGGTTGTAAAGGGGAGACTGCATGTAGTTTCTCATCCTATTTTCTGGAAGGGGATGTCCATATTGATGACCATTTCTATCACCCTACATCCATACCAATGCCCATGTTATCTAGGCTCCCATATGCTCTATCCATTCCTTTCAATGTGAGTGAGAATGTGCCTACCTTGTAAAAAAATGAATATATATTATTTTTACAAATGTAATCACAAGGATTTATGTCCCATCTATATGGCTTTGAATCAACTAGAAAAAAAATAATGAATTTTTAAAAATATCTTAGATTATATTTAATATGTTTTTTTTAATAGAACCTTGTAAAACTTTGTAGAACTTTAATTAAGGGACTATAACTCATACGAAGTCCTATACTTTAATCATAAAATGAAAAGTATACTATGTGCATCGTTGGAACTATTAAAATATTTTTCAATTAATTTTAGATGTCCTATACCTTTCCAACTTCAATATTAAGTTGAAATTTATTTTTATTATTCTTTATGGATAACAATGATAGAAAATGTTTTTTTTTAATAATCTTGATTCTTTATATTACCATAAGAAAGATATACAAAAACCTTGTTGTTGGCTTGCCACTGGGGAAACTAGACCAACAACAATGCATCAAGTTGTCTGAAAGTTTATGAAATATTTGTCTTTTGAAATTAAAAGCCTGGATATATCTGAGTCTAAAACTATCTGCTATGCAAAAGATTAGTTGTTGTTTCTGTCTAATTTGACAACTGTGAGGTGGGGTTGAGATACACAAGCCTCCTATACTAAACAAAAAACTAAGAAAACTAGAAATCATTAAGAACTAAGTATAGGGTTGGCCCTCGGCTGTAGGCACCTGTGGTTGAGAAAGGTCTAGTTTCAAGAGGTCCATTCCCACCATTTGATGAGCTATAGGGTTCATTTTGTGGTCAAGAAAATTGAGTTGTTCCTGAGTGCCATCGAGCTATAGTAAGATCTATTGTTTATCCCCATTACAATAAACAAGGATGCGACCCAATTGTAGTTTCAGGTGCCAGTAAATATCAACAGTCTTCAAATACTGGGAAACTCGAGACCGAGTGTTACCAGTGTCAGGGACCCACAAACCAATAGAGTTGAGCACCTCCTCATTCGAGACAAAATGTCTTAGAACATGAACGTCGGCCTTGGAAAGGTCAATCACAACACAAATGTTGGGTGGGGTATGAGCTTGGTAGGATTCGACAAAGTCTTCAACAACAGAGGCAAGTTGGGAGTCGAGGTGACCCTTGTTCCTACAAGATGAGCTTCCCCGAGCTCAACGAGATCGAATGCCTCTAGCCATAGAAGCATAGACAAGGTGACAAGATGACAAGGGGGTAAAAGGAGGATAAGCCAAAGAGAAAGAAAGGAGACATAGGGGAAGGTGAACAAAGATAAGCAGAGGGGAAAAAAGGTGGTGAGACCAATTCCAAAAGAAGGATGAGATAATATAACCATCCATCGACCTGAATAGTGAGTTATGGAAGCGACCATAATGAGTGATATGAAGGAAAATAAATGGAGTTATAACAGTAGGAATCATTATAATGAAATGCATGATACGAAGGACATACCAGGTTGGATATAAGTATCGACGGAACATCATCTATTGAGCACGATTGTGACAGCATTGAAGAGCCATAAGACAAACAATACACGCATGAAAGGTGAGGTTAATTTGCATGAGATGATGTTATGGAGGTGAGAGAGGGTGGCAGGTGCCAACAACTTGAAGAGATGCATGGTGGTTTGTTTTGGAAGGAGACCCCATGGCTTGTCTCTTCCTTGTCATCCTATACGAGGGACAATGATAGAAAATGTTAAATTGTTATTTTTAAATCAATTAAATTTGATGATGATGATTTTTGACATCCACTGAGATTGAATTTGTTTTATCAGACCTTAAGAAAGAAAAATAAAAAATAAAAAATAAATTAAGGAATTACTTGGCTTACTTTAAAATGTTGTGTCAATGCTCAAAAAGCTTGATGAGAAGCTTTCTTAAATCTCCATAGTTTTGTTAATTTAAAAGGTTAGGAAGGTCAAGATTGTAAAAAATATTTTGCAATTGAGATATGATGTGGGTGTACCCATGAAATTCTAAGAGAAAGTCTTTTTCATCCTCCACCTTCTTAGTATTTCAAAGATGACAAATTGTTTTGTTCCATGGGGTTTTATGTAAGACCCTTTACAAGGACTTAAGAGTTATAGAATTTGTACTAAATTTTTGTTACCCAAGTGAACAAACTATTTTAATAAAGTTAAGGCTATGAACCTATGAAGTTTTACTTCTGCAAAATTCAGATATGTTTTAGATATTTTGTATGTAATCAAAATAATTTGTATTTATTTTCTTTACCCTGCAATTTTATTTTATTTATTATTATTATTATTTCCACAACTATTTCAATTTCAATTTAAAATCACAACATAAATCATTTAACAATTTCATAATTTAACAAAAACGATAAGAGTTATGATAAGGGGGGAAATACCTCTTATTTCTATCCGATTTAGCCCCTTGGTTTAGCTCCAATTAGTTGTCCTCCTTTTCTAATTGGACTATCCAAATTGGATTTACCTCCCAACTAGCTAATAACAACCTCTCATGCTCCCTAGCTCTGAGAAACCTTGGGGGTTTCCTATCCCTCCATGCTTAAAGATCCTGAACAACACATCCCACTAGTATCTCAAAATTTAGTCTATCTCATAGTCCATAGTTCATAAAGTTCACAGTTTTTCACTTCTTGAGTTCTCCTTCCCTTCAACCCAATATTTTTCCCAAATCTCATAACCCCCTCTCATTTTCCCAAAGTTCCCTTTATTCTTCACTCCAACCACCTTCCTAGCCTCCTCGGGAAGGTCCTAGGAAGGTCAACTATAATAAAACAATCTTCCCTCACAACTACCTAAAATTTATCCCTTCCATGCTATCTACTTCATTAAATCAAATTTAAGTTGCGTAGATTTATTCCCTGACATGCTATCTATATTACTAAATGCAATTCAATCTAAAGAAATAAGATATTCTCATTACCAAAATAATATAATAAATCCTTAAATAAAACAAATAATTTAATAAGTAATGTTAAATCTTTTAATTTTAATTATACTACAAACATCACACACACACACCATAAATAATAATATTGTATTAACTATTATACACCATAATAACACCAACGTAGCCCGCACGGGTGTAGACGGATTGGCAAGTGCCGTGTAAATGGAAGGAAATTTGTAAAATGAAGTCTCATGTTCGATTCTCACCCGGACTTACTCCTGTGCCATTCTTGCGGGCTGGGTGGTTGCACCTGGGGTTATAGTGGTAGCCGCTTGGGGATCGACCCCGTGTCATGCGAGTACGAGAACCGCGAGTTGTCGATTCCCCCAGTAAAAAAAATAAAATAATAACACTAACGTACACGTGCAAGGTATGTATGCATAGATAGCGTATACATAGCTTGTGCATGTACTAATGATAATGACCATCACATCTAATGCATAATTCTTGTATTTTCACAAAAATCTCATAATGCATCAATCAATGATATACACTAACTTAATAACAATAATTCATGAGTCAAAACAATTTAATATGAATTGAATAATTACACCAAGTTCATCATAATTGCATCAAGCAAGCATTTAATACACAAAAAGGACTAATAAAGGCACTAAGTTTAGATTTCTAATTCCCAACAACACTCTCATCTACAAAGAAACACCATCCTCCCTAACCTACTTCCATCTTCTACATCCCATCCTTTCCTCTGCTAGACTATGATGGAGCATCAACTATATTGACCTAAATCCATATAGAACCCATAAGTGGAAGTGTTAACTACCTTGACCAAGTTTTCCTAGCAAGCAACTGGTAGTTTCCATCACATATCTATGGGATCATGGCTCGACATAGCTCTCCCATGACTCTAGGTTTCAGAGGATAAACAGTGAGAAATACATCCACCTCTCTTGATAGAACTAGGGCCAATACCCTATCATTGACCACATTGTGGCACTATTGTTTTTCTTAGAGATTTGTCGTCGAATATCCAGTTTGGGCAACTGTGCTTCCTTTAAAACCCACACTTGCCCAAATATCATAAAAATGCATTGAACCAATGAATAAATAACATAATAATGCTTCCTAGCATACCATTTCTCATTCAATGTCCACAACATCTATCACTTTAGTGTCACACTTATCTGGCTATCACATAGTCTATTAAACTTGTAGGTTAGTTTACAACACAAGATCGTGCATAACCATAAAACTATTGATATGTGATCCATGTTACCCATCGATGAACAATGTAAACTAACTAGGTATTCATCATGTGCATGGTACTTACTGATTCGTTAAAACATATCATTCAAACCGGTATCCATGTACTGAAATATTTCATTAAAATCTTGCATGCTAGAAGTAAATCACACAATATCCATCATTAATCATATAAACAGTCACTAATCATAATATTCACATATATGTAGTTTCACATGTCCATATATTAAAGTTCCATTGTTCTAACAATGTTCCATAGATAATAAGCAAGGAAATTCAAATAAGTCATATTGTGGTTTAGTTGCCTAAGTAAAAAAGGGGTTTTACATACACACACCCTTCAAGAAACTTCATCCTGAAGTTATGGTAAAATAAAGTGTGGGATGATCTTGATGCATGGTCTTTGCATCCTCCTAGGTAGCTGATTTTGGGCTATACATGTCCCATTGTATCTTAACTAGGCCCACCAAGCGGAGTCTGGGTTGTCAAACTCTACAATGTAATATCTGTAATGGTTTGACCAAAATGGTTCCCACGTTGAGATTTGCAATTCCTTCCAGTTAAGTTTGTGAGATTCATAAACAACACAATGTCATAATACAAATACATGAAAAACAACATGATTTTTATGTAAGTGGGATGGCAGTACAAGATGATAAAAAACGGGTCTAATTCTTTCTTGAATTTTAAATAGCCCTATAAAATGAGGTGATAAATTTGTCCCCTTTCCAAACTAAATGGTATTCTTATTAGTCTTGATATGAATAAAATATTGATCTCCTACTTTATAACTCGGGTCAATCATATGTGCATCAACATAACTCTTCTTCCTATCCTATGTTTCCTTTAACCACTGTCTAATATGGATCACATGTTCCTACATTTCTTGAATAAATTCCGTCTCTATTGTCACTTGGTCCTCTAACCTGTCCCAACTCAATGGTGTCCTACACCTTCCATACAGAGCTTGATAAGGAGGCATCTCGATTGAGCTATGGTAAGTATTATTGTAAGCAAACTCCACCAAATGTAGGTACTTTTCCCAATGGGTTTAGTTATCCATAAAATGCATCCTAATCATATATTCCATAGCTTGATTCACTCTTTTCATCTACCCATTTGTTTCAGGATGATACATTGTGCTCAAGTTCAACTAAGTCCCCAACATTAACTGCAAACTTATCCAAAACTTGGACATAAATCAAGAGTCTCTATTTGGGATGATCTTCTTGGGTAACCCATGTAGATGAATAATTTCACTTATAAACACTCGTGCCACATCAGTGACATCATAAGTGTCTCTAACTAGAATGAAATGTGCACTTTTGTTCAGTTTATCAACTACAACCAAAATGACATTGTGCCTTTGTGACGTGAGAGGAAATCCCACAAAAAAATTCATAGAAATGACTTCCTATTTGAACATAGGAAAGCTATGCGGTTGTAAGAATCTTGTCGATTGGTGATGATTGCCTTTTCCTACAAATACTCAAGACATTTAGCAATAAAATGGACTACATCACGATTCATGCCTACCCAGAATAAAAGCTTCTTCATGTTCACATATATCTTCTTCACATCAAGATGTGCACTTTAACGTCCCCAGACACCAACAAGCCGGATAATGATACCCAAACAACCTTAACTTTGCCTCCTTTACTACTTTGATACCATTTATGTGACATTCATGGCCTTAAACAACAAGCTAGGCCATGCCACCAAGTAACTTTGCGGAAATAATCACATATAAAACTTAACCGAAAGATATAGATAACATCTGGTATTCACACATATAAATATATATCTATCTAATGCAATTAAACATACGCCAATACTCTACTCATACACATGTTCATGCAGAAGCAACATTAACACATCCAGGCCACCTAGGCCAGGACATGCTACCTCATAGAAATGACAATTATCATGTGCATATATATAAACATAAACAGACAACATGTTTTGCTAATACACAGATTAATGTGGAAATAATAGTAAGCCTACACATACAACATATACAAACATTACTCATCAATTATAACACATGTACAAATACACAACATGTAAATGAACATAAAAGTGGTACTTATATTTTAATAGAAGACCACCAACTGCATGTAGACCTTCCACAAACCTCCCAGCCTTAGACCACGCTGCTCATCAAGCTCATCAGTGGGTCACCCTTGAGCTAGGACTAAAATCCACTGGGCAAGGGAATTCTAGGCTTGGAAAGCACAACAAGGAAGTTGTACAGAACAACAGGAAGGATCTTTTATCCCAGGAGCCACTTACACCCACAACCCACAAATCTTCATTCCCCACACGCCTGCTCCACCCCAGGAGGGTACACCTTCAATAATACAAGTCCATCGACTATTACACCTCCCTTACCTTGAGCTTCAACAACATGATGGACCAGAAGTCTTAGAGTACTATAGCTTCTATGAGATTCCCTTCCAGGAAAACTCACTTCCCAACAAACTCTTTCACCTGGGAGAGTTACTCACAGGCCTGACAACCTACTTCTTCAATTCAATTCCTAAGCAACAAGCAACAACATTCAACTACACACGGGTGACTACAACAACAGAAAACGGGATGGACACCGAAGAAATGAAAATAGCCAAACTCTAAGACAAAACACAGCTCAGGCGAACACAATTGCGTTGGACTTTACAGGAAATACGCTGGACAATTAAAGTATATCTACAGGTTTCAAGCTCTTCCTATCTCAGTACGTGCTTTAGTGGGGACTATGGCGGACTTCCAGGGTGACTAACTCGCGAGAGTGCAGACCGAATGGTGAAGGATCGTGCCAGTCATCTCAGTCATGAGAATGGTGAAGTAACCCCCCCAACGAGCTGACCTTCTACCTAAAAGTTGCATGCACCCAGGTTGACACATGTCTCCCTGAAGTTGCATGAGCTCCACTTAACACTCGTCCCCTTTCCACGGGAACTTAGGATAGTACGGTTAAGTCAAACCTTATCCTCTAGGAAATAATAATATAATAATATTATTCCTTTAGAGGTAAGCCCTCTAGCTTAGCCCCTAGGCCTAGACACTTAGCCCCCTCCCACCTAGTGGAGCTTAGTCCCCCGTAACTCTTTCTTCATGGAGGGTCTACACGCAACAATGTATAATCTTTATTAATGATTTTGCATAATTACATATACAAAACAAGCTCCTGGCCTTAACATCCTAGGCTCTCTGGCGTAATCATCACATAAGCCTCCTAGCTTATTATAACTCGTCTCACCATCCTAACAAACATGTTTACAATTCATAATTACAATTGGGGCTCTGTTGGGGGATATTACAATCCCCTCCCCTTATTTTTGCATTGTCCTCAGTGCAACTTGTTTATACATATATAATTCAAAAATTCTTCAAAAAGATCCAAGCTTAAGCTATTGGAAGCCTATTATCCACCTGGTGCTCTACTTTCAAGCACCGATTTTGGTGTTCATATTGTAGTTGAAATTCAATTGCTCTATTCCATAGAGTTTCTTCAGGAAATCATTCAACTTATTGGTCCTTGTTACATGCTTCAATTAAACCTGATTGAAAGCACCAGCTGGCTGTAGATCCATGATGTTCCACCCAACCTTAGATCTCACTATTGATAAATTCTCAGCAGGCTATGACTCCACAGACGTAAACACTCTATTCGTACACCTATTAATTCATAAGAAACATTAGAACATACATGCAATTCTAATAACATTATAACCTGTATATGTATTACGAGATACATAACATACAATGAATAAAGAATTGATACTTATCATTTGATTGAGAATACTTCCATATCAACATGGTCTAGGCCAAGGTACCAAACCCCAACAATAATCCAACCAACAATCTCTCATTCCCCACGTGCCTGTCCCACCCCAGGAGTGTACACCTTCTCTGTCACACAGTCCATTGGCTGCTACACCTCCCTTTCCTTGGGCTTCAACAATAGGCCAGACTAGAAGTCTCAGAGCACCATGGATCAAGGAGTTCCATCTGCCCTCAGAAGTATCCAATCGACATCTTCCTCGAGCTACTCTTTGTAGTCAACATTCCACTTTAATCAACATCATCTCATCTGCATCACCCACATGCAGTTATCATGAGAGAACATAAAATAATTCATTTAGGAACTCCAACTTAGTTCAAAATGGAATTCAACTTCCCCCCCAAAACATGAAATTCTATTTCATAATTCTTCTTGGTTGTTGCCATATTATGAATGCATCCTTCCTTGTGGTTTTCCATAGGCACCAACTGCATACCATTTTTCCTGCAATCCTTCATATTTCATACAACCAACAATTGTCAATATTTACTGTACATAATAATTCAATTGCAATATGTACAAAATCTTATGCAGTGATCTTAGAATTTACTGCACCTAGCAATTCAATCATAATTACCCAACAATTTAATAAAATAGAATGACTCGTCATTCTATGCATATGCATGTTCAAAGTAATATCTGTAAGTTCATTACTTCTTTTTCTAAACAATAAAATTTCCCGTAGTCAATGCTCATGTAACTACTTGACTTGCAACTTTCCTGTTGCAATGTCTAACACCTCCCTGAAATGTCCTCAACTCCACGAGTTAACAACATTTCAGCTGTTAGTAACAATTATTTCCATGCAATAATATATATGCATGTACTTACAAAACACATTCAACCATTGCATTTATTATACAATTATATCACTTACTATGCATGAGTGCAATTCTCAATGCATACTTATTCAATGCACCTTGCATTGAATTACATAATGCTCTTTATCTCATTCATGTATCTCACCATCCATAAATTGGAATTCTGGCCAATGTGTTGACACATTCTCCACACACTTCATATTGTCTTCCCAATTAATTGGATTCCTTCCTTTTCAACCCGAACACTACACCAAGAATATAATTCTGTGGTGTTCATTAGTGTTAGCAAAAATGTTGCAGTCCAAGTTTTATTTAAAGGTAGAAAGATTTTAGTACCTATGTGGCTCATAACCTTTCCATATCCGTACCTTGACATATCTAACCATGTCCTGGTTTCATACATGACTAGCTTACTGGCATTCATTCCTATAACAAGTTCTTATCTTTTAATTCTTTGGTTATTACCCCATAACCAAATTAACATGACATTCTACTATGTCAGTGTGTGCATTCAAAAGATAAAAATATTTGAATTAATACCTGCCTCCAACCTTTACCACATCCAGTGGTATGCATTCAAATAATATAATCTTGTGATTTTATAAAATAACTCTCGCTGAGGAAATTCTTACCTAAATTCCCTTTAGCAATTATGCAAAAAGAGTAATAAAAACTCATACCTGCATGACTTCCATTAATAAATTTGATGTTACCTGTATGGCCGATGGTAGTAGAATCTTTCATTCTTCTTTTATCAAACTTATAACCAACACTTCATCTTTATGTTGCTTCCCTCCTTATGTAGCAACATCATCAACAACACTTGCAACATGAAAGAATTCTTTTTTTGCTTATGGTTGTTCAACCAACCCTAATTCAACTACTGCAGCGCTACCATAATTTCAGCAACTTCTTTCCCATGTGCAACTTTTCCTTGCTAATCCCAGAAGTCTTCAATTCTTCCCGAATTCCCGAATCTTCTTGTGCTCTCATTGTAGTCACTGTACATGACTATTTTTTTCCTGAGCACTTTCTATCCAAATCACTCTTGGCTTCCTTTGCATTTCCAATCAATTACTATTTATGACATTAACCTTCAAATTTTTATTTGTTTTCTAGATCCATCTATCCCAACTAGCTTCAAACTTGACTTACCTATCCAATCTCTAACATACTGTAAGGATGCACATATGCCCATTTTTCTAGTTGCACATAATCAAATGAAAGTCCTTCTTTTACCTTACCATCATATATTCAAGTGATACCTCCAACCTTTTGGGTTGTCACTCATGGATCTATGTCACTTAAGATGGATTCTTTTCAGGCACCATCTCCTCTACATTCAAAACCATGCATAAAACCGTTTTCTTCTTCCTGGTTCCTTATTGATTTCTCTTTAGAAGTCCTTTCACTTTTAAATTATTCTTGATTTAATATCTCCATGCTCTTGTGGAAGTACCTTCACACCTTTGGAGTGCATCAACAATCCTCTACTATTATAGTTTTCCTCCCTGGAGTGTTTACTTGCATTCCTATTATCTTGATATCTATCTCATGATTTATTCTTCCATTATCTTAGGATGTTCATGAACTTGACTCCATCCAAGAGTTTTTCCTTGTCTACTTTGCATACTTTCCATCACATATTATGTTGATATTAATTTTCAACATTCCATTATTATTTGGATTCCTATGATCCAACTCCTGCATATTCAACTTCTGTCATGCCATATTTGATGACCTTCATGACATGCTTCCACTGCGCATTCTGATAGTAATAATGGAGGTGCTATCTCCAATATGTAGGGATGATACTTGGAGATCTCACATCTTAGAGATCTCACATCTTATCTCCAAACTCTTTAATATTCCATAAAACCTTCCTTCCTTATTCCCATTCTTTGCATCTCCATACAAACTTATGGTTCATGCATTATCATGTATTTTAGATGGATTTCTCCACCTAGCATTCACATTTGATGTGCAAATATTGTCACCTAGACTGTCTTCCCCAAACAAGAATTCCATTTGGGGTTTCCATGCTGCTTATCGAACCCAACATCAGATCCAATGACTTCTGAAAAATATCAGATGTAGAATAAATAATTTTCCCCGACCTTCTTCCTTATTTCTTCTATCTGAAGACATCTCTAGAAATTTTTATGTTTTAATGTAACCATTGCATCTGGAATCCTCTTTCTGAGACCTTTCCAATCACGGTTTCCTTGCTCAATTTTGAGCCTTGAGCAGAAATCTACGATCCTTTAAAACTTGTGCTTCTTCTCTGATGCACTTCTTGTGCAACGATCTCTTTTCTCTAAGCTAATGGCTCTTAGATATTTGTTGGACCCTATCATAAAGTTCCTAGGTCTTCAGTACCTCCCTGATGCAGGTCCGAACCAGGCGAAACCCACATGCTTCCTTCCTAACCCCTTTTCCCTTCTTTAACACAGTTTTCGGGCACTAGCCCCCATTTTCCTTAAGCCCTTAATTCACATGGGACCATGGTTGTGACCAAGTGCTAATAGTTGGGCGCTTATACATAGCCTTGAAACTTCGGGGCTTCGGAGCCTTGGAGGTTTCCTTTTCCACACATCACAAACATCACAGAACCTTGAACTGGCAAATTTTACGGAGGACGGTGGATCTACGGTCCAAGTTCTCTGTTAAGATCTATGGTGGATAGGAGCTTCGGTACTCTGGGCTTTGGAAGATTTCAAAGCACATCAAAATAATCTCCCAGAGTGTCGAATTGGCGAACTCACGAAGAGGGGTGGATCAACGGTCCACGACTTCTCAACAACTAACGGTTGGGATTTATTGTGGAACTCTCGACTTCGGGGTTTCTTCCTCCCATTCGAACACAATCCATTTCTTATGGAGCGCTAAGTCTCCGGACTTCACTATCTAGCGCCACGTGTCCATTGGGGCCTATGGTTTCCGTGCTTGAACTAAAAGATACCGAAAAGTCACATCAAACTTTATACTTTTCCAATTGCGGGGACATGGGTCAAAGGTTTTGGAGTAACCCATTGATCGTTCCGCAATTTTCACCATGCCGACACATGTCCCCTCGGTGAAACCGTGGTTTGGATTGCAGGACTGCCCTGGGAAATTAACTCCCATGCAATTTGTTTCCCCGCAATGCCTCCTGACCATCTATCTTAATGTATCATGATCAATGCCAGTGTGGGCTCACCGTATATTGACCTTTAACTATGTTATGTAACCTTGGGGTCCCACTAACCATGCTCATACGAAGTGTCACGTGGCGGAATACTAGCGGTTGACATGTGGCCCAATTAGATGGGTGTCACATGTCACATTCCATATGGAATTTCAATCTTCCACGGGTTCGAAACCCACTGACATGTGGCACACAACCCATGTGTCCATGTCAATCCAAGTGACATCATCATGCCACGTTACTCCGAATTTTGGGCTTTGAAAGTTTTTATGCCTGTTTCCTTCCAGTCCCCCGAATTCTAAATTTTTGAACTTCTTTACCCTTCGGGTCCACATAGTACAACTGTCAACATTCCAAGTGGGGGCACATGGCAGGTATAGGAGAGTTCCACATCACCTCCAGGTGATGTCATCATGACTCACCACTTCGAATCTTCAGGGATTCAGAGCTTCGGGAGTTCTTGCCTCAACACACACTAATTCTTTGAACGAGTTCACCTGAAGTCCATGGATTTCCACCACGTATTCTCTCTCTCGGATCGATGACATAGATGGACTCCGTTACTCCATGGATTTCCAAAGGATGTCATGGCTAACCACCTCACAAATTTTCCAGATTTGACGGTCTAGGGTGACTCTGTTTCCTCCTGAATAAATCCTATCCGTTAACTCGTTAAACCTTGATAATTTCTCCCCCTTTGAATATTTCTCCCTGCTATATTTCCTGAGCTTCATTTCTTGAACCCCTTTCTCCTTAGAGGGTTGCTTCAACACTTAGTCAACTTTCATATCTATGCACTCCTTGCAACAGATCTTCGTGCCCCTTCACGAGAAAACTCAAGCTATTGCTCCTGAGATTTTTGAGTCAAAGACTCTATCGATGCACTCCTTGCACCTAGAGACGCTCTGAACCTCAAATTTTGTCCCTTTCGACAATAATTCACTCTGAAATATTTGTCTCGTTAACCACTAACATGGCCCATCCAGGCTCAGCGTTGAAACCATGGCCCTAATACAAAATTGTAATGTCCCCAACCACCAACAGGCCAGATAATGATACCCAAACAACCTTAACTTTGCCTCCTTTACTGCTATGATACCATTTATGTGACATTCCCGGCCTTAAACAACAATCCAGACCATGCCATCGAGTAACTTTGCGGAAATAATCACATATAAAACTTGACCGGAAGATAGAGATAACATCTGGTATTCACACATATAAATATATATCTATCTAATGCAATTAAACATACGTCAATACTCTACTCATACACATGTTCATGCGGAAGCAACATTAACACATCCATGCCACCTAGGCCAAGACATGCTACCTCATAGAAATGACAATTATTATGTGCATATATATAAACATAAACATACAACATGTTCTGCCAATACACAGATTAATGTGGAAATAATAGTAAGCCTACACATACAACATTTACATGCATTACTCATCAATTATAACACATGTACAAATACACAACATGTAAATGAACATAAAAGTGGTACTTATATCTTAATAGAAGACCACCAACTTCGTGCAGACCTTCCACGAACCTTCCAGCCTTAGACCATGCTGCTCATCACGCTCAGCAATGGGTCACCCCCGAGCTGGGACTAAACTCCACCGGGAAAGGGAATTATAGGCTTGGTAAGGACAACAAGGAAGTTGCACAGAACAATAGGAAGGATATTTTATCCTAGGATCCACTTACGCCCACAATCCACATACCCTCATTCCCCACATGCCTGCTCCACCCCAGGAGGGTACACCTTCACTAATACAAGTCCATCGGCTATTACACCTCCCTTACCTTGGGCTTTAGCAACAGGATGGACTAAAAGTCTTAGAGTACTGTAGCTGCTACGAGACTCCCTTCAAAGAGAACTCACTTCCCATCAAACTCTCTCACCTGGGAGAGTTGCTCACAGGCCTGACAACCTGCTTCTTCAATTAAGCTCCTAAGCAACAAGCAACAACATTCAGCTACACATGGGTGACGACAACAACAAAAAACGGGTATGGACACCCAAAAAATGGCAACAACCAAACGTTGATACATAACATGGCTCAGGCGAACACAATTGTGTTGGGATTTACAGGAAATATGCATGACAACTCAAGTATATCTGCAGGTTTCAGGCTCTTCCTATCTTAGTACGTGCTTTAGTGGGAAGTATGGTGGACTTCCAAGGTGACTAACCTCGCGAGAGTGTAGACCGAATGGTGAAGGATCATGCCATTCGTCCCAGTCATGAGAATGGTGAAGGAACCCCCCCAACGAGCTGACCTTCTACCTAAAAGATGCATGCGCCCAGGTTGACACATGTCTCCCTGAAGCTGCATGAGCTCCACTAAACACTCGTCCCCTTTCCCTAGAAACTTAGGATAATACGGTTAAGTCAAACCTTATCCTCTAGGAAATAATAATATAATAATATTATTCCTTTAGAGGTAAGCCCTCTAGCTTAGCACCTAGGCCTAGACACTTAGCCCCCTCCCACCTAGTGGAGCTTAATCCCCCACAACTCTTTCTTCGTGGAGGGTCTACACGTAGCGATGTATAATTTTTATTAATGATTTTTCATAATTACATATACAAAACATGCTCCTGGCCTTAACATCCTAGGTTCTCTGGCCTAATCATCACATAATCCTCCTAGCTTATTATAAGTCGGCTCACCAGCCTAACAAACACGTTTACGATTCATAATTACAATTGGGGCTCTGTCGGGGGGTATTACATGCACAATAAAGTTATCTATGGGCTTCCTCAAGGATAGTGCCTTGAATATATCCTTCCTCGGGAATGTACATCCTTCCTTGAAATATCAACAATCCATTCACTTCAAGGACATATCCTTCAAACTTAGGTTCTAACTACCTACCATTCTAAGGTGCTGAAGTAACCTTCAAATACAAACTTTCTCCAAGAAGTTGTCCCAACATTTGCTCCCTCAAATTGACCCTTAATGACACCGAGGAGAAAAATTGTGGCCGTCTGCTCAGAGCATCAACCACCACATTCTCCTTTACCTTGATGTCTAAAATTCCAAAATAACACTTAGTCATGAATTCACTCCATCACCTTTGCCTACCATCATTCAGATCCCTTTGAGTGAAGAGATGATTCAAGCTTTCGTTATCTGTTTTGAGCTCAAAGCTTAACCTGACAAGATAATTCCTACAAATATTTAGAGCTAGCATCACAACTGCCAACTCTAAATCCTGCCCAACCCTTGCTTCAAGGCATATGTGCATAGTATGAACTCTTTATCCATATCAGGCACTTGTAGGATTGGCACACTAGTTAGTAATCTCTTAAGCTTGACGAATGTGGTGTCACATTGTTTGGTTCACTCATACTTGATTCTCTTGTGTTTCAAGGTAGTGATGGGTTTCAAAATATTTGAGAACCCTTCCACAAACCTTTGATAATATCCAACTAGCCCCATGAAGCTTCACACCTCATGAACATTTTTTAGCATTAACCAATCCATTATGGCCTTCATCTTTTCTGGAATCATCAAAATTTCTTCCCTTGAAATAATATGACCTAGATAGAGAATCTCTTTCTGAAATAAAGAATATTTTGACAACTTACAATACAATTTTTTTCTCTTAAGCATGATATCACTAACTATAAGTAAACCTCATGTTCCCTTTCATTCCTAGAATAGATGAGAATGTCATATAGAAAAAACAACTCAAAGTGGTCTAAGTACTTTCAAAATACAATATTCATGAGGCTCATGAATACAACTGGTCCCTTGGTCAAATCGAATGGTGCTACTATGAACTCATAGTGGCCAAATTGAGTCTTGAAGGAAGTCTTAGGAATGTCACCTTCCTTAATCCTTAATTGGTTATAACATGATCTTAGATTGATTTTTGAGAAACTTGTTGCTCCTTTCATTTGATCAAAGATATCATATATTTGAGGTATCCGATACCTATTCTTCATTATGGATTAGTTCAAATCCTTTTAATATATGCATAATCAAAAGGAATTGTCCTTCTTCACAAATATTACTGGTGCACCCCAAGGTGAGACACTAGGCCTAATAAGCCCTAATTCTAGTAGTCCCTTCAATTGCATTTGCAACTCACAAAGTTCTGAAGCCATCATCCTGTAAGGTGTCTTGGAGAATGGCTCCAGGTCGGGTTTTAACTCGATAGTGAAATCAAGTTCCCTCTCAAGAGGTAAACTTGGAAATGCTTTGGGAAAAACATCCTTGAATTTTGAAAAAAATGGGTATTGATCTAAAGAGGGTCCCTTCCTATCACTTACTGCCTCAACTACATACAACTGACATCCTTGCCCCAGGAAACATTTATATTTCATTATCGATATGAAACATAGAGACACCTTCCTCTTGATAATATGGATCTCAATTAACCTTCCCTTATCATCTAAATAATTCACTCTCTCCTCAAAATAATCTTCAAAATCTCGATGGGATTCTAGTCAATCCATACAAATAATTAGATCATATGTCCCCATGGCAGTGACATACACTTTTAACCTAGTTGTACACACCCCTAGGTCTGCAAAACAATTCTCCAACATTAGGTCCTACCACTTGCTTTAACCTAGAATCCATCTAGACTTATTTATAGTTGTTGTGCTCATAGGCTACCAACCCACATTTTTCTAATGCATATGGTGAAATGAAACTATTTGTTGCATTATAATCAAACAATATATTAATTTTGACATTGTTTAGTTTACATGATGACTCTACCACAATAGATTGATGTTTGGCTTGACAATTATTAACCATTGCATAGATTTGGTGGTTATTGCATGCCTTCTCCAT
>ML790704.1:259588-279174 GCA_009831015.1 Picea engelmannii
CCTTTATAATAACCCTCATCATTCATTATTAACTTGTTAAATTATGAAATTGTTAACTGAGTTATGTTGTGATTCTAAATTGAAATTGAAATTGCTATAAAAAAATGTGCACAGTAAATAAAATAAATAGAAATTATTTTGATTACATTCAATATATTTGAAATAGATCTAAATTTTGCAAAATTAAAACTTCACATGTTCATAACCTTACCTTTATTAAAATAGAATGTCTACATGGGTAATAGAAATTTAGCACAAAGTTTATAACTCTTAAGCCCTTGTGAAGGGTCTTACACATGGTATCAGAGCTTCAATTTAGAAATTGGAGCCTACGGCCTACCTATCTATGACTGAATTGTAATACATATGGTGTTATAGAAATAAAAATAACCTAGAAATGGACAACCCATAAACTTGAGAAGGGTTTGTAATTGGAACTAAGTTACATTCTACAAAGAATAATATTTTGTAATTCCACTGCCTAGAAACCCTATGGAGACAGCTAGATAACCCTAAGAGACAACCCAAAAAAACAAAAAGAAGTGATGAGAAGCAGCAGGAAAATAATCATGTATACCTATTCGATCCGCCTGTTCAGTTGTTTAAGCCACTTATTCACATGATTAAAGCCACATGTAGAGGCCACCTACACTTGTGAAAGGCCTCACCTGTAAAAGGGATAGAAAAACAAAAAATAAAAATTAGAGAGTTAGATGAACCATATAGAAGAGATAAATAATTAGAGCTTGATCGCTTATATTTCCATGCAACTATGCCTATGACTAAGCCCACCATTGAACCAAACTATATTGCAAGCCCATGCCAAGCCAATTAGATAGAGGAGCCTGAGGAGAAACTCAAGAAAAAACTTAAGCACTTGACCAATGTCCTCTTGACATCTGATCATTATGCCAATTAGATAGAGAAGCCTGAGGAGAAAATCAAGAAAAAACTTAAGCACTTGACCAATGTCCTCTTGACATCTGATCATTATGAGGAAAATCTTGTGTATGAACTGATGAAAGAAATCATGCTCTCAGGTCTTCTCAAAATACATCAATTCAACTTGGGGATGTTTAGAAATTTTTTCTTCCACCTTGTAAGTGTCTTGTTATTATGGTTCGTTCAAACCTTCATACACCCGCCAACACTGAGCCATAGTTTACACCTTACTTTACTCTACATGCCTTGTGGGTTGAGCCCTTAGGTTAACCTCTTATCAACACTAAAAACCATAATGAGGGCAAAGCCACATTACTAAAGTCATGAGGGAACTACTTGTCAACTAAGCATGGTCCTTGAGTCCAAATTCCAAGCCAAGCCCGTGGAGTAGCCACACTGAGGAATGTAGATGGTAGCATCCATGGTCACGTGCCCAAAGGGGGCATCCATGGGCCAAGCCCTCCACCATGTCATCGATATCCACTCATAGTGCATTTGTGAGAATCATACCACTATACTAAATGCATTTGCCCAACCAAGTGAAATCCATGAAGATGTTGAACGAACCATCAAGCGAGGGGAGAATCGAGCAGGAGTAGGAAGGGACCAACCATGGATCCATGGGCCATGCCCAGGCTACTACATGCAAAGAGGACGCGCTAAGAAAGAATGAGGAGGAAGAGAATGGATGGGGGGAGAGTTTAATCCTGGGTTTTTGTTTTTAATTTTTTTAATCGTGGGGGAGGAAAATGGGCCTCATGCAAGGCCCTGTGTTTCCTACCCTATATTATTGGGATTTTTATTTTATATGTGTGAATTATTAATCATTATTTTAATTTTTTATATTATGTAATTTTTTATTTTTATTTACTTTAATTTATTGTTTAATTCATTTTATTTTTAAATGGGAAAAAAAAAAGACGAAGTTCATATATATTTTATGTGTGTATTTATTACTATTTTTATTTTTGTTATTTATTTAAAAATAATTAATTAATTAATTAAGATGTTTTAAAAAATGGTTATACATATACTTCAAATAGAATATATTTTATAATGTTTAAAAACAATAAAAAAAATTGTTTATATATAAAGGGGTCTTACCCATAGGGAAATTATCGAGCTTAGATACTTATTTGACCCCCTGACCTATAGCCACACTGCCTTACACCTATGCATGTGTGTGTGCACGCGTGTGCATATAGATAGAACTTAGAGTGCCTTAACCATTACTAATGAACCTTAGGTTCTGATGAAGAATCAAATATTCAGTATGGTCAGGACATGTGGAAATCAAGGTCAAGTAATGCCACCATAAGGGTCAATGACACCATCACTACCACCACCATCACTTGAGTTGGTTTTCATATTACGCTCTCTAGAGATAATAAATGAGACACTCAAAGGATGTCTGACAATGGGTGTGGAAGTGGAGCCTCGACCATCTTGGGAAGGTAACCCATAAGGGTGGAGGAACTTAGATCGAGGACCTCCTCCTAAGGACATTATAAGGGAACTTCATAAAATCAAGCTCCCGGATTTTTTGGGGGCTCGTGCAGGGGAATGTGCATAGGCATGGTTCAAAGGCATGACAAGGTGCTTCGCACTAAGAGATTGTGCCTCCACCTCAAAATCCAAAATAGCCATCTTTTAGTGTAGAGACAATACCTTAAATTGGTGGGGAAACCTGGAAAGACAGTTGCACCTCACTCTAGACACTATCGCTTGAGAATTATTTAAGGAGAGTTCGGAAAAAGTACCTACCCATGTTCTATGAAGAATAGCAAGTAGGAGCCTTTCATGCTTTGGTTTAGGGAGGTCGAATAGTAGAGGAATATGGGATAAGGTTCATGAAACTAGTAAATTATGTCTCATTCATGGACATCAATCAACATCGGGCGGTTCACTTTGTGTACAGGTTGAACCATAAGATAAGAGCCCTGGTGTGAATGTGGAAACCATCTTCAGTTGTTGAAGTAGTTGGAAATTCCCATTATGTAGAAGAACTTTTGGATATCAAAGGGGGGCATGAAATATATCATTCCACAATGATCGAGATTTGTGGGGAAGGCCACCTCCTTATGACAACAAATCCACACCTAGAATTGTTGTGGCAAGTGTTTCAATGGTAGCAAGTTCAGAATCTCAAGCATCATCAAGGACTTAATTCACAGGGAGTTGTTATACGAGACAGGGGTTCCATAGGAAGGAACTCATTTAAGATGTCTCCATAGAATAATATGCAAATTCCACCCCACATTAATTGTTGGGGGTGTGGGGGGCCTCATTGCCAACGCGATTGCCCTAAGTCATGATATGGCACCATGCACAGAGAAGGGAAGGCCCTAATGGAGAAGGCATGCAATAACCACCAAATCTATGCAATGGTTAATAATTGTCAAGCCAAACATCAATCTATTGTGGTAGAGTCATCATGTAAACTAAACAATGTCAAAATTAATATATTGTTTGATTATAATGCAACAAATAGTTTCATTTCACCATATGCATTAGAAAAATGTGGGTTGGTAGCCTATGAGCACAACAACTATAAATAAGTCTAGATGGATTCTAGGTTAAAGCAAGTGGTAGGACCTAATGTTGGAGAATTGTTTTGCAGACCTAGGGGTGTGTACAACTAGGTTAAAAGTGTATGTCACTGCCATGGGGACATATGATCTAATTATTTGTATGGATTGACTAGAATCCCATCGAGATTTTGAAGATTATTTTGAGGAGAGAGTGAATTATTTAGATGATAAGGGAAGGTTAATTGAGATCCATATTATCAAGAGGAAGGTGTCTCTATGTTTCATATCGATAATGAAATATAAATGTTTCCTGGGGCAAGGATGTCAGTTGTATGTAGTTGAGGCAGTAAGTGATAGGAAGGGACCCTCTTTAGATCAATACCCATTTTTTTCAAAATTCAAGGATGTTTTTCCCAAAGCATTTCCAAGTTTACCTCTTGAGAGGGAACTTGATTTCACTATCGAGTTAAAACCCGACCTGGAGCCATTCTCCAAGACACCTTACAGGATGATGGCTTCAGAACTTTGTGAGTTGCAAATGCAATTGAAGGGACTACTAGAATTAGGGCTTATTAGGCCTAGTGTCTCACCTTGGGGTGCACCAGTAATATTTGTGAAGAAGGACAATTCCTTTTGATTATGCATATATTAAAAGGATTTGAACTAATCCATAATGAAGAATAGGTATCGGATACCTCAAATATATGATATCTTTGATCAAATGAAAGGAGCAACAAGTTTCTCAAAAATCAATCTAAGATCATGTTATAACCAATTAAGGATTAAGGAAGGTGACATTCCTAAGACTTCCTTCAAGACTCAATTTGGCCACTATGAGTTCATAGTAGCACCATTCGATTTGACCAAGGGACCAGTTGTATTCATGAGCCTCATGAATATTGTATTTTGAAAGTACTTAGACCACTTTGAGTTGTTTTTTCTATATGACATTCTCATCTATTCTAGGAATGAAAGGGAACATGAGGTTTACTTATAGTTAGTGATATCATGCTTAAGAGAAAAAAATTGTATTGTAAGTTGTCAAAATATTCTTTATTTCAGAAAGAGATTCTCTATCTAGGTCATATTATTTCAAGGGAAGAAATTTTGATGATTCCAGAAAAGATGAAGGCCATAATGGATTGGTTAATGCTAAAAAATGTTCATGAGGTGTGAAGCTTCATGGGGCTAGTTGGATATTATCAAAGGTTTGTGGAAGGGTTCTCAAATATTTTGAAACCCATCACTACCTTGAAACACAAGAGAATCAAGTATGAGTGAACCAAACAATGTGACACCACATTCGTCAAGCTTAAGAGATTACTAACTAGTGTGCCAATCCTACAAGTGCCTGATATGGATAAAGAGTTCATACTATGCACATATGCCTTGAAGCAAGGGTTGGGCAGGATTTAGAGTTGGCAGTTGTGATGCTAGCTCTAAATATTTGTAGGAATTATCTTGTCAGGTTAAGCTTTGAGCTCAAAACAGATAACGAAAGCTTGAATCATCTCTTCACTCAAAGGGATCTGAATGATGGTAGGCAAAGGTGATGGAGTGAATTCATGACTAAGTGTTATTTTGGAATTTTAGACATCAAGGTAAAGGAGAATGTGGTGGTTGATGCTCTGAGCAGACGGCCACAATTTTTCTCCTCGGTGTCATTAAGGGTCAATTTGAGGGAGCAAATGTTGGGACAACTTCTTGGAGAAAGTTTGTATTTGAAGGTTACTTCAGCACCTTAGAATGGTAGGTAGTTAGAACCTAAGTTTGAAGGATATGTCCTTGAAGTGAATGGATTGTTGATATTTCAAGGAAGGATGTACATTCCCGAGGAAGGATATATTCAAGGCACTATCCTTGAGGAAGCCCATAGATAACTTTATTGTGCATGTAATACCCCCCGACAGAGCCCCAATTGTAATTATGAATCGTAAACGTGTTTGTTAGGCTGGTGAGCCGACTTATAATAAGCTAGGAGGATTATGTGATGATTAGGCCAGAGAACCTAGGATGTTAAGGCCAGGAGCATGTTTTGTATATGTAATTATGAAAAATCATTAATAAAAATTATACATCGCTACGTGTAGACCCTCCACGAAGAAAGAGTTGTGGGGGATTAAGCTCCACTAGGTGGGAGGGGGCTAAGTGTCTAGGCCTAGGTGCTAAGCTAGAGGGCTTACCTCTAAAGGAATAATATTATTATATTATTATTTCCTAGAGGATAAGGTTTGACTTAACCGTATTATCCTAAGTTTCTAGGGAAAGGGGACGAGTGTTTAGTGGAGCTCATGCAGCTTCAGGGAGACATGTGTCAACCTGGGCGCATGCATCTTTTAGGTAGAAGGTCAGCTCGTTGGGGGGGTTCCTTCACCATTCTCATGACTGGGACGAATGGCATGATCCTTCACCATTCGGTCTACACTCTCGCGAGGTTAGTCACCTTGGAAGTCCACCATACTTCCCACTAAAGCACGTACTAAGATAGGAAGAGCCTGAAACCTGCAGATATACTTGAGTTGTCATGCATATTTCCTGTAAATCCCAACACAATTGTGTTCGCCTGAGCCATGTTATGTATCAACGTTTGGTTGTTGCCATTTTTTGGGTGTCCATACCCGTTTTTTGTTGTTGTCGTCACCCATGTGTAGCTGAATGTTGTTGCTTGTTGCTTAGGAGCTTAATTGAAGAAGCAGGTTGTCAGGCCTGTGAGCAACTCTCCCAGGTGAGAGAGTTTGATGGGAAGTGAGTTCTCTTTGAAGGGAGTCTCGTAGCAGCTACAGTACTCTAAGACTTTTAGTCCATCCTGTTGCTAAAGCCCAAGGTAAGGGAGGTGTAATAGCCGATGGACTTGTATTAGTGAAGGTGTACCCTCCTGGGGTGGAGCAGGCATGTGGGGAATGAGGGTATGTGGATTGTGGGCGTAAGTGGATCCTAGGATAAAATATCCTTCCTATTGTTCTGTGCAACTTCCTTGTTGTCCTTACCAAGCCTATAATTCCCTTTCCCGGTGGAGTTTAGTCCCAGCTCGGGGGTGACCCATTGCTGAGCGTGATGAGCAGCATGGTCTAAGGCTGGAAGGTTCGTGGAAGGTCTGCACGAAGTTGGTGGTCTTCTATTAAGATATAAGTACCACTTTTATGTTCATTTACATGTTGTGTATTTGTACATGTGTTATAATTGATGAGTAATGCATGTAAATGTTGTATGTGTAGGCTTACTATTATTTCCACATTAATCTGTGTATTGGCAGAACATGTTGTATGTTTATGTTTATATATATGCACATAATAATTGTCATTTCTATGAGGTAGCATGTCTTGGCCTAGGTGGCATGGATGTGTTAATGTTGCTTCCGCATGAACATGTGTATGAGTAGAGTATTGACGTATGTTTAATTGCATTAGATAGATATATATTTATATGTGTGAATACCAGATGTTATCTCTATCTTCCGGTCAAGTTTTATATGTGATTATTTCCGCAAAGTTACTCGATGGCATGGTCTGGATTGTTGTTTAAGGCCGGGAATGTCACATAAATGGTATCATAGCAGTAAAGGAGGCAAAGTTAAGGTTGTTTGGGTATCATTATCTGGCCTGTTGGTGGTTGGGGACATTACAATTTTGTATTAGGGCCATGGTTTCAACGCTGAGCCTGGATGGGCCATGTTAGTGGTTAACGAGACAAATATTTCAGAGTGAATTATTGTCGAAAGGGACAAAATTTGAGGTTCAGAGCGTCTCTAGGTGCAAGGAGTGCATCGATAGAGTCTTTGACTCAAAAATCTCAGGAGCAATAGCTTGAGTTTTCTCGTGAAGGGGCACGAAGATCTGTTGCAAGGAGTGCATAGATATGAAAGTTGACTAAGTGTTGAAGCAACCCTCTAAGGAGAAAGGGGTTCAAGAAATGAAGCTCAGGAAATATAGCAGGGAGAAATATTCAAAGGGGGAGAAATTATCAAGGTTTAACGAGTTAACGGATAGGATTTATTCAGGAGGAAACAGAGTCACCCTAGACCGTCAAATCTGGAAAATTTGTGAGGTGGTTAGCCATGACATCCTTTGGAAATCCATGGAGTAACGGAGTCCATCTATGTCATCGATCCGAGAGAGAGAATACGTGGTGGAAATCCATGGACTTCAGGTGAACTCGTTCAAAGAATTAGTGTGTGTTGAGGCAAGAACTCCCGAAGCTCTGAATCCCTGAAGATTCGAAGTGGTGAGTCATGATGACATCACCTGGAGGTGATGTGGAACTCTCCTATACCTGCCATGTGCCCCCACTTGGAATGTTGACAGTTGTACTATGTGGACCCGAAGGGTAAAGAAGTTCAAAAATTTAGAATTCGGGGGACTGGAAGGAAACAGGCATAAAAACTTTCAAAGCCCAAAATTCGGAGTAACGTGGCATGATGATGTCACTTGGATTGACATGGACACATGGGTTGTGTGCCACATGTCAGTGGGTTTCGAACCCGTGGAAGATTGAAATTCCATATGGAATGTGACATGTGACACCCATCTAATTGGGCCACATGTCAACCGCTAGTATTCCGCCACGTGACACTTCGTATGAGCATGGTTAGTGGGACCCCAAGGTTACATAACATAGTTAAAGGTCAATATACGGTGAGCCCACACTGGCATTGATCATGATACATTAAGATAGATGGTCAGGAGGCATTGCGGGGAAACAAATTGCATGGGAGTTAATTTCCCAGGGCAGTCCTGCAATCCAAACCACGGTTTCACCGAGGGGACATGTGTCGGCATGGTGAAAATTGCGGAACGATCAATGGGTTACTCCAAAACCTTTGACCCATGTCCCCGCAATTGGAAAAGTATAAAGTTTGATGTGACTTTTCGGTATCTTTTAGTTCAAGCACGGAAACCATAGGCCCCAATGGACACGTGGCGCTAGATAGTGAAGTCCGGAGACTTAGCGCTCCATAAGAAATGGATTGTGTTCGAATGGGAGGAAGAAACCCCGAAGTCGAGAGTTCCACAATAAATCCCAACCGTTAGTTGTTGAGAAGTCGTGGACCGTTGATCCACCCCTCTTCGTGAGTTCGCCAATTCGACACTCTGGGAGATTATTTTGATGTGCTTTGAAATCTTCCAAAGCCCAGAGTACCGAAGCTCCTATCCACCATAGATCTTAACAGAGAACTTGGACCGTAGATCCACCGTCCTCCGTAAAATTTGCCAGTTCAAGGTTCTGTGATGTTTGTGATGTGTGGAAAAGGAAACCTCCAAGGCTCCGAAGCCCCGAAGTTTCAAGGCTATGTATAAGCGCCCAACTATTAGCACTTGGTCACAACCATGGTCCCATGTGAATTAAGGGCTTAAGGAAAATGGGGGCTAGTGCCCGAAAACTGTGTTAAAGAAGGGAAAAGGGGTTAGGAAGGAAGCATGTGGGTTTCGCCTGGTTCGGACCTGCATCAGGGAGGTACTGAAGACCTAGGAACTTTATGATAGGGTCCAACAAATATCTAAGAGCCATTAGCTTAGAGAAAAGAGATCGTTGCACAAGAAGTGCATCAGAGAAGAAGCACAAGTTTTAAAGGATCGTAGATTTCTGCTCAAGGCTCAAAATTGAGCAAGGAAACCGTGATTGGAAAGGTCTCAGAAAGAGGATTCCAGATGCAATGGTTACATTAAAACATAAAAATTTCTAGAGATGTCTTCAGATAGAAGAAATAAGGAAGAAGGTCGGGGAAAATTATTTATTCTACATCTGATATTTTTCAGAAGTCATTGGATCTGATGTTGGGTTCGATAAGCAGCATGGAAACCCCAAATGGAATTCTTGTTTGGGGAAGACAGTCTAGGTGACAATATTTGCACATCAAATGTGAATGCTAGGTGGAGAAATCCATCTAAAATACATGATAATGCATGAACCATAAGTTTGTATGGAGATGCAAAGAATGGGAATAAGGAAGGAAGGTTTTATGGAATATTAAAGAGTTTGGAGATAAGATGTGAGATCTCTAAGATGTGAGATCTCCAAGTATCATCCCTACATATTGGAGATAGCACCTCCATTATTACTATCAGAATGCGCAGTGGAAGCATGTCATGAAGGTCATCAAATATGGCATGACAGAAGTTGAATATGCAGGAGTTGGATCATAGGAATCCAAATAATAATGGAATGTTGAAAATTAATATCAACATAATATGTGATGGAAAGTATGCAAAGTAGACAAGGAAAAACTCTTGGATGGAGTCAAGTTCATGAACATCCTAAGATAATGGAAGAATAAATCATGAGATAGATATCAAGATAATAGGAATGCAAGTAAACACTCCAGGGAGGAAAACTATAATAGTAGAGGATTGTTGATGCACTCCAAAGGTGTGAAGGTACTTCCACAAGAGCATGGAGATATTAAATCAAGAATAATTTAAAAGTGAAAGGACTTCTAAAGAGAAATCAATAAGGAACCAGGAAGAAGAAAACGGTTTTATGCATGGTTTTGAATGTAGAGGAGATGGTGCCTGAAAAGAATCCATCTTAAGTGACATAGATCCATGAGTGACAACCCAAAAGGTTGGAGGTATCACTTGAATATATGATGGTAAGGTAAAAGAAGGACTTTCATTTGATTATGTGCAACTAGAAAAATGGGCATATGTGCATCCTTACAGTATGTTAGAGATTGGATAGGTAAGTCAAGTTTGAAGCTAGTTGGGATAGATGGATCTAGAAAACAAATAAAAATTTGAAGGTTAATGTCATAAATAGTAATTGATTGGAAATGCAAAGGAAGCCAAGAGTGATTTGGATAGAAAGTGCTCAGGAAAAAAATAGTCATGTACAGTGACTACAATGAGAGCACAAGAAGATTCGGGAATTCGGGAAGAATTGAAGACTTCTGGGATTAGCAAGGAAAAGTTGCACATGGGAAAGAAGTTGCTGAAATTATGGTAGCGCTGCAGTAGTTGAATTAGGGTTGGTTGAACAACCATAAGCAAAAAAAGAATTCTTTCATGTTGCAAGTGTTGTTGATGATGTTGCTACATAAGGAGGGAAGCAACATAAAGATGAAGTGTTGGTTATAAGTTTGATAAAAGAAGAATGAAAGATTCTACTACCATCGGCCATACAGGTAACATCAAATTTATTAATGGAAGTCATGCAGGTATGAGTTTTTATTACTCTTTTTGCATAATTGCTAAAGGGAATTTAGGTAAGAATTTCCTCAGCGAGAGTTATTTTATAAAATCACAAGATTATATTATTTGAATGCATACCACTGGATGTGGTAAAGGTTGGAGGCAGGTATTAATTCAAATATTTTTATCTTTTGAATGCACACACTGACATAGTAGAATGTCATGTTAATTTGGTTATGGGGTAATAACCAAAGAATTAAAAGATAAGAACTTGTTATAGGAATGAATGCCAGTAAGCTAGTCATGTATGAAACCAGGACATGGTTAGATATGTCAAGGTACGGATATGGAAAGGTTATGAGCCACATAGGTACTAAAATCTTTCTACCTTTAAATAAAACTTGGACTGCAACATTTTTGCTAACACTAATGAACACCACAGAATTATATTCTTGGTGTAGTGTTCGGGTTGAAAAGGAAGGAATCCAATTAATTGGGAAGACAATATGAAGTGTGTGGAGAATGTGTCAACACATTGGCCAGAATTCCAATTTATGGATGGTGAGATACATGAATGAGATAAAGAGCATTATGTAATTCAATGCAAGGTGCATTGAATAAGTATGCATTGAGAATTGCACTCATGCATAGTAAGTGATATAATTGTATAATAAATGCAATGGTTGAATGTGTTTTGTAAGTACATGCATATATATTATTGCATGGAAATAATTGTTACTAACAGCTGAAATGTTGTTAACTCGTGGAGTTGAGGACATTTCAGGGAGGTGTTAGACATTGCAACAGGAAAGTTGCAAGTCAAGTAGTTACATGAGCATTGACTACGGGAAATTTTATTGTTTAGAAAAAGAAGTAATGAACTTACAGATATTACTTTGAACATGCATATGCATAGAATGACGAGTCATTCTATTTTATTAAATTGTTGGGTAATTATGATTGAATTGCTAGGTGCAGTAAATTCTAAGATCACTGCATAAGATTTTGTACATATTGCAATTGAATTATTATGTACAGTAAATATTGACAATTGTTGGTTGTATGAAATATGAAGGATTGCAGGAAAAATGGTATGCAGTTGGTGCCTATGGAAAACCACAAGGAAGGATGCATTCATAATATGGCAACAACCAAGAAGAATTATGAAATAGAATTTCATGTTTTGGGGGGGAAGTTGAATTCCATTTTGAACTAAGTTGGAGTTCCTAAATGAATTATTTTATGTTCTCTCATGATAACTGCATGTGGGTGATGCAGATGAGATGATGTTGATTAAAGTGGAATGTTGACTACAAAGAGTAGCTCGAGGAAGATGTCGATTGGATACTTCTGAGGGCAGATGGAACTCCTTGATCCATGGTGCTCTGAGACTTCTAGTCTGGCCTATTGTTGAAGCCCAAGGAAAGGGAGGTGTAGCAGCCAATGGACTGTGTGACAGAGAAGGTGTACACTCCTGGGGTGGGACAGGCACGTGGGGAATGAGAGATTGTTGGTTGGATTATTGTTGGGGTTTGGTACCTTGGCCTAGACCATGTTGATATGGAAGTATTCTCAATCAAATGATAAGTATCAATTCTTTATTCATTGTATGTTATGTATCTCGTAATACATATACAGGTTATAATGTTATTAGAATTGCATGTATGTTCTAATGTTTCTTATGAATTAATAGGTGTACGAATAGAGTGTTTACGTCTGTGGAGTCATAGCCTGCTGAGAATTTATCAATAGTGAGATCTAAGGTTGGGTGGAACATCATGGATCTACAGCCAGCTGGTGCTTTCAATCAGGTTTAATTGAAGCATGTAACAAGGACCAATAAGTTGAATGATTTCCTGAAGAAACTCTATGGAATAGAGCAATTGAATTTCAACTACAATATGAACACCAAAATCGGTGCTTGAAAGTAGAGCACCAGGTGGATAATAGGCTTCCAATAGCTTAAGCTTGGATCTTTTTGAAGAATTTTTGAATTATATATGTATAAACAAGTTGCACTGAGGACAATGCAAAAATAAGGGGAGGGGATTGTAATATCCCCCAACAGAGCCCCAATTGTAATTATGAATTGTAAACATGTTTGTTAGGATGGTGAGACGAGTTATAATAAGCTAGGAGGCTTATGTGATGATTACGCCAGAGAGCCTAGGATGTTAAGGCCAGGAGCTTGTTTTGTATATGTAATTATGCAAAATCATTAATAAAGATTATACATTGTTGCGTGTAGACCCTCCATGAAGAAAGAGTTACGGGGGACTAAGCTCCACTAGGTGGGAGGGGGCTAAGTGTCTAGGCCTAGGGGCTAAGCTAGAGGGCTTACCTCTAAAGGAATAATATTATTATATTATTATTTCCTAGAGGATAAGGTTTGACTTAACCGTACTATCCTAAGTTCCCGTGGAAAGGGGACGAGTGTTAAGTGGAGCTCATGCAACTTCAGGGAGACATGTGTCAACCTGGGTGCATGCAACTTTTAGGTAGAAGGTCAGCTCGTTGGGGGGGTTACTTCACCATTCTCATGACTGAGATGACTGGCACGATCCTTCACCATTCGGTCTGCACTCTCGCGAGTTAGTCACCCTGGAAGTCCGCCATAGTCCCCACTAAAGCACGTACTGAGATAGGAAGAGCTTGAAACCTGTAGATATACTTTAATTGTCCAGCGTATTTCCTGTAAAGTCCAACGCAATTGTGTTCGCCTGAGCTGTGTTTTGTCTTAGAGTTTGGCTATTTTCATTTCTTCGGTGTCCATCCCGTTTTCTGTTGTTGTAGTCACCCGTGTGTAGTTGAATGTTGTTGCTTGTTGCTTAGGAATTGAATTGAAGAAGTAGGTTGTCAGGCCTGTGAGTAACTCTCCCAGGTGAAAGAGTTTGTTGGGAAGTGAGTTTTCCTGGAAGGGAATCTCATAGAAGCTATAGTACTCTAAGACTTCTGGTCCATCATGTTGTTGAAGCTCAAGGTAAGGGAGGTGTAATAGTCGATGGACTTGTATTATTGAAGGTGTACCCTCCTGGGGTGGAGCAGGCGTGTGGGGAATGAAGATTTGTGGGTTGTGGGTGTAAGTGGCTCCTGGGATAAAAGATCCTTCCTGTTGTTCTGTACAACTTCCTTGTTGTGCTTTCCAAGCCTAGAATTCCCTTGCCCAGTGGATTTTAGTCCTAGCTCAAGGGTGACCCACTGATGAGCTTGATGAGCAGCGTGGTCTAAGGCTGGGAGGTTTGTGGAAGGTCTACATGCAGTTGGTGGTCTTCTATTAAAATATAAGTACCACTTTTATGTTCATTTACATGTTGTGTATTTGTACATGTGTTATAATTGATGAGTAATGTTTGTATATGTTGTATGTGTAGGCTTACTATTATTTCCACATTAATCTGTGTATTAGCAAAACATGTTGTCTGTTTATGTTTATATATATGCACATGATAATTGTCATTTCTATGAGGTAGCATGTCCTGGCCTAGGTGGCCTGGATGTGTTAATGTTGCTTCTGCATGAACATGTGTATGAGTAGAGTATTGGCGTATGTTTAATTGCATTAGATAGATATATATTTATATGTGTGAATACCAGATGTTATCTATATCTTTCGGTTAAGTTTTATATGTGATTATTTCCGCAAAGTTACTTGGTGGCATGGCCTAGCTTGTTGTTTAAGGCCATGAATGTCACATAAATGGTATCAAAGTAGTAAAGGAGGCAAAGTTAAGGTTGTTTGGGTATCATTATCCGGCTTGTTGGTGTCTGGGGACGTTAAAGTGCACATCTTGATGTGAAGAAGATATATGTGAACATGAAGAAGCTTTTATTCTGGGTAGGCATGAATCGTGATGTAGTCCATTTTATTGCTAAATGTCTTGAGTATTTGTAGGAAAAGGCAATCATCACCAATCGACAAGATTCTTACAACCGCATAGCTTTCCTATGTTCAAATAGGAAGTCATTTCTATGAATTTTTTTGTGGGATTTCCTCTCACGTCACAAAGGCACAATGTCATTTTGGTTGTAGTTGATAAACTGAACAAAAGTGCACATTTCATTCTAGTTAGAGACACTTATGATGTCACTGATGTGGCACGAGTGTTTATAAGTGAAATTATTCATCTACATGGGTTACCCAAGAAGATCATCCCAAATAGAGACTCTTGATTTATGTCCAAGTTTTGGATAAGTTTGCAGTTAATGTTGGGGACTTAGTTGAACTTGAGCACAATGTATCATCCTGAAACAAATGGGTAGATGAAAAGAGTGAATCAAGCTATGGAATATATGATTAGGATGCATTTTATGGATAACTAAACCCATTGGGAAAAGTACCTACATTTGGTGGAGTTTGCTTACAATAATACTTACCATAGCTCAATCGAGATGCCTCCTTATCAAGCTCTGTATGGAAGGTGTAGGACACCATTGAGTTGGGACAGGTTAGAGGACCAAGTGACAATAGAGACGGAATTTATTCAAGAAATGTAGGAACATGTGATCCATATTAGACAGTGGTTAAAGGAAACATAGGATAGGAAGAAGAGTTATGTTGATGCACATATGATTGACCCGAGTTATAAAGTAGGAGATCAATATTTTATTCATATCAAGACTAATAAGAATACCATTTAGTTTGGAAAGGGGACAAATTTATCACCTCATTTTATAGGGCTATTTAAAATTCAAGAAAGAATTAGACCCGTTTTTTATCATCTTGTACTGCCATCCCACTTACATAAAAATCATGTTGTTTTTCATGTATTTGTATTATGACATTGTGTTGTTTATGAATCTCACAAACTTAACTGGAAGGAATTGCAAATCTCAACGTGGGAACCATTTTGGTCAAACCATTACAGATATTACATTGTAGAGTTTGACAACCCAGACTCCGCTTGGTGGGCCTAGTTAAGATACAATGGGACATGTATAGCCCAAAATCAGCTACCTAGGAGGATGCAAAGACCATGCATCAAGATCATCCCACACTTTATTTTACCATAACTTCAGGATGAAGTTTCTTGAAGGGTGTGTGTATGTAAAACCCCTTTTTTACTTAGGCAACTAAACCACAATATGACTTATTTGAATTTCCTTGCTTATTATCTATGGAACATTGTTAGAACAATGGAACTTTAATATATGGACATGTGAAACTACATATATGTGAATATTATGATTAGTGACTGTTTATATGATTAATGATGGATATTGTGTGATTTACTTCTAGCATGCAAGATTTTAATGAAATATTTCAGTACATGGATACCGGTTTGAATGATATGTTTTAACGAATCAGTAAGTACCATGCACATGATGAATACCTAGTTAGTTTACATTGTTCATCGATGGGTAACATGGATCACATATCAATAGTTTTATGGTTATGCACGATCTTGTGTTGTAAACTAACCTACAAGTTTAATAGACTATGTGATAGCCAGATAAGTGTGACACTAAAGTGATAGATGTTGTGGACATTGAATGAGAAATGGTATGCTAGGAAGCATTATTATGTTATTTATTCATTGGTTCAATGCATTTTTATGATATTTGGGCAAGTGTGGGTTTTAAAGGAAGCACAGTTGCCCAAACTGGATATTCGACGACAAATCTCTAAGAAAAACAATAGTGCCACAATGTGGTCAATGATAGGGTATTGGCCCTAGTTCTATCAAGAGAGGTGGATGTATTTCTCACTGTTTATCCTCTGAAACCTAGAGTCATGGGAGAGCTATGTCGAGCCATGATCCCATAGATATGTGATGGAAACTACCAGTTGCTTGCTAGGAAAACTTGGTCAAGGTAGTTAACACTTCCACTTATGGGTTCTATATGGATTTAGGTCAATATAGTTGATGCTCCATCATAGTCTAGCAGAGGAAAGGATGGGATGTAGAAGATGGAAGTAGGTTAGGGAGGATGGTGTTTCTTTGTAGATGAGAGTGTTGTTGGGAATTAGAAATCTAAACTTAGTGCCTTTATTAGTCCTTTTTGTGTATTAAATGCTTGCTTGATGCAATTATGATGAACTTGGTGTAATTATTCAATTCATATTAAATTGTTTTGACTCATGAATTATTGTTATTAAGTTAGTGTATATCATTGATTGATGCATTATGAGATTTTTGTGAAAATACAAGAATTATGCATTAGATGTGATGGTCATTATCATTAGTACATGCACAAGCTATGTATACGCTATCTATGCATACATACCTTGCACGTGTACGTTAGTGTTATTATTTTATTTTTTTTACTGGGGGAATCGACAACTCGCGGTTCTCGTACTCGCATGACACGGGGTCGATCCCCAAGCGGCTACCACTATAACCCCAGGTGCAACCACCCAGCCCGCAAGAATGGCACAGGAGTAAGTCCGGGTGAGAATCGAACATGAGACTTCATTTTACAAATTTCCTTCCATTTACACGGCACTTGCCAATCCGTCTACACCCGTGCGGGCTACGTTGGTGTTATTATGGTGTATAATAGTTAATACAATATTATTATTTATGGTGTGTGTGTGTGATGTTTGTAGTATAATTAAAATTAAAAGATTTAACATTACTTATTAAATTATTTGTTTTATTTAAGGATTTATTATATTATTTTGGTAATGAGAATATCTTATTTCTTTAGATTGAATTGCATTTAGTAATATAGATAGCATGTCAGGGAATAAATCTACGCAACTTAAATTTGATTTAATGAAGTAGATAGCATGGAAGGGATAAATTTTAGGTAGTTGTGAGGGAAGATTGTTTTATTATAGTTGACCTTCCTAGGACCTTCCCGAGGAGGCTAGGAAGGTGGTTGGAGTGAAGAATAAAGGGAACTTTGGGAAAATGAGAGGGGGTTATGAGATTTGGGAAAAATATTGGGTTGAAGGGAAGGAGAACTCAAGAAGTGAAAAACTGTGAACTTTATGAACTATGGACTATGAGATAGACTAAATTTTGAGATACTAGTGGGATGTGTTGTTCAGGATCTTTAAGCATGGAGGGATAGGAAACCCCCAAGGTTTCTCAGAGCTAGGGAGCATGAGAGGTTGTTATTAGCTAGTTGGGAGGTAAATCCAATTTGGATAGTCCAATTAGAAAAGGAGGACAACTAATTGGAGCTAAACCAAGGGGCTAAATCGGATAGAAATAAGAGGTATTTCCCCCCTTATCATAACTCTTATCGTTTTTGTTAAATTATGAAATTGTTAAATGATTTATGTTGTGATTTTAAATTGAAATTGAAATAGTTGTGGAAATAATAATAATAATAAATAAAATAAAATTGCAGGGTAAAGAAAATAAATACAAATTATTTTGATTACATACAAAATATCTAAAACATATCTGAATTTTGCAGAAGTAAAACTTCATAGGTTCATAGCCTTAACTTTATTAAAATAGTTTGTTCACTTGGGTAACAAAAATTTAGTACAAATTCTATAACTCTTAAGTCCTTGTAAAGGGTCTTACATAAAACCCCATGGAACAAAACAATTTGTCATCTTTGAAATACTAAGAAGGTGGAGGATGAAAAAGACTTTCTCTTAGAATTTCATGGGTACACCCACATCATATCTCAATTGCAAAATATTTTTTACAATCTTGACCTTCCTAACCTTTTAAATTAACAAAACTATGGAGATTTAAGAAAGCTTCTCATCAAGCTTTTTGAGCATTGACACAACATTTTAAAGTAAGCCAAGTAATTCCTTAATTTATTTTTTATTTTTTATTTTTCTTTCTTAAGGTCTGATAAAACAAATTCAATCTCAGTGGATGTCAAAAATCATCATCATCAAATTTAATTGATTTAAAAATAACAATTTAACATTTTCTATCATTGTCCCTCGTATAGGATGACAAGGAAGAGACAAGCCATGGGGTCTCCTTCCAAAACAAACCACCATGCATCTCTTCAAGTTGTTGGCACCTGCCACCCTCTCTCACCTCCATAACATCATCTCATGCAAATTAACCTCACCTTTCATGCGTGTATTGTTTGTCTTATGGCTCTTCAATGCTGTCACAATCGTGCTCAATAGATGATGTTCCGTCGATACTTATATCCAACCTGGTATGTCCTTCGTATCATGCATTTCATTATAATGATTCCTACTGTTATAACTCCATTTATTTTCCTTCATATCACTCATTATGGTCGCTTCCATAACTCACTATTCAGGTCGATGGATGGTTATATTATCTCATCCTTCTTTTGGAATTGGTCTCACCACCTTTTTTCCCCTCTGCTTATCTTTGTTCACCTTCCCCTATGTCTCCTTTCTTTCTCTTTGGCTTATCCTCCTTTTACCCCCTTGTCATCTTGTCACCTTGTCTATGCTTCTATGGCTAGAGGCATTCGATCTCGTTGAGCTCGGGGAAGCTCATCTTGTAGGAACAAGGGTCACCTCGACTCCCAACTTGCCTCTGTTGTTGAAGACTTTGTCGAATCCTACCAAGCTCATACCCCACCCAACATTTGTGTTGTGATTGACCTTTCCAAGGCCGACGTTCATGTTCTAAGACATTTTGTCTCGAATGAGGAGGTGCTCAACTCTATTGGTTTGTGGGTCCCTGACACTGGTAACACTCGGTCTCGAGTTTCCCAGTATTTGAAGACTGTTGATATTTACTGGCACCTGAAACTACAATTGGGTCGCATCCTTGTTTATTGTAATGGGGATAAACAATAGATCTTACTATAGCTCGATGGCACTCAGGAACAACTCAATTTTCTTGACCACAAAATGAACCCTATAGCTCATCAAATGGTGGGAATGGACCTCTTGAAACTAGACCTTTCTCAACCACAGGTGCCTACAGCCGAGGGCCAACCCTATACTTAGTTCTTAATGATTTCTAGTTTTCTTAGTTTTTTGTTTAGTATAGGAGGCTTGTGTATCTCAACCCCACCTCACAGTTGTCAAATTAGACAGAAACAACAACTAATCTTTTGCATAGCAGATAGTTTTAGACTC
>ML790705.1:3434-14615 GCA_009831015.1 Picea engelmannii
AAACATGTGTCTAATTTAGTTTTCCCTTAATTAAATTAGACAATAAATATTAATCTATTATCTCATTCATAACTGAGTGATTTGGAATTGTAACAGAATTACAAGTGTAGTTAAGTGAGTTAATCTTAGTTGTATTAGTGTGATTTCAGTGAATTAATTACTCATTAATTCACAATCAGTTAACTCGCATGCAACTGAAGATTCGCCACGGTTAACTACATGCATGTTAGTTCCAATGGACACAAGTTGAGATAACAGGTGAAAGGGACAGTTTGGCTATCAGTTGTGATTTGTTCACACATGCAGTGGATATGCTTATGAGCATGTGCAAACGAGGCAATTGCATTCATTCGATTCATTGTGAGAATTCGGATTGCAGAGTTTGTGCAGAGGAGGCAAGTTGTTTGGACACTGGAATTGGCATAGGTATTTGTTGATTTGTGTATGACAGTGTGAGACGATTGTATTGTACTGAGATCTCTTGGATTAGAGTTTTGTATGAGATTGTTTCATGATTCATGATATACATAATATAAGATAGTGGGGTTTTTAGCTTTACTCTTTCCCGGTAAAAATTATGTGTTGTGTGTTATTGATATTTCACTTTGTGCATTGTGGTTGTGATCGTGGTTTAATTGCTTCCGCAATAATAATAGTAGAAGCGATTATGTATTTAACAAGTGGCGGAAATTGTTAGATCAGGAGAATCGCAGGAATACATTAATTTGTATCGAAATTTCTACATGGTATTCCGAAGGAAATTGTGTTGCAATGGCTTGAGTCAGGAACTCTCGGAGGTCAGAGTTAATCTCGACCGTCGACCAATAGAGGGTATGTGGAGGCAGATGTGGTAGTCCAGAGATTGGGCACTCGGGAAGATTAAGAGTATAGACAGTTTGGAAATACTGAAGCTGGAGTCCCAGAGTTGATCGTGGTCATTGGTAATCAAAAGGGCATGGACCATTGATGTGTTGGTTGTAAATTCGTCGGTCTAGCACTCCGGTGGATCTACGCATCAGTGCTTTGAAAAGTCTCGAATCTAGAGTTTCATAGTAAGTCTCAGTCATTGGATGTTGATAATTCGTGGATCGTTGATCCACCGTCCTTCGCGAGTTCGCCAATTCGGTGCTCCGGGGAATTAGAAGGTTGAGGATTGCGAAAACCTTCGGAGCTGGAAGTTATGAAGTCTCAAATTCGGAGGCCCGAAGTTCTGAATAAGCGCCTGCCATCCTAGCGCTTGGACACATCCCATGGTCACATAAATGGGGGGTTAAGGAAAAAGGGGCTAGCACCCGAAAGTGAATTGTAGAACAGAATAGGACTCAGAGATCGAGTCGTTGGGATTCTTGATCAACCAAAGACCTACAAAAAATGGAGTCTGATATTCTTTTGTTGAATTAGATTGCTTAAGTTACTCTAGAAAATTATTAAAGACTGATAGCCTAACAAAATTCGGTTGAATGCACATTTTGCAAAGTTAGCAAGTGTCAGAACCAAACCGAATTGTTACATAGTGTAGAGAAATGGACGAGGAACAGGACACTTACAATCCAAAGGATGAAGTTAGAGGAATGGATGTCCATTTAAGAGTTGAAGGAACAAACTCCAATGGGCATGGAGAAGAAATAGATAAAGACGAGAGCATGATCAAAATCATTAAAAATTTGCAAAAAGATGTCTAAATTCACCAGGCAGATAACAAAAGGATTAAGAAATCCAAGTGACAACATAAAGACTTCAATATGAAGTTAATTCGGAGCCTGGAAAGAACTGAAAAGAAGTTGGATAAGGAAAGTGAATCCAGCAAATCAGGGAGCCACACATCCCCTGATGAGGAAAGAAGAGAAAGAAGTGGTAACATACATCACCAACACTCCCAAAGGATTTCCAAAAGGAGGCCACACAACAATTCAATTCCATCTCCCACCCGAAATCATAGGAGATCTGAAGTGGATGAACGAAAGGGTGAAATTAATAAGATCAAGCCTCCTACTTTTGATGGAGAGCACCAGAAAAATGAATATGTCGAGACATGGCTACTTGGCATGAGGAAATATCTCAAATTGCATAATTATTCCTCTCATGCAGAAGGAAGAATCACAATATATCAGCTGAAAGGAAAGGCATCCATGTGGTGGGATCAGCTTGTGCAAGTGCAACACATCAGAGAGAAGAATGTTACATGGAAGGAATTCAAGAGGCATTTTGAAAACAAGTACTTAACCAAGAGATACTATGAAAAAAAGATGAAAGAGTTATTTGAACTTAAATTGGATAGCATGACTATAGATGAATATGAAAGGAGATTTCTAGAGTTGTTGAAGTATGCCCCTTTCATCAAGGATGAGACAGTTAAGATCCATAGATATCTAAGTGGGTTGCCATCTTTTATCAGTGACAAAATCCAGTATGATGATCCTAACTATGGAAGAAACCATAAGGAAGGAAAATTGTTTATATGATCAGCATAGGGGAGAGCCTACTTTCCAAAGAGCTTGGGAAGACAAGAGGAAGTTTAAGAAGGAGAAGAGGTGAAAGGGGAACAAGCCACCATTTTTCAGAAATAGTCCTCAAGGACAACCAGTTTTGAGGGAGCCCGGGATGGCTGAAGTAGGTGGGCAAAGGCCAAGGAACCTATGCAATGTTGGGCCTGTAATGGAGATCATAAGTATAGATATTTCCCTCACATAAAATACAAAGTGAGAACGGTTCACAATGTTCAACAAGAAGAAATAGTGGAGGACATGGGAAGAAGAGTACCAAGAATCTATGCAACCCTGGACAACAAGCAAGTTGAGTTTCAATCACACATGATTGAAGTCAAAGGTATGATCAGTAACCATGCCTTTACTATTTTAACTGATTTAGAGGCTATTTAGAGGCTATTCATAGCTATATAGATCCTAAGGTAGTGGAAAGATTTCAATTGCGAATAAGAAAGCATGGGAAATCTCAGTTGGTGCAGCTGGCTACACGAGCCAAGAGAAAGGTTTTTGAGTTGGTTAAATCATGTCCAATGGGAATGAATGGACTGAGTACCAAGTAAGATTTGAACATATTGCCTTTGGGATCATATGATTTCCTAATTGGTATGGATTGGTTGGACCAACACCATGACATATTATACTGTCATAACAAGGCATTCACTTTCTTAGATGAGGAAGAAAATTGGAGAACAATCCAAGGAATTCCCAAGGTAGTTACTATCCGAGAAATCTCATCAATGCAGCTGAAGAAGTGTTACAGGTAGGGTTGTCAAATATTTGCATCCCATATGGATGAAGCACCTAAGGATAAGGTGTCGAAATTGGAGGATCATTCAGTCCTGAAATATTTTGATGATGTGTTCAAGGATATACCAGGACTACCCCCAAAGAGAGATATTGATTTCTCTATAAATTTGATGCCTGGGGAGCTCCAATATCAAAGACTCCCTACCAGATGAGCACACCGGAACTGAAAGAACTACAAATGCAGTTGGAAGAAATTTTAAAGAAGGGGTACATATTCCCAAGTGTGTCACATTGGGGTGCCCCAGTGTTATTTGTGAAGAATAAAGATGGGACCTTGAGATTGTGCATTGACTTCAGACAATTAAATAAAGTAACTATAAATAAAAAGTATCCTCTACCAAGGATCGATAATCTCTTAGATCAGTTGAAGGATGCAAGGATATTTTCAAAGATAGATGTCAGGTCGGTATATCATCAGGTAAGGATTAAAGATGAAGATATCAGCAAGACCTCCTTCGGGACAAGGTATGGTCATTATGAGTTCACAGTGGTGCCATTTGGGTTATCAAATGCACCAATTTTTTTCATGTGCTTAATGAATGGTGTTTTATGAGAATATTTAGAAACGTTTTTCATTGTCTTTTTGGATGACATCCTTGTATATTCCAAGACAAAAGAAGAGCATGGGCATCACTTGATGATGGTGTTACAGGTGCTAAGAGAGCTCCAATTGTTTTCTAAATTGAGCAAGTGCTCATTTTTCCAAAATCGAATTCACTATTTGGGACATATAATATCCGAGGAGGGAAATAGCACGATTGCATGGTATTTCCAAGACAATTGTGTCTGACAGAGACCCAAAATTTACCTCAAAGTTTTGGAGAGGATTATTCAAGGGGTTCGGAATGAACCTTAACTTCATCGCAGCTTATCATCCTAAGTTTGATGGACAAATAAAAATATTAAATCAAGTGATAGAAGATATGTTAATCATGTATGTGATGGACAAACCATCCAAATGGGAAGACTACCTATACTTGGTAGATTTTTCTTACAACAATGGGTACCAAGCATCACTGAAGATGAGCTCATTTGAGGCACTTTATGGTAGAAAGTGCAACACGCCAATAAGTTGGGACAACCCAATTGATAGAGAAATAATTGGGCCAGAGTTTCTCAGAGAAATGGAAGAGAAATTGTTAAAGATTAAGTAGAATTTGAAGGTTGCCCAAGACAGGCAGAAAATCTATTCTGACAAAGGAAGAACCCATCGGAAGTTTAAAGTGGGTGATCATGTTTTCTTGAAGGTGAAATCCAACAGAAGTTCCCTGAAGCTAGGAAACTGTTCCAAGTTTCCAGCCAGATATTGTGGACTGTTTGAAATTCTAGAAAGGATTGGACCAGTAGCGTATATGCTTGCATTGTCTGCATGCATGAATATTCATAATGTATTTCATGTCTCATTGCTCAAGAAATATATACTTGATGTTAATCATGTGATTGATTGGAATGTGATTCAGGTGGAGCAAGAAGGCACCTTACAAGTGCATCCAGAGCCCATACTAGACCGGAAGAGAAAGCAGCTCCAAAATCGATCCATAGGGCTTGTAAAGGTCCAGTGGACCTGGTACGGTCCTGAGGATGCAACATGAGAGCATGAATATGCTATGCGAGCATAATACCCAAATCTTTTTAAATATTTTGGAAATCTTATTGATGTTGTGTAATTAAGTTGCATTGAGGACAGTGCAAAAATAAGGGGAGGGGATTGTAATACCCCAAGGATGAGCCCCGGTTGTAATTATGAATGTAACATGTTTCGTAGGCTGGTGAGCCAAGTATTTATAATATGGTAGGCTTATCTTTTGATTAGGCTGGGAGACTAGATGTTAAAGGCTAGGAGCTTGTTTTGTACATTAAATATTCATATTATTAATATGACAACATCATTGCGTGTAGACCGACCACGAAGAAAGTGTATGGGGCATTGAACTCCACTAGGTTGGGCAAGGGAGGAGGCTAAGAGATTGAGGGAAAAGGGCTAAGATTAAGATCCTGAAATAATAATATATAATTATTATTCTAAAAGTTGTAAAGAGGATATTAATTTATCCTAAGTTCCTTTAGGAAGAGGAATGAGTTCCAAGTGGGGGGAACATGCTCCTAGAGAGCCAAGTGTCATCCAAAACGCATGCAGATTGATGGGGGGGTGTTCTCACCATTCTCACCGTTTTGACGATTGCACCATTTTTTCAGGGGACCATTCTAACCAGGTTAGCCATCTGTTACCTCGAGGGACCAGCTCACCCAACAAGCACACAGTAATCCTGGAATACCATTGTGTAATTCTTGAAACACCCCAAACCTCTACAACAACCTGAGTTGATACCCTCTCTACACTTGTACCCTACAGGTTGTCTATGCATTGTTCTATTATTACCATCCTCCATGTCCAGTTTTTGATGTTGCCATCACCATGCCAGTGTGTTGAGGAGTGGGAGTGAAGAAGCAGGTTGTTAGGCCCATGGATAGAAGAAGCAGGTTGTCAAGCCTGTGAGCAATTCTCTCCAGGTGAGAGAGTGTGTTGAGGAAGTGATTTATCCTAGAGGGAGTCCAGGAGCAGCTACAAAGCTCTGATAATTCTTGATCTGGCCTGTTGTTGAAGACCCAGAAAGGGAGATGTAGCAAACAATGGATTGTGTGGCAGTGAAGGTGTACACTCCTGGGGTGGGACAAGCATGTGGGGAATGAAATTCTATGAGATGTGGGTGTAAGTGGCTCCTTGGAGGAAATCGTTCATGTTGTACTATGCAACTTCATGTTGTCCCTGCCTAGCCTAGGAATCCCTCGCCTGGTGGATTTTAGTCCCAACTCAAGGTTGACCCTGCTTAGAGTGAGGAGCAGTGTGGTCTACAACTGGGAGGTTCGTGGAAGGTCTTCATGCAGTTGGTATACTCCAATTAAGAGATAAGTATCATTTATGTGATTAATGGTTAAATTATGTATTTTAGTGCATGTATGTGATTCTTGTAATAATATCATGTGTTCCGGTACATGTATGTTTTCATGTGATCTCTATTATTTGTTGTTAAGTTTATATGTGATTTATTATGCAAGGAGCTTCATCTGCGATTTCCCATCAGGTCTATGTTTGGGCATGGAAAATTTGTAATTACCTATAACAGAGCTTGAGACCGTGTGAGTTTGAGGTAGCATGTTTTTGGCCTGCCGAGGGGCTGGGAAACGTTTCAAGATGGTATCAGAGTGTTGTATGGAGTAGCATGGCCTAACCTAGGTCGTTGGGGATGTTACAAAATGGTATCAGAGCATTATCTGGAGTAGCATGGTCTGACCTGGGTGGTCGGGGATGTTCCGGTGATGGGTTGTGTGGGCTTGTGTTGGGGCTTCACACCCACAAGGAAAGCCTAATTTGATGTTTACTTATGGAGGGGCTTCGATGGTGACCCCTAAAGATTGTATATAAAGGAGAGAGGTCATTGTGATATTACATATCATGTAGAGTGTGTGGAGACATGATGGAGCTAGCATAAGTGAGTCTTCACTTATGTTCGGAGGATTGGTGATTTTAACAAAGGGAAATTCTGCTAGGGTGGAAAATCTGGCCTAAGGTTGAGGACGCTCTATATTCCTTTCTTGGCAGGGAAAAGCACACTGCACGTGTGGGAGAGAGAGGCAACCACAGAAGGAAGAATATGTACGAGTGGAGCGAGTTGTATGAAGTGTCCATACATGTACGCGGGTTGCAGTGGGAACAGTCGTGTACATATGTGGGTTGTTGTGAGAACAGTTATGTACATCCGTACAAGTTCTTTTGGGTAGGATCAAGTCCATACAGGCTAATGTTAGGTGACCTCAGCAAGTCATAGAGGTGGTATGCAACATATTTGTGGGCATAGGAGATTTCCATAATGTATTTGAGGTTTGGTTTTTTGTTTTGTATTAGAAGGACAATGTTATCCTCATATTCCCTTGTTTTGGAAGGACAAGATTGTCCTCATATTTGGTGATATTGTATTGGTTGAGAGGACTAGTTTTTGTCGTTAGATTTGAAGGATTGGATAAAGTTATAAAATAGAATTATTGTGTCTCTTGTGTATTGATGATTTATCGTTGATCTTGTTGTTTCCGCTCCATATGTTTTCAGTCAATAATTTCTATGTAAATTTGTTCACTAATAGTTAGATTACATGTCACTACGAAGCAATTTTCAAATCTGAAATTATTTCATTTTTTCTATAAAATTGTATGGTCTTACCCTTTTAAAAAAAATATTATATGTCCCACTATAACAACGAAGGTCTACAATATAAAAAAAAAAATATTTGATTACATGCTAACTTTCCTAATTTTAAAATTAATATGAAAAAAATTGTAAAAATAGTGATGTATAGGTACAAATTGTTCTCTACAATTGTACAAATTTTCTTAAGAGAATTCCATAATTTAGGTACTAAACTAGTGAACTAATGACATCATATACATTATTGTTTGTAGAAAAAGTAACATACTATTGTTAAAAAAAATGATTTTCACATAGTTATACAAAACTTCCATAAATAAAATTGTATATTGAGTAAGCTCATTCTATTTCCTACATTTCGTCTTTTTATATCATATTTAAATTAGTTGTGAAAGTGCTTCAAATCATCCCTCCAAATGAAAAAAAAAACACAGACACATTCCATATTTGCATTGCCACTAACACACATGAAAGACCATCATGACCATCATTAACTTAACAATGTAAATTTATGAAATAAGTCAACTCTTTACTTACCATTGACTATATAAGTAATAAAATAATTAGGAACCAAAGGATATTTATGAGATATTTTTGAAGGGTGTTGTTTAACTATTCTACAAAATGGTTTTATTTTCTAGAATCCAGTAACACAAATCTGCATGAAATCACTATTTTTTGTTGTTTAAATCCATTTATGAATGGATGTGTGTAAATGATCCTAAGTGCATTAGAATTGTGAACTATAGAAAAATTATGATGCATTTTCTATACCATGATCCTTGCCAATTTAAAAGATTTAAAGTGAAAATTCCTAAGTACACATTTCAGGGGACCGTTCTAACTAGCCTAGCCATCTATTACCCCGAGGGACCAGCTCACCCAACAAGCACACAGTAACCCTGGAATACCATTGTGGAATTCCTTGAAACATCCTGAACCTCTACAACAACCCGAGTTGATACCCTCTCTACACCTGTACCCTGCAGGTTGCCTACGCATTGTTCTGTTATTACCGTCCTCCATGTCCAGTTTTTGTTGTTGCCATCACCATGCCCGTGTGTTGAGGAGTGGGAGTGAAGAAGCGGGTTGTCAGGCCCGTGGATAGAAGAAGCAGGTTGTCAGGCCTGTGATCAACTCTCTCCATGTGAGAGAGTGTGCTGAGGAAGTGAGTTATCCTAGAGGGAGTCCAGTAGCAGCTACAAAGCTCTGAGAATTCTTGATCTGGCCTATTGTTTAAGACCCGGAAAGGGAGGTGTAGAAACCAATGGATTGTGTGACAGTGAAGGTGTACACCCATGGGGTGGGACAGGCATGTGGGGAATGAAATTATGTGAGTTGTGGGTGTAAGTGGCTCCTTGGAGGAAATCCTTCCTGTTGTACTATGCAACTTCCTGGTGTCCCTACCTAGCTTAGGAATCCCTCGCCCGGTGGATTTTAGTCCCAACTCAGGGTTGACCCTGCTTAGAGTGAGGAGCAGTGTGGTCTATGGCTGGGAGGTTCATGGAAGGTCTTCACGCAGTTGGTGTACTCCAATTAAGAGATAAGTATCATTTATGTGCTTAATGGTTAAATTATGTATTTTAGTGCATGTATGTGATTCTTGTAATAATATCATGTGTTTCGGTACATGTATGTTTTCATGTGATCTCTATTATTTGTTGTTAAGTTTATATGTGGTGTATTCCGCAAGGAGCTCCGTCTCCCATTTCCCAGTAGGTCTATGTTTGGGCATGGACAATTTTTAACTACCTATAACAGAGCTTGAGACCGTGTGTGTTTGAGGTAGCGTGTTTTCGGCCTGCCGAGGGGCTGGGAAATGTTTCAAGATGGTATCAAAGTGTTGTATGGAGTAGCATGGCCCAACCTGGGTGGTTGGGGATGTTACAAAATGGTATCAGAGCATTATCTGGAGTAGCATGGCCCGACTTGGGTGGTCGGGGATGTTACAGTGATGGGTTGTGTGGGCTTGTGTTGGGGCTTCACACCCACAAGGAAAGCCTAATTTGATGTTTACTTATGGAGGGGCTTCGATGGTGACCCCTAAGGATTGTATATAAAGGAGAGAGGTCATTGTGACATTACATATCATGTAGAGTGTGTGGAGACATGATGGAGATAGCATAAGTGAGTCTACACTTATGTTCGGAGGATTGGTGATTTTAACAAAGGGAAATTCTACTAGGGTGAAAAATCTGGCCTAAGGTTGAGGACTCTCTATATTCCTTTCTTGGCAGGGAAAAGCACATCGCACATGTGGGAGAGAGAGGCAACCACAGAAGGAAGAATATGTACGAGTGGAGCGAGTTGTATGAAGTGTCCATACATGTATGTGGGTTCAAGTGGGAACAGTCGCGTACATATGTGGGTTATTGTGAGAATAGTCACGTACATCCGTACAAGTTCTTTTGGGTAGGAGCAAGTCCATACAGGCTAATGTCAGATGACCTCAGCAAGCCATAGAGGTGGTATGCAACATATTTGTGGGCATAGGAGATTTCCATAATGTATTTGAGGTTTGGTTTTTTGTTTTGTATTAGAAGGACAATGTTATCCTCATATTCCCTTGTTTTGGAAGGACAAGATTGTCCTCATGTTTGGTGATATTGTATTGGTTGAGAGGACTAGTTTTTGTCCTTAGATTTGAAGGATTGGATAAAGTTACAAAATAGAATTATTGTGTCTCTTGTGTATTGATGATTTATCTTTGATCTTGTTGTTTCCACTGCATATGTTTTTAGTCAATAATTTCTATGTAAATTTGTTCACTAATAGTTAGATCACATATCATTAGGAAGCAATTTTCAGATCTGAAATTATTTTATTTTTTCTATAACATTTTATGGTCTTACCCCTTTAAAAAAATATTATATGCCCCACTATAACAACGAAGGTCTACAATATAAAAAAAAATTATTTGATTACATGCTAACTTTCCTAATTTTAAAATTAATATTAAAAAATTTGTAAAAAAAGTGATGTATAGGTACAAATTGTTCTCTACAATTGTACAAATTTTCTTAAGAGAATTCCATAATTTAGGTACTAAACTAGTGAACTAATGACATCATATACATTATTGTTTGTAGAAAAAGTAACATAATATTGTTAAAAAAAAAATGATTTTCACATAGTTATACAAAACTTCCATAAATAAAATTGTATATTGAGTAAGTTCATTCTATTTCCTACATTTCATCTTTTTATATCATATTTAAATTAGTTGTGAAAGTACTTCAAATCATCCCTCCAAATGAAAAAAAAAAAACATAGAGGCATTCCATATTTGCATTGCCAATAACACACATGAAAGACCATCATGACCATCATTAACTTAACAATGTAAATTTATGAAATAAGTCAACTCTTTACTTACCATTGACTATATAAGTAATAAAATAATTAGGAACCAAAGGATATTTATGAGATATTTTTGAAGGGTGTTGTTTAACTATTCTACAAAATGGTTTTATTTTCCTGAATCCAGTGACACAAATCTGCACTAAATCACTATTTTTTGTTGTTTAAATCCATTTATGAATGAATGTGTGTAAATGATCCTAAGTGCATCAAAATTGTGAACTAGAGAAAAATTATGATGCATTTTCTATACCATGATCCTTACCAATTTAAAAGATTTAAAATGCAAATTCCTAAGTTGATGTAACTATATTCTCTCTTTAATAA
>ML790705.1:17379-48850 GCA_009831015.1 Picea engelmannii
GGATTGGTATGCAGTTTGGACAAAGTATCTGCAAAAGAGCTCCTAAATCAGTCCCAGACCGTGAAATACTGTCCAGATATCATGGGCACCGGTTGGCAACTCGCCTCACCATTGTAGTTTTCTGGTTTGCCTTCCTGTCTTCTCAACAAAAACAAATTTTCTCAACAAGTTTTGTGGCCTAGTCATCTTTGTTTTTAACTTTATACAAATCATCGACGAGAATTAGGTCTGGAGAACACGTCCTGTATAGCATAGAGCTTGTCAAGACGAGAATGTAGAAGTAATTTGATATTAATTTTTATATAAATGTTGTTAATCGGATTCATAAAGATATTATGATTAAAATGATCATATTTAAGGTTGGTTTATTATCTTGATGAAGATTTCTTACCATAACTTTTAAATTGATAAAAAGATTATATAGCTTGAAAAATAACAACTTGATGTATATTTTAGATTAAATTAGATAAGAAAATGTATGATCTTTAAGCTATGAATTTATTTTAAAAATGATAATGAAGATGTGGATGATGATGATAATGGGGTTTTTCAAAAAATCTTAGTCTAAAGGTTCTACCAAAATTCAAAACATTTAGACAATCTCATTTAAAAATAATATGTTTTGATTGTGGATAAAAAATTTAATAATAATATTTGCATTCATGAATTAAAAATTTATAAAATAATATTAGGGAAATTTTATAATAAAATGTAGTTTTATGAAAGGTAAGAAAACAATTACTTAATTTTTAATTTTTACTTCTATGGAAAAAAACTATAAATGAAGTGTTTTTCAATTAACATTAATTTTTTTGTGCAAAAATAATCGAAAGACGAAAGCTATGGTCTGGAGCTAGGGTTTGGCAGTCGCATCCACAACAGAGGACAACATGAGTACCAAAGGGGGCGGTAATGGAACCCCCTCATAGAAGCAAGTAGTGGTAAACAAGGGGAAAGGCCCACGAGACGTAGGTTTCAAGGCACCAATGAGAAGCACCTCGGGATCAAAACCGAAAAAGAGTCAGGATAGCAACCAAGGAAAAAGCGACACATGGGGGAAGAAGCCAGAGAAACTCATAATGTTGTGCAAGAAACGGCGAGCCCCGATGGGGCAAAAGGGCGCAACCCATGTAAACCTAAAACAACAATGATACCCAAGGTAATACCGGAAGATCTGCAAACGCAACTCTACAGGGACCAAATGAAGACGCATGTGCTAATCTGCAAGTTTATGGGTTTGTGGCCCACAGAAAGAATGTTGCGCAACTAGATTAAATATCAATGGAAGCCAAGCGAGGAAGTGGAACTCCACCTGGGCTCGAAAGCTTCTTCACAGCAATATTCATGAACCTGGAAGATAGGGATAAGGTCTTTGAGGGGGGGGCATACTTCTATGCCTCAGTAGGACTGTACATGTGACCATGGAAGGAAAACTTCTCCCCGGAGAAAGAAACTTTCAAAAATGTACCTGTCTGGTTGAGACTTTACTCCTTGTCATTAGATTACTGACTACCTTCCACCTTCGAAGCAATAGGGAAAAAACTGGGAAGATATGTGAAGACATAAGAAGCAACCCTAAAAGGGAGATATACATCTTATGCAAGAATCTGCATAGAGATGGATGTGTCGGGGACACTCCCATAAGCCATAAGCCTGGAATTCGTGGATGAGGAATGGATACAAAACATTGACTACGAGCAAATCCGCTTCAGATGCAAAAGATGTCACGAACATGGACACCTAATCAGAGACTGTCCTCTCATTAAAAAACAAGAAGCGAAAAACACCAAACTACAGCGGGATGAGGATAGGTTTATAAAGCCGAACCATAGAAACAGAGCTAACAAGAAAAAAAGTAAAACCCCAAAAGGGAGCAATCTGGAGGCCAGGAAAAGAACAGAAGGACGGGACAAGACCAACAAAGGGGAAGAAGGAGGAAAGGAAAAGGCAAAAGCTAAAGAAGCCAGGGAACAAGCAACAAATGAGTACACAGATAGCCCAAGAAATTAGATGGAACAGGGGGGTAGCACAACTCTTATGGACGGAGAAACCAGAGATGCCAACACCCCCATGCAAGAGGCAGAAGGAGACGCGGAAATGAATCCAAGCGAGGTAGGACCAGAAGATCCTAATCTCAGAGACATTGTGGGAAGGGAAGGGATAGATCTCTCAAACATATATTGGAGCAATGGAAAAGGTAGGGCGTAGACAATGTACCAGTGAAGCAACTAGACCGCATCCAATACCTGTTCCTCCTAAGGGAGGAATCCAAATCCAGAGGGCTCAAGGACACACATGGGGAGATAGGACACCTAGGAATCAAAGCATGCGAGGGACAACCACAACTCTCACCCAAGAAGACGAGAAGGAAAAAGGGAAGGAAATCAAACAGCGTAGCCCTACAGGAACTAGGAGCTCTGCTGATAAACTCGGGTAAGATCAAAAATCTCTTTCCCAACTCCCCCCGACATGTTTAAATGAAGATTATAACATGGAATATAAGAGGCCTAAACAGCCCACGAAAGCAAAGAATCCTTAAAAATAGACTTAGGAAGGAACACCCTGACCTCTGTTTCATCTAAGAGACAAAATGCACTATAGACAAAATGGAAACAATCAGCAAAAAACAATGGAGCAAGTACAAGATGTTGGTTGTCGAAGGACAACAGATGTAAGGAGGTATTCTCACCTTGTGGAACCCACAAGTGATGAAACAAATAGGAGCCGAAGCTACCAGGCACATACTTTCGATTAACATCCAAATCATTGGTAACATGGAGATGATTTTGTACACTAATGTGTATGGACCCCATATGTTAGAGGAAAAGAAAAGAATGCTTTTAGACCTAGAAGACCAAAAATCTCGCTCCAACAACCTCCACTGGATCCTGGCAGGGGACTTCAACATCATCACGTCACTTGCGGAGAGAAAAAGAGGCACCAGGAGATTAGATAGAGATGCAGAATAATTCTCAACGTTCAAAGACACAGCGAAGATGGTGGACATCAGAACCAATAATGGACAGTTCACCTGGAATAATAAATGGATAAATCAACATCAGGTAGCGACAAGACTAGAGAGATTCTTGGTGTCAAAGTCCATCATTATGTAGGGGTTAACCTTAGACTGTAGCATCCTTCCTTGGGGGGGTTTTGATCACTGGCCAGTCCAACTAGAATCAGACTTCCAAACCTCCCCGAAGAATATACCCTTCAGATTTGAGAAATTATGGATCGAACACCTCGCCTTCAAGGAGAACATCAACCAGTGGTGGCGGGAGGAATAACCGGAGCAAGGGACAAGGATGTTCAAACTCCATAAGAAACTAAAGTACATCAAATATAATCTCAAGGAGTGGAACAAGGAAATCTTTGGAAACATAAACCAAGAAAAAAAAATATTGAAGACAGAATGAGAAAACTCCAGGAAATATGCATAGCAGAGGGCTATACAGAGGATCAAAAAAAGGAAGAGATCCAAATGACCCAGGAATGGGAAGCAAGATGCCAGCAGGAATAAATTATATGGCGCCAAAATTCCTGAATCAAATGGCTAAACGAAGGAGAGTGGAACACCAAGTTTTTTCATAAAACAACCATTGCCAGAAGAGCCCACAACAAAATCCTGAAAATTAAGGATCAGGATGGGATCGAGAGAGAATCCCACAAGGAGATTGAAAATACTCTGGTAAATGTAACAACCCTAGTTAAATAGTTGCTTAAGGTTTATCAAGTAGTTAATTAAATAATTAACTGTCCTAATGTGTATTAGTTAAGTAATGATTAATTATTAATAATATTATTTATTTATTTATTTATTGTTTAATATATGTTGATTAATTAATTAATTGATTACTTAACACATTTAATGTTTGGGGTAACGAATTAAAGGCTTAATAACTTTTAATTTATTATTAGAAAACTTTACGTAAGAAGTGATAAATCATTGAATGGAGGGATGGGGTATTAAATGGAGGGATAAGGTGGGTGGCATTAAATGAAGGAGGAGGCGGTGAATGGGAAGGAGGATATGGGGGGCAGAGGCATTCGGGAGAAGCACTTTTGAATTTTGGGGGAAAGGGAGCATTTTAAGAGAAGGGACTGTATTTTAAGTTGGAGGCTTGATCATGAGGAAATATCTCAAATTGCATAATTATTCCTCTCATGCAAAAGGAAGAATCACAATGTATCATCTGAAAGGAAAGGCATCCATGTGGTGGGATCAGCTTGTGCAAGTGAAACACATCAGAGAGAAGAATGTTACATGGAAGGAATTCAAGAGGCATTTTGAAAACAAGTCCCGAATCTGGAGTTTCATAGTAAGTCTCAGTCATTGGATGTTGATAATTCGTGGACCGTTGACCCACCGTCCTTCACAAGTTCGCCAATTCGGTGCTCCGGGGAATTAGAAGGTTGAGGATTGAAAAAACCTTTGGAGCCAAAAGTTATGAAGTCTCAAAGTTGGAGGCTTGATCATGAGGAAATATCTCAAATTGCATAATTATTCCTCTCATGCAGAAGGAAGAATCACAATATATCAGCTGAAAGGAAAGGCATCCATGTGGTGGGATCAGCTTGTGCAAGTGAAACACATCAGAGAGAAGAATGTTACATGGAAGGAATTCAAGAGGCATTTTGAAAACAAGTACTTAACCAAGAGATACTATGAAAAAAAGATGAAAGAGTTATTTGAACTTAAATTTGATAGCATGACTATAGATGAATATGAAAGGAGATTTCTAGAGTTGTTGAAGTATGTCCATTTCATCAAGGATGAGACAGTTAAGATCCATAGATATCTGAGTGGGTTGCCATCTTTTATCAGTGACAAAATCCAGTATGATGATCCTAAAACTATGGAAGAAACCATAAGGAAGGAAAAAAATTTATATGATCAGCATAGGGGAGAGCCTACATTCCAAAGAGCTTGGGAAGACAAGAGGAAGTTTAAGAAAGAGAAGAGGTGAAAGGGGAACAAGCCACCATTTTTCAGAAATAGTCCTCAAGGACAACTAGTTTTGAGGGAGCCCAGGATGGTTGAAATAGGTGGGCAAAGGCCAAGGAACCTATGCAATGTTGGGCATGTAATGGAGATCATAAGTATAGATATTTCCCTCACATAAAAGACAAAGTGAGAACAGTTCACAATGTTCAGCAAGCAGAAATAGTGGAGGACATGGGAAGAAGAGTACCAAGAATCTATGCAACCCTCGACAATAAGCAAGTTGAGTTTCAATCACACATGATTGAAGTCAAAGGTATGATCAATAACCATGCCTTTACTATTTTAATTGATTCAGAGGCTATTCATAGCTATATAGATCCTAAGGTAGTGGAAAGATTTCAATTGCGAATAAGAAAGCATGGGAAATCTTGGTTGGTGCAGCTGGCTATAGGAGCCAAGAGAAAGGTTTTTGAGTTGGTTAAATCATGTCCAATGGGAATGAATGGACTGAGTACCAAGTAAGATTTGAACATATTGCCTTTGGGATCATATGATTTCCTAATTGGTATGGATTGGTTGGACCAACACCATGACATATTAGACTGTCATAACAAGGCATTCACTTTCTTGGATGAGGAAGAAAATCGGAGAACAGTCCAAGGAATTCCCAGGGTAGTTACTGTCCGAGAAATCTCATCAATGCAGCTGAAGAAGTGTTACAGGTAGGGTTGTCAAATATTTGCATCCCATATGGATGAAGCACCTAAGGATAAGGTGCCAAAATTGGAGGATCATTCAGTCCTGAAATATTTTGATGATGTGTTCAAGGATATACCAGGACTACCCCCAAAGAGAGATAATGATTTCTCTATAAATTTGATGCCTCAGGAGCTCCAATATCAAAGACTCCCTACCAGATGAGCACACCAGAACTGAAAGAACTACAAATGCAGTTGGAAGAAATTTTAAAGAATGGGCACATATTCCCAAGTGTGTCACATTGGATTGCCCTAGTGTTATTTGTGAAGAATAAAGATGGGACCGCATTGAATTCAGACAATTAAATAAAGTAACTATAAATAAAAAGTATCCTCTACCAAGGATCGATGATCTCTTAGATCAGTTGAAGGATGCAAGGATATTTTCAAAGATAGATCTCAGGTCGGGATATCATCAGGTAAGGATTAAAGATGAAGATATCAGCAAGACCTCCTTCGGGACAAGGTATGGTCATTATGAGTTCACAGTGGTGCCATTTGGGTTATCAAATGCACCAGTTTTTTTCATGTGCTTAATGAATGGTGTTTTCCGAGAATATTTAGAAACGTTTTTCATTGTCTTTTTGGATGACATTCTTGTATATTCCAAGACAAAAGAAGAGCATGGGCATCACTTGATGATGGTGTTATAGGTGCTAAGAGAGCACCAGTTGTTTTCTAAATTGAGCAAGTGCCCATTTTTCCAAAATCGAATTCACTATTTGGGACATATAATATCCGAGGAGGGAAATAGCACAATTGCATGGTATTTCCAAGACAATTGTGTCTGACAGAGACCCAAAATTTACCTCAAAGTTTTGGAGAGGATTATACAAGGGGTTCGGAATGAACCTTAACTTCATCGCAACTTATCAACCTGAGTTTGATGGACAAATAAAAATATTAAATCAAGTGATAGAAGATATGTTAATCATGTATGTGATGGACAAACCATCCAGATGGGAAGACTACCTATACTTGGTAGATTTTTCTTACAACAATGGGTACCAAGAATCACTGAAGATGAGCTCATTTGAGGCACTTTATGGTAGAAAGTGAAACACGGCAATAAGTTGGGACAACCCAATTGATAGAGAAATAATTGGGCCAGAGTTGCTCAGAGAAATGGAAGAGCAATTGTTAAATATTAAGTAGAATTTGAAGGCTACCCAAGACAGGCAGAAAATCTATTCTGACAAAGGCAGAACCCATAGGGAGTTTAAAGTGGGTGATCATGTTTTCTTGAAGGTGAAATCCAACAGAAGTTCCCTGAAGCTAGTAAACTGTTCCAAGTTGGTAGCCAGATATTGTGGACTGTTTGAAATTTTAGAAAGGATTGGACCAGTAGCTTATATGCTTGCATTGGCTACATGCATGAATATTCATAATGTATTTCATGTCTCATTTCTCAAGAAATATATACTTGATGCTAATCATGTGATTGATTGGAATGTGATTCAGGTGGAGCAAGAAGGCGCCTTACAAGTGCATCTGGAGCGCATACTGGACCGGAAGAGCAAGCAGCTCCGAAATCGATCCATAGGGCTTGTAAAGGTCCAGTGGACCTGGTACAGTCCTAAGGACGCAACATGAGAGCATGAATATGCTATGCGAGCATAATACCCAAATATTTTTAAATGTTTTGGAAATCTTATTGATGTTGTGTAATTAAGTTGCATTGAGGACAGTGCAAAAATAAGGGGAGGGCATTGTAATACCCCAAGGATGAGCCCCGGTTGTAATTATGAATGTAGCATGTTTCATAGGCTGGTGAGCCAAGTATTTATAAGATGGTAGGCTTATCTTTTGATTAGGCCAGGAGCCTAGATGTTAAAGGCCATGAGCCTATTTTGTACATTAAATATTCATATTATTAATATGACAACATCATTGTGTGTAGACCAACCACGAAGAAAGTGTATGGGGTATTGAACTCCACTAGGTTGGGCAAGGGAGGAGGCTAAGAGATTGAGGGAAAAGGGCTAAGATTAAGATCCTGAAAGAATAATATATAATTATTATTCTAAAAGTTGTAAAGAGGATATTAATTTATCCTAAGTTCCTTTAGGAAGAGAAATGAGTTCCAAGTGGGGGGAACGTGCTCCTAGAGAGCCAAGTGCCATCCAAAACGCATGTAGATTGATGGGGGGGTGTTCTCACCATTCTCACAATTCTGATGATTGCACCATTTTTTCAGGGGACCATTCTAACCAGGTTAGCCATCTGTTACCCCGAGGGACCAGCTCACCCAACAAGCACACAGTAATCCTGGAATACCATTGTGGAATTCTTGAAACACCTCGAACCTCTACAACAACCTGATTTGATACCCTCTCTACACCTATACCCTGCAAGTTGTTTGTGCATTATTCTATTATTACCGTCCTCCATGTCCAGTTTTTGTTGTTGCCATCACCATGCCCGTGTGTTGAGGAGTGGTAGTGAAGAAGCGGGTTGTCAGGCTCGTGGATAGAAGAAGCAAGTTGTCAGGCCTGTGAGAAATTCTCTCCAACTGAGAGAGTGTGTTGAGGAAGTGATTTATCCTAGAGGGAGTCGAGTAGCAGCTACAAAGCTCTAATAATTCTTGATCTGGCCTGTTGTTGAAGACCCAGAAAGGGAGGTGTAGCAAACGATGGATTGTGTGACAGTGAAGGTGTACACTCCTGGGGTGGGACAAGCATGTGGGGAATGAAATTCTGTGAGATGTGGGTGTAAGTGGCTCCTTGGAGGAAATCCTTCATGTTGTACTATGCAACTTCCTGTTGTCCCTTCCTAGCCTAGGAATCCCTCGCCTGGTGGATTTTAGTCCCAGCTAAGGGTTGACCCTGCTTAGAGTGAGAAGTAGTGTGGTCTACGGCTGGGAGGTTCGTGGAAGGTCTTCACGCAGTTGGTGTACTCCAATTAAGAGATAAGTATCATTTATGTGCTTAATGGTTAAATTATGTATTTTAGTGCATGTCCGTGATTCTTGTAATAATATCATGTGTTCCGGTACATGTATGTTTTCATGTGATCTCTATTATTTGTTGTTAAGTTTATATGTGATTTATTATGCAAGGAACTTCATCTTCCATTTCCCAACATGTCTATGTTTGGGCATGGACAATTTTTAATTACCTATAACAGAGCTTGAGACCGTGTGTGTTTGAGGTAGCGTATTTTCGGCCTGCTGAGGGGCTGGGAAACATTTCAAGATGGTATCAGAGTGTTGTATGGAGTAGCATGGCCTGACTTGGGTGGTTGGTGATGTTACAAAATGGTATCAAAGAATTATCTGGAGTAGCATGGCTCGACCTGGGTGGTCGGGGATGTTACAGTAATGGGTTCTGTGGGCTTGTGTTGGGGCTTCACACCCACAAGGAAAGCCTAATTTGTTGTTTACTTATGGAGGGGCTTCGATGGTGACCCCTAAGGATTGTATATAAAGGAGAGAGTTCATTGTGACATTACATATCATGTAGAGTGTGTGGAGACATGATGGAGCTAGCATAAGTGAGTCTTCACTTATGTTCGGAGGATTGGTGATTTTAACAAAGGGAAATTTTGCTAGGGTGGCAAATCTGGCCTAAGGTTGAGGACTCTCTATATTCCTTTCTTGGTAGGGAAAAGCACACCGCACGTGTGGGAGAGAGAGGCAACTACAGAAGGAAGAATATGTACTAGTGGAGCAAGTTGTATGAAGTGTCCATACATGTATGCATGTTGCAATGGGAACAGTCGCATACATATGTGGGTTGTTGTGAGAACAGTCACGTACATCCGTACAAGTTCTTTTGGGTAGGATCAAGTCCATACAGGATAATGTTAGGTGACCTCAGCAAGTCGTAGAGGTGGTATGCAACATATTTGTGGGCATAGGAGATTTCCATAATGTATTTGAGGTTTGGTTTTTTGTTTTGTATTAGAAGGACAATGTTATCCTCATATTGCCTTGTTTTGGAAGGATAAGATTGTCCTCATATTTGGTGATATTGTATTGGTTGAGAGGACTAGTTTTTGTCGTTAGATTTGAAGGATTGGATAAAGTTATAAAATAGAATTATTGTGTCTCTTGTGTATTGATGATTTATCTTTGATCTTGTTGTTTCCGCTCCATATGTTTTCAGTCATTAATTTCTATGTAAATTCGTTCACTAATAGTTAGATCACATATCACTAGGAAGCAATTTTCAGATCTAAAATTATTTCATTTTTTCTATAAAATTTTATGGTCTTACCCTTTAAAAAAAATATTATATGTCCCACTATAACAACGAAGGTCTACAATATAAAATATATATATATATTTGATTACATGCTAACTTTCCTAATTTTAAAATTAATATTAAAAAAATTGTGAAAATAGTGATGTATAGGTACAAATTGTTCTCTACAATTGTACAAATTTTCTTAAGAGAATTCCATAATTTAGGTACTAAACTAGTGAACTAATGACATCATATACATTATTGTTTGTAGAAAAAGTAACATACTATTGTTTAAAAAAAATGATTTTCACATAGTTATACAAAACTTCCATAAATAAAATTGTATATTGAGTAAGCTCATTCTATTTCCTACATTTCATCTTTTTATATCATATTTAAATTAGTTGTGAAAGTGCTTCAAATCATCCCTCCAAATGAAAAAAAAAACACAGACACATTCCATATTTGCATTGCCACTAACACACATGAAAGACCATCATGACCATCATTAACTTAACAATGTAAATTTATGAAATAAGTCAACTCTTTACTTACCATTGACTATATAAGTAATAAAATAATTAGGAACCAAAGGATATTTATGAGATATTTTTTAAGCGTGTTGTTTAACTATTCTACAAAATGGTTTTATTTTCCGAAATCCAGTGACACAAATCTGCACTAAATCACTATTTTTTGTTGTTTAAATCCATTTATGAATGGATGTGTGTAAATGATCCTAAGTGCATCAAAATTGTGAACTAGAGAAAAATTATGATGCATTTTCTATACCATGATCCTTACCAATTTAAAAGATTTAAAATGCAAATTCCTAAGTTGATGTAACTATATTCTCTCTTTAATAAATTTATAGTCTTTTCTAATGAAAAATTAAATTTCAAGTACACATTTCTAAATTGATGCTATTATATTTTCTCTTTAACACTGAAACAATTTTAATATCATATATAAAGTTTTCAATACTATTTTATTTTTGACATTTTCAAAAGTTGAATTTAAAACATATAAATTTTTCTTTGACAAACTAACATTCAAACAATCTAAATGTCATAAATGATGTTCCCAATACTCTTACTTTTAACATCTACTTAAAATAGACACTACAAAAACTAACATGCAAACAATTTTAATGTCATAAATGATATTCTCAATCCTTTTTTACTTTTAACATTTACTTACAATAAACACTACAAATTTATATAAATGTGATTGAAAAAATATACCTTTACATTTACTTGTTAGTGTTATATACATTATATATACACATTTTTTATTACAATGCTATATCTACACAAGATATCATTGTCCACTAATGAAAAAAAATGTTTTGAGTGTTTCAATAATGTTAATATATCAGTTTTATACACATTATATTTATACATTTTTATTACACTGACATATCTACACAATTTTTATTACAAGGTCATATCTACACAAGATTTCGTTGTCCACTAATAAATAGAAAAAAATGTTTGGGTGTCTCAATAATGTCAATATATCATTCTTAAAATAAGATTTGCATTGAATTTCACACTGCTATTTTTATTACAATGTCAATATATCATTCATGAAATTAGATTTGCATTGAATTTCACTGTTATTTTTATTACAATGTTATATCTAGTTAGTACTCCGTTCCATATTTGGATGTGTGAATCATGGCATTATATGACATGAAAATATATCGTTCCATAGTTGGATGTGTGAATCATGTCATTATATGGCATGAAAATATATCATTCATGAAATAAGATTTGCATTGAATTCCGTTTCATATTTGGATGTCTTAATCATGTCATTATATGACATGAAAATATATCATTATATGACATAAGATTTGCATTGAATTTTACACTGGTATTTTTATTACAATGTCACATGACTCCGTTCATTTGGATGTGTGAATTAATGACATGAAAAAACATTCGCATTGAATTCCACAGTCGGTATGAAATTAAATTTGCATTGAATTGAACGCTCCACCAATTTCACATGGGAATTTCACAGGATGATTTTTTTTTAATTGAGTTCGACACCACCAATTCCACATGGGTTATTTACAAGTTGAGCACAACCTATTTTATTTATATAAAATACTAACCAATTCCATTTCATTTATTTACAGGGAAAATTCCACTTTTTTAGCATGTTGACTTTGATATATATATATATATATATATATATATATATATATATATATATATATATAAAACTTTGCTGCCATCTTAAATTCAAGTTATAGTAAGACGCAATAAAAGACACGATCAAGCACATTCATCTCGTTGGATATTAACAGTATTATAGTTGCATTATTGTCCTAAACTATTGCCACTTCAACTTTTATCATGTTACATAATGTGACTCTTTTGGGTTTAGTGTATAACAGAAGGAAGCCGATCGATCGATCTCATGGAGGTGAGTTGAACATGAAGCCCAAATCTGGGAGTTTTATGTATATAACTTAATGGAAGTCAGCTAAGTCCAGAGGTAGGTAACTTAATCTTTTGTCCATTTTTTTGTAGAAACCAGTAAAGGAATTTTAAATTAACAGGACTTTCATAGTGGGACTCGATGTCTTAGGACGACCCAAATCCCAAAATTAAAAAAATTGCACTAAAATAGAGAAAAACTGACTCTGTCCACTTAATGACTCCTATAAAAATTTGCCACTCGATCCTTGAACTCTGGCCTCTTGGTCAATGGAATCACCATTTCTTACGGCGTACTATTACATGTCGAGCACTGTTAGGATCATCGGCCTTCATGGGCTTCAACACGTTCTGAGAATAGCCCAAGTTTACCATAAATAAGTTGGTAGATTTGCTTCAGTTGTAGTTTGTTTGTTTGTTAGTTATGGCTTAGACCTTAATCAATGATCAAAACGTGATCTTAGTGATTTATGATGTTATGGGTTACTTTAGTGACTTAAGTGACCTTAACCAATGATCAAATCGTGACTTTTGATCTCAAGGGAAAGTGAAGAGTCACTCAAGAGAGATCAAGATTTAGAGGAGTTACATTTCAAAATTGCTTAAAAGCAGCTCATTAGGAAGAGGGAGGGCACAAACTTTGAGCTTGAGAGGGAAGGTGAAGAGTCATTTTTCTCATCCTCAAGCATTTATAAACTAAATTTTTAATTGAAGTTTAAAAATATCTTTTAATACTCTTAAACATTTAATTAAGAGTGAAATTATTGATACATTGTCAACTCTAATTAACTTATTAGAAGTAAACATATTGCAAACACCAACATTAATAGAAACAAAATAAACCCATTATAATAATATTTTAAATAAATATAAAGAAAATATTTGTAATACATTATGTATTTGTAATAATGGAATAAAAATATTTACATTTTAATTTAATGCAATTTTAATTTAAAGTTTTCTATTTGGGAAACTCTTTTCCTAGCTTCCATCTTCTTAATGTTGAAATTCTCAAAAAACTTCCAAATTCTCAAAAAAGTTCAAAACCAATTAAAAATGTTTTATACCAATCCCCAAACTATCAAAACATCGAAAACAAATTTTTAAAATACTAGAAAGATAAGAAACACTTCCCATAAATATATAATTCAAAATAAATAAATAAATCTAAAAACAAATTTCTAAAATCAAATGTTTTATCAATCAAACAAAATTATAATTTTGTGCAAAATCACTAGAAAAAAAATTTAAATCGAGCTTCTCACGTATTAACATACTCAAATTTTTTATCAATCAAAATCGAGCTCGATTTTTTTTTTAAATTATGGATTTTGCACAAAATTATAATTTTGTGCAAAATCCATAAAAAAATTTAAAAAATCGAGCTTCTCACGTATTAACTTACGTTCCAAATTTGTCAAGCTTGCAATCATTATGCCTATCAAGTTTGTCAGGTTTGAAAGCTTCCGTGCCGAAGGAGCGTCCGTGCTGGTATTAAGTGGCTGTCAAGTTGTGTTGTCACTTGCTTGGAGTGCTTGGCATCGGTATCTTGTCCGTTTGGATCTCTACCCTTGGTGGTTCACTATGGGATTATTTAGAACACAAATGCATTGTTCATTGTTGAGAGGCATCCATATTTCCAACATATATTAATATTTATATTAATATTTTTCATGTGTTTATATATATATATATATATATATATATATATATATATATATATATATATATATATACATGAAATATATATATATAAACACTTTAGTTTTTAAGAAAAGTAATTATTTTTTTCAATTTGTTTTTAGTGAATTGATTGAAATTTGTAGGGTATTAAGGATTTCTTTTTAACTTAAGTGTTTGAGGATGTGATAAGATGTTACGAACATTTTAAGCTTAAAGGTTTAGTTTGTTTAATGGTGTCAACGAATTTCCCAACAAGGAATGCAGGTAGTTTTCAAATCCTAGCATTCAACCTTCAGTTGAGACAAATCAATTAAACATAGATGTTTTGTTAGAGGCGTATTTATTGTATGTAACTATTGTAAGTCATATAGGCTGATAGATGTGCATAGTTTAAGGGTTGGAAGGATGTACATGTTGGTTGTTGTAATTCTCCTTTGAACATAATAAAACCAAATTGCATTGCCTCGTGGATGTTTCCCTTGTGAAGGGTTTTACCACATAAATACAATGTTCATTCTTGTATGATTCCATTTCTTTGTATATTGATTACTTGTTGCTAATTTAATCTGTGTGATAAAAGCTTTCATTGTACAACAAGTGGTATAAGAGTAGGTGTAGCAGGTGCAACAGGTGAGCCAAGTCGAATTGTGTAGATATTTGTGAGCATAAGAACCTTTGGACGTGTTTTGGCAGGTAAAGGAAAGTGGATCTGAGTATTGAAGAGTGTAGTATGTATGCCCAAACATTTTTGCGACCATAGGGCATTTTTTTAATGGTTTTTTGTACAGTGGCACTCCCTAGGAAGTGTTATAGGAGCGTCAACGCTCCCTCACTTATAAAATTCAATTTTTTCATCCTTCTACGCACCCCGTTACAGGATAAAGGAGCATTGCTACTCCACTAAGAGGAAGCGCCATAGCGCTCCACATAGAGCCTTAGAGGAGTGCCATCCACACAGTGGCGCCCCCTGTGAAGGTTAAAGGGAGCGTTGACTTTTGAATTTTTTGGAAGGATCAAAGAGAAAGGTGAATTTTTTGGCTGGTGAGCATTTGAGGGCTTGACCCTATGGCTAAGGTTCAAAGTTTGAAGTTTGAAGTTGAAAAATTTAATGGCAAAACCAACTTTGAGCTACAGAAAGCTCAAGATGAAGGATTTGCTTGTGCAATAAGGCTTGCAAAAAGCATTGGCAAGCAGGACAAAGAAACCAAAGACCATGACAAATGAGGAATGGGAAGATATGGACACACAAGCTCTCAACACTATTCGTCTGTGCTTGGAAAATGATGTTTTGTTTAATATAGTAGGAGAGGAAACAACAACAGGCTTATGGACCAAGTTGGGAGGTCTTTATATGACAAAGTCTTTGACGAACATAATCTATTTGAAGAGGCAGTTGTATACTAAGTTTACAAATGAAAGAAGGTACGAAACTCGTTGATCATATAAGTACCTTTAATACCCTTATAATTCAATTGGCTATTATGGAAGTAAAAATCGAAGATGAAGACAAGGCAGTGACACTATTGTGTTTGTTTCCTGAGTCTTGGGATCATTTAATTACCTCTATAATCTTTAGCTCAACATATGTTCTTGATTATGAAACTTTTGTGGGAGCCTTGTTGGATGAGGAGATGAGGAGAAAATCTAGTCAAGAAACCTCAACTTCTGAGGAAATGGTGGTCAGAGGGCAATCCAAAGAAAAAAAGCAGAATCAGAGAGGTTCTTCGAGATCTAAGTCAAGAGGGAGGAAATATAAACTTAAATTTTGGTACTATGGAAAATCCATACATCTCAAGAAGGATTGTTGGAAATGACAACAAGCCTCCAAAGAAGACTTAACAAAATAAGTAAAGGAAGCAAATGCAACTGAAACAAGTTCAGGTTTAGGTATGACCGATGAGTTTTTGTCTATATGTAATGTTTCACATCATGATCAACATTGGTTGTTAGACTCTAGTGCATCAAATCATGTGTGTTTACATAAACATTGGTTTTCAACATACCAACCTATAGATGATGGAGTTGTTTTTATGGGTAATGATATTTCCTGTAAGATTGTTGGGATTGGTAGCATCCGATTTAAAATGTATGATGATTCTATAAGAACATTAACATATGTGAGGCATGTACTTGATCTTAGAAAGAACCTGGTATCTTTGGGAGTGTTGGATACAAGTGTATAGTTCAAGGTGGAGTGATGAAGGTGTTCAAACGCATCTTACAGGTCATGAAGGCGAATAGGATCGGGAACCTTTATCATCTTGAAGGAAAAACTGAGTTAGATCAAGAAGCAGCAATATCTGAAAGTGGAAGTGACTCCACTCGTTTATGGCATCAGTGTTTGGGTCATATGAGCGAGAAAGGATTTAAGGTACTTGTAGATCGTAAGTTACTTCCAAGTTTGAAGTCTTTGAATTTAAATTTCTGTAAACATTGTATCTATGGAAAACAGAGTGGGAAGAAGTTTAAAACAGGGAGACACAATAGTAAAGGTGTCCTTGATTACATTCACTCATACGTTTTGGGACCATCCACTACAGTCTCATATGGAGGATCATCATATTTTGTTACATTTATAAATGATTTCTCTAGGAATGTGTGGGTCTATTTGTTCAAATGAAATGCTCATATATTTACTATCTATAAGCAGTTTAGAGATTTGGCTGAAAAGAGCACTGGCAGGTCAATAAAATGTTTAAGCACTAATAATGGAGGTGAATACACATCTATGGAATTCAAAAACTATTGCAAGGAAGTGATGGTTGAGAGGCATAAAACCACTTCCTATACACCTCAACAAAACGGTGTTGTTGAACGCATGAATATGACTCTTATAGAGAGAGTAAGGAGCATGCTCAATAATGCCAAATTGCAGTAGGAGTTGTGGGAGGAATTAATTTCTACAACTTGTTATTTGGTTAACCGATCACCATCGACTACAATTGAATGTAATATTCCATAAGAGGTATGGACTGGTCACTCTTGTGATTATTCGAACCTTAAGATTTTTGGTTATGAGGCCTATGCTCTTATACCTAAGCACCAACGTTCTAAATTAGATCTCAAATAAAAAAAAAATTATCTTTGTTGGGTATGGTGATGGAGTTAAGGGATATAGATTGTGGGACCCTACTGCCCACAAAATCACCATTAATAGGGATGTAATATTTGATGAATTAGTATTCATAAAATTAGATGTAGATGTTGAAATGAGATAGGCACAAGTACCACAAACTCAACAGATTCAGTTTGAGACTCGTTCGTCTACATAAGAAGATGAACATGAAGAGGTTCATGAAGATGTTCCTGTAGATGAAAATGTGGATACAAATAATAATCAGGAAAATGTGGACATACCAAAATCATCTCTAAGGAGATCTACAAGGGTCAGGAATCCTCCTAGAAGGTATGATGATTTTGTTTTATCTATTTCTTTGGTTACCAATAATGAGGAGCCTAGTTTCTATCAAGAAGCAATAGAGGTGTCTGATAGTGCAAAATGGAAAGAAACAATGAAAGAGAAAATGGATGCCTTAGAAAGAAATGGAACATGGAACATGGAACCTGGTAGAACTTCCAAAAGATAGTAAAACTATAGGTTGTAAGTGGGTCTATAAACGAAAAAAGGGTGTTGATGATAAGGTTGAGAGGTACAAAGCAACACTGGTGGAGAAAGGCTATTCGCAGAAGGAAGGTATTGATTTCCATGAAATTTTTTCACCAATAGTTAAACTTGTTTCAATTCGGTTTGTATTAGCACTAGTTGCTTTATTTAATCCAGAATTAGAGCAACTAGATGTTAAAACAACATTCTTACATGGAGATTTAAATGAATAAATATATATGGAACAACTAGAAAGGTTTGTTTAGGATCGCAGGAAAATATTTGTTTGCAAACTCAAGAAGTCATTGTATGGCATGAGGCAGTCTCCCAGGTAGTGGTACAAGAAATTTGATTCTTTCATGGTGAGCCAAAATTATACAAGGAGTGAGTATGATCATTGTCTTTATTTTAAAATGTTGGATAATGGCATATTCATTATTTTGGTGCTATATGTTGATGATATGCTTGTAGCAAGCAAGAGCATGGCAAAGATCAACAGGTTAAAGAATCAGATGGCTAGGACGTTTGACATGAAGGATCTAGGAGCAACAAAAAAAATCTTGGGCATGGAGATACACAGAGACAAAAAATGGTAAGCTCTAGTTATCACAACAAAAGTATGTGGAGAAAATACTTATGAGGTTCGATATGAACAATGTGAAACTAGATTTAATCCCTTTGGCTTCTCATTTTAAGATTTCTTCCAGTTTATGTCCTAGTACTGATGAAGAAAAGGATAATATGTCTCGTGTATCGTAGGCTAATGTAGTAGGGAGTCTAATGTATGTGATGGTTAGTACAAGACCAGATATTTCACATGAAGTGGGTGTTGTCAGTCGATACATGGAAAATCCAGGAAAAGATCATTGGGTTGCAGTGAAACATGTGCTTCAGTATTTGAAGGGCACAAGTAATTATTGTCTCACCTATAATAGTGGTAGTGATTTAGTCTGTGTATATGTCGATTCAGATTTTACAGGTGATAAGAGGAGATCAACTTCAGAATATGTCTTTACTCTTGCAGGTGGATCTATTAGTTTGATGTCAAAGCTTCAGAATATTGTTGCTTTATCCACTACAGAGGCAAAATATGTAGTTGCTTCACATGCTTGCAAAGAAGCAATCTGGTTAAAAGGTTTACTGGGTGAGTTTGGAAGGATGCAAGACAAGTTAAAAAAAAAATGTGATAGTTAAAGTGCAATTCATTTGGCTAAAAATCCATCTTATCACAGTAAGACAGAACATATTCCTATTAAATACCATTTTTTAAGACATGTTATTGATGAAAGAGGAGTGGCTCTGGAAAAATTTCATACAAAAGAGAATTGTGCAGACATGTTCACAAAACCAATATTGATAGAGAAGTTGCAATGGTGTTTGGCTTATCTTGGCTTGCAGAAGAGGTGATGAATAAAATTTGGCATGATATTCAAGTAAATTGTTGTTAAGGTGGAGATTGTTGAGCAGTGCCAACGAATTTCCCAACAAGGAATGTGGGCGGTTTTCAGATCCTAACATTCGCCTTTCATTTGAGACAAATCAACTAAACATATATGTTTGGTTAGAGGTGCATTTATTGTATGTAACTGTTGTAGGCCATATAGCTTGATAGATGTGCAGAGTTGGAGGGTTGGAAGGATGCACATGTTGGTTGTTGTAATTCTCCCTTGAGCATAATAAAATTGAATTTCACTGCCCCATGGATGTTTCCTTTGTGAAGGGTTTTACCATGTAAATACGATGTTCATTCTTGTGTGATTGCATTTGTATGTATATTGTTTACTTCTTGTTAATTTAATTTGTGTGATAAAAGATTCTGATGTACAACATAGCTCAATTGGTTATTGTCAATATTGATAGGCATTTGGCTAGTTTGGTGTCAATTTTGAATCTCGTTTGGTTAGGCACATGAGTTTACGTTGAGAGGTTTAATAGGGATTCCATCTAAAAATGTGGGGAAGCATCCCTTGGTTTCTTTGTGAGGTTTTCTCAAAAAAAAAAAACGAGGGGTTAGCTCAACTAGTTGTTGCCAATGTCGCTAGGTATTTGGCTCCTTCCAATGGGTTTCTTAACTTAAGTGAGTAAGAATGGGATGATATATTTCAAACATTTTAAGCCCAAGGGGTCAGCTCAACCAGGGGTTGCCAATGTTGTTGGGAATTAGGCTAATTCGGTGTCTTGTTAGAATCCCCTTTGGTTAGGTGCACTAGTCTACGTTGACAAGTTTACTAGGGATCACATCCACGAATATGGGGAAACATCCCTTAAGTTTCCCATGATGTTTTCTGAAAAAAAAAAAATAAATAAATAAATAAGAGAGAACCCATTGAGTTAGTTGAAATGATTATCATTGATATTGCTAGATATTTGACTAGTTTGGTATCCAATTCAAATCCCCCTAAATTAAAAATACAAATTTATATCAAAGTATGGTTATTCTATAAGTACAAGATAACTAACCTTAATACCAAAATATTGATGTCATTAGAAAAAATATCACATTTAAATTTAAAGAAAAATTATGTTGTTATGAATAAATAAAGAATAAAAAATTAAATATAATATTAACTCAATATAAAAATAAAATATATCTTTTTAAAAGGTTGATGAACTTTTATCATTTGATAATTTAAACAATTTCAAAATATTTACAACATTAAATTTGATTGTCCATATCCGAACGGTGAAGATAATCACTTTTTAACTTATTTTAATTTGATAATTAATTATGATTTTAAAATCATTACGATTTTATGTCGTGGATAAATAAAATCATGGTAAAATAAGCATGAAGTTTTCTTAAATCGCTAGATTCAAAAGAAATTAACAAAGCCACTGCGAGAAGGCATTTGGAACGATTTTTGAAACCCTCATTTTTGCTTAAACAATAATTTAAAATGAATATATTTAAGCCGAAAGGCGTACACCTATTGATAATGGGCACAATTAATGATTTTTTAACCTTATTTAACCTTAAACCCTAATCTAATGGCTATGCATTGAAGATGCTGGCATATTCTTAGTCATCCTCCAAAATCAATGGGTCAGATTTATTGTTCATAACTTTCTTGCATTTATCAAGGCATCAATTAACATGTTTACTTTTTAACATTTACCTAATCACATTAAAAAATTATTGTAAGGATATGTAATTTCCACGTTTAAATGATTAAGTAGGATTAAACCGTGGCATCTAAATAAATGCCCACGTTCTACTTCTGAACTGGCTGTCTGATGCCCACGCATTCCATTTATCAACCTAATGCAGCCAAACATTTTATATTACCACAGACGGATTACCACAAACGTTTTATATCGAGAGCATGTGTTCTTAGCCGATACCTTTCGGTGTTCTCAGCCGCGAGTTAGCGGCTATGCTAGTTCTATTGTGTTTGTACGACTTTGAAATCTGCCATGGGAGCATTTGTCATATGAAAAGTTTAAAAAGTTTGAGGATTGATGTCAATGTCTTATTTTGGTTTCTTCAAAATGATTTATTGAAGTTCTTGTAATTTAATCGATCTTGTTGAATTGTTTTATGAAATGGTTTTTTTGTTGTAATCTGATTTGTTGTTTAAAATTTATTTTTGAATATAGAAATGAATTTAGTATGTTGAAAAAAATTTGGGTCACTTGGATTATATAAAAATAATCATTCAAATTTACGGATTTAACAATTTCTCACCAAATTTTAAACAAAAATCTTTTACCGAAAAAAATAAATAAATAAATAAATAAATAAAAAAAAAAAAAAAAAAAACCTAGAGAATTGGAAGTTGGTGCTTCCTTGAATGTAATTATTTGAAATATAAGAAAAAAATTCCATGGTTTTCTCCCACATTGGGATTCTACATAAATATTGGTGTACTATGTATTTTTGGATGTGTCTATGATTGTTTATTATGCACTGATGGATGATAATGCTTATGATGCAATAATGAATTGATGAACATTGTTGAATAAGTTAAAAGAATATATATTGTAGTTAATAGTGTTACAAAGTGCTTATATTGATTCACCCCCTCTCAGTAATCGAACAGTACTTTGTTATGTAGCCATTTTAAACTAAATGTCACATTTAATAATGGGATTGCTCCCTTAAATAATGCTTATGATGCAATAATGAACTGATGAACATTGTTGAATAAGTTAAAAGAATATATATTGTGGTTAATATTGTTACAAAGTACTCATATTGATTCACCCCCTCTCAGTAATCCAACAGTACTTTGTTATGTAGCCATTAAACTAAATGTCACATTTAATAATGGGATTGCTCCCTTAAAAATGATTCTCTATGAACATTTTACTCCCTAATCAAACCTTGAACTACCATATATGCCTATAGAGGGAATATATTGTTTTTGAGTGGGATACTAGTGCCATCATGGAGCTTTTCTGCACAAGGTATGGATCTCAAGGCCTTAACCATGGTCCAGTGAGGAAAACAAGGAGCTTATGCCCTATGTGAACCTTCTAAGTCTTATGAGCTAGGAACAAAGCCTTGAACCACCACTTAAGTGCTATAGATAGGATTTTAGGCCTCTCAGTGGGAGATGAGCACCATTAGGAGTTTTACACTCAAGGGATGATTTGGGGGACTTTATCATGTGATGGGTAGGAAGTCAAAGGACTTGGGATCCTAAATGTAGCTCTTAGGCACTCTTAGGAGGTTTTTCAAATGAGGGGTGGGTCTCAAATAATTGACCATTGTAGAAGATGGAAAATGAGGGAATTAGGTTATAAATGAAGCTTCTATGGCTCATGGTCCATGAACAAGGCTAGAAAACCACCATATGACCCATCTAAATGGGATATTTGCCCCCCAATCAGTGAAATATAAGTGATATTATAGATTTTTTTCTAATTATGAATCTCCTCATAAGGAAATGTAAGTATTTGATTTCATTAATGAATAAATTAATCAATTTGTTAAGGTTAAAAGAATAGTAAATTAAATTAATATTTAAAAATATAAAAAATATTAAGAAAAATCAATAAATAAAATAAACAAAAGTCCATGTGTAGAAGTTACCAGGCGCTTAGTCCCCAGATTTGATGTAATGACTGTAACATGCAACCAACTACTTTATAAAACAAATATCGAATTAAGTAATACATTTACATTAGTTCCATTGAAAATCCAAAAATACAATTACTCAGACATCTTTTTCTTATGCCCCAAGGAGACATCTAAAGGCAGATTCAATGCAAGGAATTTTTTACGAGCGATTGATGGTTTACGAAATTTACAGTTTATTAACAACTCGTCACCAGAAGACAAAAAACGTATTGCATGCACAACAAAAAATATGGATGTCTTTCTTTTCATAAAGAACTCTTTGTCATTAGAGTGTTCCTCATATGAACAATTTGCACTAAATAATGAGGCCCTGCAACTATTTATGAACCTTGCAATGTTCTCATGATTTCGTGGATGACCATAAATATACAAGAAATTTTTCCTGTTAAAGTTTCCAGAAGCATAACCATTCATGCACATACTATACATGGAAATGTTATGTTTGTAATTGACAATATTCAAGTAATCAGACCTACTATAAAGAGGACCACAAAATTGCATAAGTGCCAATGATTGTTTGGGATGAACGAATATATGTGAAAGGATAAACAACCCAAGATTTGCAACATCTATTTTATACTTGACAATCATATAACTATTATCACAAAAAGAGAATATGATTCCAACATCAGGCATAGGCATCGATGACAGACAAGTGCCATACAAATCTCGATTGGAATAGGTTTGGTATTTACTTTGCAGATGGATAGGAAGAGGGAAGTCATCTCTACCTTCCAACAATTGAACAGACTTTGGTGTGTACTTGGACATTTTTTCTCTTAGCTCAAACAACATTTTTGATCTCCTAGTAGTGATGTTTTGGGCAGTATTGATATCATACTTTAACTCACTATAATAAATCTCCATTGAATCAACAAAAGGAAATGGGTTGGCCAATTTAGGACAAAACGTACTTGATCTGGCTTCTAAATTTTCAAGAAAGGAGCATATGGAAGTGTTCCTACGTGTCTTTTCTATATCACCTATTGGATTATTGACCGCAATGGAAGGTATTAGACCATCAACTTTGGGTAGTCGATGATTGATATAATGAGAAAATGTGACACATCGAGGGTTCTTCTTCAACCCTTTACATTTTGAACAACCACATACCACTGGCATGCCATAAAGTGATCCAATTCACGATGTAATACAGTTGACCTAGGTTGTAGGTTACTAGAAGATGGCATGTTACAATTACCAAGGTAAATAAGTTGTCCATTTTCATCAAACATTTTCATGTGGTATCTTTCTCCTGATATGAGATTGCAACATTTTTGCACTAGTGGAATATCTTGTTCATTCGAACTTGATCCCAATTTATGATCCTACAAAATTCAATGAACAATTATTCAAATGAATGTGCATAAATGACATAAATTCAATCAGATAAATGACTTATAAATAAAATCTAGAATTACTTCAAACGGCATGGGAGAAGTTGACAAACTTGCAATGATATGGAATGAGTTGGAATATGAAGTATTGCCCATTTGATATTATAACCTTATTTTCCATGCATTTGAGCCAAAGCCATCGTCACTACATGCATGAATCTGATATTAAAATTTATTGGTGCATTTATTTAATTTAAAACGCATTGATGTGTCTATATATATAGAATGCATCAATGTGACCAACTATTAAATGCATCGAACCGTTACATCTGTTAAACCTACACAGACCAAAATATTTGTAAATTTGAACAACAGAGGTTTGCATTTCTATTTTTTTGATAAAATTGGTTTCAATGTTTTGTTTAGTATATATGCATTGGTGCGGTGGAATCAATCAGGCACACTGATTTAACGAAAAATTTAATGTTCAAAATATATAGTTTAATAAGTGTTTTTACATACAAATTGAAAAAACACAACAAAAAAAGAGAGGGAATTTCATTTTTCAAAACGTATTTGTTTATAAATTAAAACATTATTCATTATTTCATTTTTTGGTAGAATTTAGAGGGAAGATTTGTAGAAGAGAGATTTACCACAAAAGACTTGGGAGTGGTTGGATTTTTTTGTAGAGCCAAAAATGGAAGGGATCCGTAGGGCACATACAAATCTGTAGAGAATAAATTTCAAGTATGTGATTTCATTCCACTGATCATTTCAATCTTTCACTATTTGATTCAAACTATTTTCAATTCATGTTAAAAATAATATAAGGGTTTCATAGTTACCTTTGATAATGAAAGTCGTAGCTTTCTTGTTTTTTTTTCTTATTCCACTCTTTTTTTAAGCAATAGATTTTTATAGGTTTTATTTAATTACATATGGGGTGTTTGGTATATGTTGCAATGGTACCACTCATTGCATCGGATCCCAAACCCTATCAACCCCTGTCATTGTCAACGATTTTTTTTTTAATTTCTGTGGTACATGGTGTGCATTGTATAGGAAAATTGACTCAATGTGCATTGTACAAAGGTAGAAACCCAATGCTCATTGTATAGAAAAGTGCATCGGGGCACATATATACGTGAATGGAACTTATTAATTGAAAAAATAAATAGTATTGTTTTTGTATCGTATGCATACATGTTAGCGATGTGTAATGAATAATAGTATGAACCGATGCGAGTATATGTTTGATGCCCCGGTGCACATATATATTTGATTCCCCGATGTGTTCTATTTAATGAAACACATTGAAATACTAGATTGTATAAAAATTTCATAATTTCTACTTCTTATGATTCCTTATATTTTTATAGAAGATGGCTGAAAGAAGTTCAAAGAAATCATCTTATTACAACGAGCGCAATGGTAGATCATCCTAAGAATTTTTATGTTCTATTAAAAATTTTATATTTGAAATATTTGTAAGTTTAAATTAATGATGTGTATTAGTTAATGTGTGTCATGCAGAGAAAAAACTTGAAGAAACTCGATAAGATTATTCACAATCTTAGTGCAAAAGAGCATAAAATATTTATGGAAATGTTTCCAAGAGAGAAAACATGTGGATCAAAAGGTAATCAACATTAAGTTTTTCTTTAAATTTTACTAAAAATGAATTTCTTAACATTAATCGCTAACAAGTTTTAAACACTCGATTTCTCATTTTTTTAATGTTATGCAAGAACTGATAGCGATGGAACGGAATGTCATCCTAAGAGGACACAAATTGTTAAGGATGTAAATGATAATGATGGCTTGGTCATCAGTTCATCTAGAGTGGTGCTTGAAGTTAACGAGAGGGGCAATTTTTTTTATAGAGCTTTGAGGGATACAATGGAAATAATGTATAGACGTAAATTCCACTTTGTAACACCCTATTTCCCCCAACTTGTAAATATAACTAGACTGGCCAAGAACTATGGAAAAATCATAAATGTGAATATGTGATGTAAATGGACCTTGAGAAAAAGGTCAATAAATGTGAATGACATTTTGAACTTATTGCAGGACTGTTGAGAGGGGATGTGCAGAAAAAGAGACCACGATGGCGTGGAAGGCACCTGAAAAGGTGGTGTTAACTTCCACTGAGAATTAAATACCGTATTTGGACTCCACTGGCCCGGAGAACCAAAAGCGGCTCGTTGGCCCTGAAATTCAATGCCTCGCAGGCTGGTAGGCGGATGGCTTGATGAGGGATGGGATGGTGAACCGCCCATCCGTAGAGTCGTCAGGCTTGATCAGCGCGAGGCTAATCGTGCCACACGCAACCTCGCGAGAGGATAAGGCATATGGAAGAAGCGATTAAGAGGGAGACGTGAGGGGAACTCTGGATTACGCAAAGTGAGTGATAGCAGAGAGGAAGGATTGGAACCTTCGCTCCTGGTCACTGGCAGACAGAGAGACGCAGTCTCAGAGCACCGTGGTCTCAACTCGGGGGTGGCTAGTGGTAAATCCGTTGGGAGTCGCTGAGCCTACAGTTGGGTGGAAACGAGCACCCCTCTCAGTAGTCGCACCCACTTCTGGTGTTATTTCTGATAAGTGTTTTACATATTGCATCTTGAAATTCATAGACTAATATATATATATATATATATATATATATATATATATGTACATGCTCATAGAACTGTGAAATTGTGAATGATTTATGTGTAAGAATTTATGTGCAGTGTTTGATAAGAATGGATAGATATATGCTCATAACCGAGGAGACCACGCATGGCTTCTGCTGATACATGAATTTAATTTGGCATGGGTCGACCTAAATTAGGCTTCCAGCCCATTCTCGGGAAGATGTTTACCCGTATCTACCTCCGAAAATACCCCGGTATAGATCTCTTCATAGAGATTTCCTCCTTAAAAAGGTTCACCAAGAACCCAGAAAAAGGACTTGAACGCACAAGTCTTATTAACCTTGTACGAGGAGGAATAACCCTCTTAAGGTTCTGAGGTAGCAGTGTAGGGATATGTAACAAATCGACGAATGAACTTTCGTCGGGTGACCCATAGCCATTCACGACCGTTAGATTGACGGGAGTAACGAGGGATTTACAGACCTCGCCCTTTTTCCCTCTATCTGCGTGAACAACGAGGAAATCGGGATCGTAGATTCCAAAAACCCCAGAGATTTGGACCATTGATCTTTCCACATCCACGAAGTAGTGGAGGAATGCACAAGGTGGGACAATCTGAGCCGTTGGATCTCATCAGAAATCTCGTCGGCCATTGGATCGGGTTAAGATGCTTGGAGTTTAGTCTCTGGAGTGTGCACAGAAAGAACGGATCTAAACCATTAGATCTTGGTCCGATTACCCGTCAACCGTCGGATCGGACAGGTAAGTGCCTTTCGGGTTGGCGTTTGGCGAAGCCCAAGGGTTAACCTGAACCGTCCCCCTTTAGGACAGGTGTCAGGGATCCGGAAAGAGTCGGGATATTGGCCATCGGCATATCGGAGATCCTGAGGTCGAGGGAATCGGGACATGATAAGTCGCGAACTCCGAGAGTTCATCTGGATCGTCCATCCGTTTGGGACGCATGTTAGGAATCCGCAGAGAGTCGAGATATTCGGCATCGGGAAATCGGAGTTCCTGAGGTCGAAGGGGTTGGGACATCACAAGTCTCAAAATCCCAACGAGATCAGAGCCGCCCGTTTGTGGGGACGCGTGGCAGAGATCCAGGCCATCGGGGAAAGTCCCGACGAGGAGGTCGTCCATCGGAGTTTGGCTCATTGGGATATCGGAGATCCCGGTGACAAGTTATCGATGCCCTTTGGAATCGTGAAACGCGAAATCTCGATGAGTGGGGGCTAGCTATCCGCACATCAGAGAAGGAGGATAGTGCCACCGTGAGGGGCCAGCTGTCAAAAAATCGGAGAGTCGGGATTCGCGGAATCGGGAATTCCGTGGACATATGCACTTTGGCATTGAAAACCCTGAAACCCCGATGAGGGACAAGGTTGCGGTCTTGTGAGATAGGGGGTCACGTGGATTAAAGACTTAACCCGGGAGGCTAAGGCAGCAGAAAAGAATATCGAGATTTGGGGATCGGTGAACCAAATTGTTGGGACATCACGAGTGTCAAAACCCCGGTGGAGGGGAGAGATTCTTTCGGAGGATCTTCGAGTCTGTCATGACCGTTAGATGTGGAAACAAGACATTGACTTAAGCCACGACGCGGTTATGCTTTGGAATAAGCAGCGAGTAGATCTGGACGGTCAGAGGCCACCCGCCCAGATCTATGGCTAAGGTTCCATTCCGGAGCCCCCTTGCTATTCTGCCTTTAATGGGGGGGGGGGGTCCGGAATTGGACACGCAACTTTCTAACGATTGAGATTAAGTCATCATGATCAACGGCGCTCAGGCGGATTCCAGACCCCCCTTGCCATTCTGCCTTTAGTGGGGGGGGCGGGTCCGGAATAGTGTGGCGTGTGAAGTGGGGCCCCTCCCTGTCACAACGACCACCATGTCACATTTCCCTCTCACCACCTATATTACACCTAAACGCGCGATGGGGCTTGTTCTCATTGGCGGTTCTATACTCCTGTTGAGATTTGTTCCTATTGGCCAGTTGCTGAACTGGTAGGGATTTAACCTCATTTAGCCGGTCACTAGCCCTGTCAGGGTTCGGTGGTTGTAGAGCCGAACGTTTAGACAACACTGTAGCGCCGAGGCATGGAATCCAAATAGGCACTACCTTCAACTTGAACCATGATCATGATCCGCGATCGCATGAGAACGGAAAAGAAGAAAGAAAGAGCCAGTTGGCATTGGGTCTCCATGGTTATTTAAGGGTTCGAGTCCGACAGAGGTTCGGAAAAATTTTATTTTGGTAGTGGGTGTGTTACAAAGTGGTATCAGAGCATGGTTACAACACTCGGCCTAATTGGGCTCATGCACGAGTCGCGCATAAACCTCGTTCGAAGCACTCCTATGAGGAGTAACTCCCTGACTTGACTCCCTTGTCCAGGATTAAAAACTTGGAAAATGAGAACCCGACTGTGTATGCAAGTGAAAGAAGTTATGAATTTATGCACAATTTATAAAAATGAATTTAACTCTTGACTAACAGCCAGCGTTTGTCTTTTCAATCAAGCGGACGATCAACCGCAGGAATCTACGAACGCAGAGTATGGTGACTCACCAAGAGGTGGGAGAAGGCTCCCACAACAGAGATGAAGAGTCTGACGAAAGAAGAGCAATAGGAACCCCTTCAGGCCTAGCTGAGACTGTGAGGAGTCTCATGGTCGAATTGCAAAGCTGCAAGGCCGATAATGAAAGGATGATGAAAGAACAAGAAAAGAAAACCGAAATTAATGCAGTTCTACTGCAGAGCTTATCCGACCTACAGCGACAAATGCAGCATGAACCTGAGATGCAGAATCGTGGTCATGTCAATGGCTACACTGAGAGAAGCACATCTAGAAAGGTCCACCCCAGAGGTAGAGGACCAGTGCCAGACGATTCCACTGAGAAGGAAGCCGGTGATTCAAAAGGCTCTTCCAGCAGCAGTACCAGTTCCTATTCTCAAAAGAAACAGAAGAAGCAAAATAATTCCAAGAGTCATAAATTTGAGGAATTCAAAAAGGCCAAACCTCCCTCCTTCGACGGCGAGATAAAGAAGGGAGAGGAAGCTGAGGCTTGGCTACTTGGACTGAAGAAATATTTCAGAGTCCATGATTTCTCAGAGAACTTGAAGGCCCGAGTGGCCACTTTCAATCTGAATGGAAAGGCTTCCATCTAGTGGGAAGACCTTAAGAATATGAAAGGGGTTCGCGAGGAGGACCTGTCTTGGAAACAGTTTGAGAAGTACTTCCGGAAAAAGTATTTGTTGGAAAGGTATTTCGACGAGAAGGCTAAAGATTTTTACGAACTCAAACTGGGACAACTTACTATGGAGGAGTATGTCAACAAATTACTTGACTTACTGAGATATGTACCCTACATCAAAGTAGAGAAGGTGAAGGCACAACGCTTCATGAGTGGGCTACCCAAGGAATACCGGAACCGAATTGAATTTGACGAACCAAGGACCTTAGAAGACACTATAAGAAAGGCAACATATTGTCATGAACAATATGGACATCGGACAGAGTCTCGTGGAGACTGGAAACAAAAGAGTGGTTCGAGATTTCAGAAAAAGGGGATCAGATCCTCGGGATTTAAAAACTACAAGAAGAACCCCAGAATGAACTTTCCAATTCAGAGTGTACTCTAGCAGAACTTTCCCTCAGTGGACGGAAATAAAACTTCTGGACCTATACCAGTAAAGACTGATAACCCGAAGAGGAAACCTTTGGAATGTTGGGATTGCGGAGGAGAGCATCTCCGGAGAGACTATCCACACCGACAACAGAATAGTCGAAAAATTTATAACATGCAGGAAGCTACCACGGTCAATGATGTGGCAAGGAGTGTGTCGCAGATCTATGCAGCCTTGGATAATAACCAAGCTGACCACCAAGCTTCAGTGGTGGAAATAGAACGTATGATTTTCAACCATCTGGTGTCTGTTTTGATTGACCCTGGTTCAAATTTGAGTTATATATCCCCTAAATTTGTTGATAAGTGTAAGCTACATCCACGAAAACAAACTAAGCCATGGTTAGTACAGTTAGCCACTGGCACCAAAAGAAAGGTGGTAGAGGCCATACCAGCCTGCCAGTTAATGTTGGGTAATTTCCCCACCCAAGCAACCCTTAATGTATTACCCCTGGGGTCATACGACCTGTTGATTGGTATGGACTGGCTGGTCGCCCATAAATTCAAATTGGACTGTTACCATAAAACCTTAGAATGTGTGTGCAAAGAAGGACAAAGGATAACCCTCCAAGGGATCTGAAAGCCGGTCTCAATGAGACAAATATCAGCCTTGCAAATGAGAAAGTATTGCCGAAAGGGATGTCCCCTATATGCAATACAGGTACTGAAAATAATCGAAGGTGCTAAACCAAGCCCCGATGATCACCCTATCCTGAGAGAGTACAAAGATGTATTTCCGGAAGAGGTACCGGGTCTACCTCTGAGTAGAGACATTGACTTCTCGATAGAACTCGCACCAGGAGCGGTGCCGGTGTCTAGAACACCCTACTGGATGAGCACACCTGAGTTAGTTGAACTCAAAATGCAATTGAAAGAAATGATGGACAAGGGTTATATTCGACCCAGCATGTCCCCATGGGGAGCACCAGTCCTGTTTGTGAAAAAGAAGGATGGAACCCTTAGACTGTGCATAGATTACTGACAACTTAATAAAGTAACTATAAAGAACAAATACCCCTTGCCCAGGATCGATGATCTATTCGATCAGTTGGGAGGTGCGTCTGTTTTCTCAAAGATTGACTTGAGGTTGGGATACCA
>ML790705.1:53610-64855 GCA_009831015.1 Picea engelmannii
ATATATATATATATATATATATATATATATATATATATATATATATATATATATATATATGTACATGCTCATAGAACTGTGAAATTGTGAATGCTTTCTGTGTAAGAATTTATGTGCAGTGTTTGATAAGAATGGATATATATATGCTCATAACCAAGGAGACCACGCATGGCTTCTGCTGATACATGAATTTAATTTGGCATGGGTCGAACTAAATTAGGCTTCCAGCCCATTCTCGGGAAGCTGTTTACCCGTATCTACCTCCGAAAATGCCCCGGTATAGATCTCTTCATAGAGATTTCCTCCTTAGAAAGGTTCACCAAGAACCCAGAAAAAGGACTTGAACGCACAAGTCTTATTAACCCTGTACGAGGAGGAATGACCCTCTTAAGGTTTCGAGGTAGCAGTGTAGGGATATGTAACAAATCGACGAATGAACTTTCGTCGGGTGACCCATAGCCATTCAAGACCGTTATATTGATGGGAGTAACGAGGGCTTTACAGACCTCACCCTTTTTCCCTCTATCTTCGTGAACAACGAGGAAATCGGGATCGTAGATTCCAAAAACCCCAGAGAACATTTGGACCATTGATCTTTCCACATCCACGAAGTAGTGGAGGAATGCACAAGGTGGGACAATCTGAGCCGTTGGATCTCATCAGAAATCCCATCGGCCATTGGATCGGGTTAATATGCTCGGAGTTTAGTCTTTGGAGTGTGCACAAAAAGAACGGATCTAAACCATTAGATCTTGGTCTGATTACCCGTCAACCGTCGGATCGGACAGGTAAGTGTCTTTCGGGTTGGCGTTTGGCGAAGCCCGAGGGTTAACCTGAACCGTCCCCCTTTAGGACAGGTGTCAGGGATCCGGAAAGAGTCGGGATATTGGCCATCGGCATATCGGAGATCCTGAGGTCGAGGGAATCGGGATATGATGAGTCGCGAACTCCGAGAGTTCATCTGGATCGTCCATCCGTTTGGGATGCGTGTCAGGAATCCGCAGAGAGTCGAGATATTCGGCATCGGGAAATCGGAGTTCCTGAGGTCGAAGGGGTTGGGACATCACAAGTCTCAAAATCCCAACGAGATCAGAGCCGCCCGTTTGTGGGGATGCATGGCAGAGATCTAGGCCATCGGGGAAAGTCCCGACGAGGAGGTCGTCCATCGGAGTTTGGCTCATTGGGATATCGGAGATCCTGGTGACAAGTTATCGGTGCCCTTTGGAATCGTGAAACGCAAAATCCCGATGAGTGGGGGCTAGCTGCCCGCACATCAGAGAAGGAGGATAGTGCCACCGTGAGGGGCCAGCTGTCAAAAAACCGAAGAGTCGGGATTCGCGGAATTGGGAATTCCGTGGACATATGCACTTTGGCATTGAAAACCCCGAAACCCCGATGAGGGACAAGGCTGCGGTCTTGTGAGATAGGGAGTCACGTGGATTAAAGACTTAGCCTGGGAGGCTAAGGCAGCAGAGGAGCGTATTGAGATTTGGGGATCGGTGAACCAAATTGTTGGGACATCACGAGTGTCAAAACCCTGGTGGACGGGAGAGATTCTTTCGGAGGATCTCCGAGTTTGTCCTGACCGTTAGATGTGGAAACAAGACGTTGACTTAAGCCATGACGCGGTTATGCTTTGGGATAAGCAGCGAGTAGATCTGGACGGTCAGAGTCCACCCACCCAGATCTATGGCTAAGGTTCCATTCCGGAGCCCCCTTGCTATTCTTCCTTTNGTGGGGCCCCTCCCTGTCACGACGACCACTGTGTCACGTTTCCCTCTCGCCACCTGTATTACACCTAAACGTGCGACGGGGCTTGTTCTCATTGGCGGTTCTCTACTCCTGTTGAGATTTGTTCCTATTGGCCAATTGTTGAACCGATAGGGATTTAACCTCATTTAGTCGGTCAATATCCTTGTCAGGGTTCGGTGGTTGTAGAGCCGAACGTTTAGACAACACTGTAGCGCCGAGGCACGGAATCCAAATAGGCACTACGTTCAACTTGAACCATGATCATGATCCGCGATCGCATGAGAACAGAAAAGAAGAAAGAAAGAGCCAGTTGGCGTTGGGTCTCCATGGTTATTTAAGGGTTCGAGTCCGACAGAGGTCCGGAAAAATTTGATTTTGGTAGTGGGTGTGTTACACACTTACAATACAAAAATCAATCCATTGACTCCAAGAATCAGGTTATACGTACACTACAAAAAGCATTTCCGAAGCCATGGGCAATGAGACCCATAAGACTTACAATAATGAAAACTTACAATAACAAAAGAGAATCATATAAAATGTATTATTACTAAACATATTTTTCTATAATATGTTCCAATAATTACCAAATTAATTTGTTTTGCTATATTTACTTTCATGTCCATTTAAGAAAAAATCATTGTGTTTTTTTTTCGTTTTTCAAGAAGATAATGAAAATTCCAAGCGAAAAACAAGGGGAAATCCAATATATGTCGATAGAGATGTCCAAATGAGTGTACACGGATATGGTAAAAGAAATGAACATAATTGCATCATGGAAGGATGCATCCCAACAACAACGTGCATCAGAGGTATGTGACCATTCATTTGTTATTTTAAGTACATCGAATTTATTTATCATATTAAATACTAAATTTCAATCGTTTTGTTGCAGAATAAAAAAATGTAACCCAATCAACACATAAGATAGGACGACACTGAAGAAAATGGTTGATCACAAAGTTTGTAAGACTTACGTTTATTACGTTACTTAAGTTTTCATATTTGTTGTGATATTTATATTTAAATAATTAATTTACATTGATCCATGAATGTCTTCTAATAGGTGCTAGCATACAAAGAAGAGCCATTCGAACAATTGATCAACATTTGGTTAACTAAGGTTTGTGAGTATATGTTGAAGTATCAAGGTTTAATTGAAAATTTTGTAAGTAGCTATGTTGTTTATCTTCCCAGTTTGTTTTACAATTAACAAAACAATAAGAAACCATTATATTAATTATATTGACTATGCTTTGTCATAGTGTATTAAACATGCAGAAAACAAAGTATGGAGAGGATCCAACAAAAGAGATTTTGTTACACGACATGAAGCAAAGCTTCGAAACCATGTGTATGGTTTATGAATCACTCATTGCTATGGTACACTTTTTTATTTACGCAATCATGTTTATTCTACTATATTATAAATGTAGATTTACTTATTACACTTTATTTCTATGTCAGTAGATGGAAGCTGAGAAGATGGAACGTCAAAAATAAGTCAAACAAGAAAACATTTGTTTAAATAACCAAAGCACAATATCACCTACAAATTATCAAGAAATAAGGGATGCACACAACTCGAGCAATGACAATAGTTCAAGTGATGAATGATAATCAGTATAATTGAATACGACTGCAAGTTGTATGTTTTGTAATATTAGACTATAAAAATCAAGGATTTTGCTTAATGTAGTGGACATAATGTCCCAATTGCATGAGGACACGATACCAATAAATGTAAAAATTACATATTGGTTCCATTTTAATTATTATGGACCTTTATGTTGTCCCATTTTGTATGAACATAGGTATTTTATTCATATAATATAATAAAACGGTTTTGTTATTTTATTGCATTGTCAAATGTTGTAGAATGTTGCATTGTTGATTAATTAATATGTGAATGATTTACATTGTTGCAAATAATAAAGATGTAATATGTTAGATAAGGCATTAATGTAACCATTATATCAAAATGCAATAACATAAATATAAAAAACAAAATTACTATAAAAAAAAATTGCAAAAAAAACAATTAATTAAAATATATACATATTGGTGCATTCTTATGAATTCACAAAATGGTGCCTGAAATAATATAGAAATCGATGTTTTTAAGGGGTTATATGCACCAGTGCATATTAATCATATTGAAGCATTGATGCATATTAATTATACAGAAGCATTGGTGCATAAAATGCGTGATAATATATATCATTTTGAAATTTTACAATGGGCATGTGATAAATACACATCGGTTTTTTAAATATAATAACAGTATCAGTGCTTTAAAAAATTTAAACGCACGTGTGCATTTAATAATATAAATGCACTAGTGTGTTATATGTAATACAATCACCTAAACGTATGAATTATACAAGCATTGTGACTGACATAAAATACAAGCGCATTGATGTTGCATACAACAAAATGAGAATCCATGGCATAATAACCATAACTGACCCGGTGCGTATTCGTCATAGGTAAGCATCAGGTCAATAATGTAATGGAACACCGACGTGTTTTATTCTTATGTATGCACTAGAGCATTTCATGCAATGGCACCCCAGTGAGTTTTTTTCAAGTACGCACCGAGAATTTATGTAATGGCGCACCAATGCATTTTTCAAGTTTTATGTATGTATTGGGGCATTTTATGTAATGTCATTCCAGTGTGTTTGATGTTAAGGTATGCACTAAGGCATATTATTTTATGGTGCACCAATGCGTTCTGACAATAAAAGCACTGAAAAATAAAACGTTTGCTACAACCTTTGCTTGCTTGAATTTTATAGTTGTATGAAACATATGTTAAAACCTCTGCAATCAATAGAGGAGGTTGTAGCGGAGGTTTTTTTGAAATTTTTCCCAAATTTTGTAACACCAAAAATCTCTACAAAAATATCTACTAGAAGGTGTTCTCCTTGTAGTGACCACGACAAGGAGGTTCTCAAGATCATGATGGTGATCACCATTTTTATCGTGTTTCTCATGAGTCTTGGGTTGCTACTCATCTTGGTGTTAATGGTCGGATTGGCTATCATTTGCACCCATGGTGCGTTCATGGTTCCTGGAGATCTGTTTTGGATGAAGAGGAGACCACCCCTATATTTTTATCCTTCCTTGGTGGTCCTACCCCACAAACCTCGGTTGTTGACAATGCGGAGGAGTTTTTATTTTTTGGAGGTTCACTACATATTTGTTTACCAACTTATTGTATTTTGAAGGTTATTGGAAGTATTTTTGCATTAAATCTTTAATGAAACCTCCATTATTGTTTGAGGTGTTGAGAAGATCATTTTGGGTCTCTTCCCAATGATTGGTTGCATGCCACATTTTATGTCTTTTTGAGGTTTTTGTTTTTTCTCATGGGATGCTTAAATTAAGAGAATTGATTCTTCACTTGTACATGGGTACCTAACATGGCATGGTTTTTTGGGACCCATATCGAGGATTGTTGTCTATAATGGCTATTAATGGTACCTCTCATTTTATATCTTTGAGTAGTGGATTATGTGCCACTCATGCAGATAGTTTTAGGAGTGTAACCAGGCATTTGTCTCCATGTACTTTCTTGTTTCGCAGTCTCCTGGAGATCGCCAATTTGGAGTGTTTCTTGCTTAGGTTGTTTTGCATCTTTGTCTCCTTTAGCTCGTAATCCATACTTTAGTCATCAATTGTGACATCCATTTCCATCATATTTCTCACTTAGTTCAACATTGTGGAGGGATGGTGTGCAATGCTTCCTTAGGTGATTCTTCATGCTTCGCCATTTTTTTTGACATCAACCAGTTTTAAGAATGAATGTCATATTTAGCACCATTTCTATTTTGACTCAACAATTTCTGCGACTAGTGATCCATTCACTCTGATGAGATGGATTGGCATCCATACGGACACTTATTTTATGATGTGTTTTTTCGACCGTACATGAGTAGCTCATTAGGATTTATGTGTCAAGACTTATTTCAGAGGATCAATCTCTTTGCTTGAGAAGTTTGAAATTTGGATCTATACATGGATCTTTGATGGAATTGACAGCTTGGGGTTAATTGGCCCTCTTTAGAATTTATGTCATACTTCATGTTTGGAGCCTTTAGCCTCCATAGGCCTCATTGCTATTTTGATGATTGATTGTGTTTGTTTCTATTTGAAGCCTGTGTTCTGGTTCCTCACCAACACCTATCTTTCTGAATCATTTATGTGATGGTTGTCACTGATTTCCATTCTCATGCCTTTGCAATCAATCCTCTTTTATTTTAGAATTCAACCATTTTCTTTGAGGTCACTTGGCTCTCTTACTCATATTTTTGGTCATACTTCCTAATTGGAGCTTCCAATCTCTACAAGCTTCATGCTCTTGCTTTTCAATGCATCTTTGTGGGATCTTCTTCAGTTTAAGCTCCAACACCATTTTTAACACTCACATTTTTCTCTCTTTTGGAGAGAAGTTTTCTTCTTCTCTTCATTTATGAGATTTTGTATATGGGTAACTCATCGAGCCTTTTTGTCAGGACCCATCTTTGTTTTCTTTTGTTTTCTCCCTACGTTTCACTTATAGGGGGGCGTTGGCACTGGTGTTTGCCAACACATCCAGTTTATGTGAGTTATAAGCTTACGCAGGCTCTCAACTAAACAACCATTCTTAGCTATTTATTGGGTCTCTTCATTCCTATCAATGAAGACCCTCTCATGTAATTTTATTCAATCCAATTTAAACAAATTAATAGTTTACTATATTAGTACGAGGATCATTCATGATCTGGGTTGATCCTCAGATCTCCACAAAATAGTTGTGAAAAAACAAATTATACCATGTGTACCAAAACACTTGCAAAAATAATTTTTCTTGGGCAGTAGTAGGCAAAAAGAGAGAGAGCACCCAAAAGTTCCCATTACTCTAGTTTTAATGTGGTTCTTTTATGATCTAAGCAACTTTGCTAATCCAAAATTAGAGACCTTGTCATTGAACTCATTATCCATTAGGATATTGTTGGCCTTGATATCTCTGTGAACAACCTTTGGCTCAACCGCATCATGTAGATATGTAAGCCTGCAATTTAAGAAACAACTAGTCAGTTAATCTTTCCAACAATTCATTGAATAAGATGACTACGTTAATCTCTCCAACAATTTATTGAATAAGATGGATTCCTAAAAATTATGGCTGATTGAAAACTTATAATGCAATGAAATTTTAATCATAAAAAGATCAATGCAGTATATCATGCTAATCATGTGTATTTTTACCAATTAAAATTTGTTAAGAAATCTAACAATGAAAGGTATAGAAAAGAAAGTGATGCAATAGGGCTGGCAAATGTTACTTACATCTTTGCAGTTCCAACAATAACCTTCATGCGTGCCTTCCAAGTATGAAAACCTTGTTGTCTTATATCTCCATGAAACCATTTCTCTAAATTACTATTATTAATATACTCATATACTATCATTCTGCAAAAAAAGCACCTCTCTTTAAAAACTAGAATTTGATACAAAGGAAAAAAAACAAGGAAGGGAAACCATGAGTATAGATGTCAAATTGGCTAAAGATAATAGCAAATTTTCAAGAAAGATCTACTTCTACACATAATCATAGGATTTTAAGTTCATAACTAAATCCATGTACGATACATCTGACATAAATAAAAGGTAACAAATGCATTACACCGAAGGCATTCTTTTAAGGGGACGTTCCCCTCAGACCTTCATCATCTATCCAAAGTCAATTGAAAGAAAACGCGTTTCGTATGTTCAAATCCACTTAAATTCCAGCATGTGTCATTTGATATTTATCTATATCATATCCTCAATCCTCTGTCATTTGTTAGACCTTTGCATGTGGACTTGTCAAACTCATCACCGTCCTACAACTTTCATTGAACTTTATAAAATCATGGCTCTCGAGGGTGGGACTGCATGGGTATCTTTCATTTCATCTCACTTCTCTTAGCTGGGGATTGAAATCTAAACCTCGTGGACAATCAAATTCTTGTTTTCTATAGGAAAAAATGGTGGATTCATCTCACTTCGTTGAGGATTGAAATCTAAACCTCATGGATGGTTAGACTCTTGTTTTTTGTAGGAAAAATTGGTGGATTTGACTTGCAACACAATAGTTATGGTTTGAGATCTCGAGTGAGGCTCTAGCGACTCTGTACAGGTGAGAAGCAAGAAGGTGAGAGGATTTTTTGGGTTTTCATGTGACCATGGGGGTTTGTCCTTGTTTCAAGTAATCCACGATGGTTTTGTTCTGGTTAGGATAAGACACTGACCCCCAAGAGGAGGGGTTGGCATGAATGGTCTCCCAAGATGCCTCCTCCTCCTCTGCCCAAATATATGGAAGGTTTGAGTCACAATATCTATCGATCCATCTCTCTGGACTTGGGGAATTCTTGTTTTATGGTGTTCATGGAAGAGGTATGTCATCCATGATTACTTACCTTATATAATAGCCATTCAAATAACATGCATCTAGATTCCAAGTGTGACAAATGAGTATCAGGATCATATAGAAAACAATTTTTTGGTGCATTTGGGTATGAAAGAGTTTAATTAGTATCCATGACTAAAATATAAATGGATATCCATGAATATCGATGCAGAATATAATGTTTCAAGGTTTCCATTGTTGGAGGAATTACATGCACATGATCAAATTACTTGCATTGAGTTTAGTTGTTTTTCACTTGAATCCCAGACTACATTTAGAGAGATTAGCCATAGTAGGAGGAAACAGTGGTGGTAGGGTCTTAGTCGAGGCTCCACCGCAGAATGTTTTGGACAAAATGGAAAAATTGTGGTCGTGTGTGGTGACCCCGAGATTTGGAAATGTTTCAGGGAGGTTGTATATATTCCTAGAGAAAAAAGACGAGGTCACTTGGTCATGCATGTTACGAAACTCAAAGTTGAGGTCAATCTCTCTATGTTATTTAAAGCATCTTTCAACCTCTGCTACACCCTAAAATTTATTCTAACCTACTATAAAAATAAAAACCTTTTGTAAAATGAAAACCCTGCTATTTTTTAAAACCCTCTTTTTTGCTTCAGCTTGAAACTTTTACATATAACTAGATATGAAATTTATTTTGTTATCATTATTGTTGTTTGGGAAGAACTAGAACCATCCGGTTGAGAAGAGTTCATGTTTTGGTTAAGCATTAGGATGCTCATTGTTGACCCTCTCCTTTTTCCCAAGATGCATGGGTGCAAAGTTTGAGACCAATTCCTATATGTTCATTAAGTAATACAAGGGTTATACTTACACCTACACGTGGCTTGTTATTAGGGGAACATGGCAAGGAAAATTGTTTAACTGATTTTGGAGAAAAAAGAATGAAATTCATATTTATAGAGAAAAAATATGAGTTTGTGCAAATATTGGCATTCATATGTATATCGAAAAAATATATGAGTTTTTTTGAATCATTGCATTTTTAGGAAAGTCTTTGCTTCCTTCGTAACATGAATTCCATAAGTCACTGCATTTTTTAATTTGTATTTTTAAATTGTTAACTTGATTCTCATTTGATGTCCCTGTACCTCCATGCTTTGTACATAGATGTCAAAAATGGTGTAAGTTGGATTCCATAGTTGTGCCATCTCAAACATAAATGGTTACTAAAATGGAACGTTGGATAATCCTATGTGGCATTTGTAATAATTGATGTAGTAATTGATCTATTTTTCTAAGATTAAAAGATTTTTTTTAAAGATTAAACTGTTGTAAATATTTAACAGTTTATCCGTCTTTAACTCTTAAAAAAATTGGGTTAAAATGATATATATATATATATATATATATATATATATATATATATATATATATATATATATATATATATATATATATATATATATATATATAAGAAGAGGTGTTGTCGAACATCACGAGGTCTGTAGTAATAATATGTGACCTAATCCACTATCTACTCGTCCTAGTCATAACGAGCATGTCCTATTCTTTATTGTTCAGAAGCATTGCTTCACTTCTTGATTCCAACTTCAGCAAGTACCTGGGATCAATTGGTGATATGAATTCTTTCTCTTTGTATGTTCGTTCGTTTACTTCTCATATTCGTCTACATTTTCTTAGATAGTGCTTATCAATGCTACGATGTTAAAGAATCCATGATGTTAAATTGTCGGCTTCCTTAAATGTATCCATGTTTAAAAACAATAGTTGGGTTGTATTTGTAGGGTTAGATGTTGTCTCTTTATATGAAGGCTTGTGTTGTTTTAAGATTTCAAACTCTCAAATGGAAGTGAAATTGTTGTATGTAAATTAAAGTTTCATGACAATGTACATGAATACTGCAATATAGAATATTCTTGATTGTCATAAATAATTTAGAATTTTATTTCCATGTTCTTAGGATAGACATAATTAAGTAATCATGTTAGACGACTAATGGAAAGTCCTATGATACTTCAATGGAAATGATTTTTAAAAGTTATTCTTGTTATAGTTTTTATATGCCAAAATAATACCCATATGTAGATGGTTTTATTGTTTTTGAAAGTGGTGCATTTTTAGTTCACCACATGCTTGAACTAGTTTTTTTTCAACCATTCATTCCACTGTATGACTTCTGGCAATTAGTGTGATTTGGGCATAAACAATCATCCCAAAAATAAACTGGCATCTCCCTATGAATGCCTTTAAAATTTATTTGAAATCAAAGACATATAGGTTATGTCACATTAGGTTTTAGACTTTTGTTTCTAGTATGGATGTAAGGCTATGGGTAAGAGTTCATAATGTCTCTCAAAGCAAAGCCATCAAAAATTATATGGAAATAGTCATCTTAAAATTTGTTGTGGAGTGTGTGAAAAGATTATTTATTTGTTGGAGCTCACAACAATTTATAGAAAGTTGTTACTCTAGATGTGCATGGAGAGAGCGTGTTTGGAGGTTTACAAGTGCTAAATGTGTAGTACTCCATTCTTATACATAGTGGTAGAAACAATTTGAGCATCAAAGATTTTCAAAATAAATGCATGTGACACCAATATTTCTTTCTTCAAAATTTTCATATTTAACTGATTTTCTGCTAGAGGGAAAATGGGTATTCTAAGATATTTTTGTTATGGGTAGGTTTGGACACAGTCTTCTCAACTTCGCTTCCTGGTGTGGTTACATGTTGTAACTAGTTGAAATTAGAGGTCTCTAAATCTCTTACAACATTCTTCAAATGGTTTTATTTATTTTGGAAATTACGTTGTTGAAATTATTGTTTTGTGCATCTCCACCAGGATAGGATAGTATATAATAGAATAGAAATTGCATCTTAGAACTGTAATCATTCATATTATCTTAGCATTAGTTAGGGTTTTCATTTTTAATTCATCTAAGAACCTCTGGTTCTCAAATTCATATTTAGTGATCATATTAGTTAGATTGGTAACCAGTCCAAAATCTGGTTGGAAATGTTATTCCAAACGAGAGTGGGTCTAATTGGGACCTGCCATTGGGCGTTTTCCCTCA